>CM045733.1:24887500-25005000 GCA_024760905.1 Plotosus lineatus | reverse complement strand
TCTGGATCAACTATCAGTGAACACCGTATTCAGTGAAATATATCCAAGCTACATGGAGCGAGCGTAGCTAAATAATGTTTATTTATTTATTAATCATTAATGATTCTTCCTTTAAAACACTTCTTATCCTTTGTCTCTTTGAGAAATCTAGCACATGCTCAGGCATGTAACAGAACCTGCACCGCCTATTGTGTGTTTGTAGTTTCTCAATCTCCCTTTATCTACCTCCACTGTCTTGAGAGAGCTTATGATTTTTGACTTGGTGACTGTCCCAGGCCAACTATAAAGGTCTATGTCATGTCCTAAATGACTCAAATAAAATAATGCTCATAAGAAAATCCCTGATGGTGGGCAACTTAGTCCCCATCTGTAATGGACCACAACGGTCTGTTAGCAGTGTAATTGCGGATAGTTGGCGGCAGGCACCGATTAGCAGATTGTTGTGTTTAATCATCCAACATTTGGAAACAGGTTTCAACAAAGGGGGACGATTGTCCATAATGGGTGGATTCCTTGCTGACACTCACAGACAGCTAGTGATATGGTCGGCGATATCATTTACAGACTCCTTAAGCTTGCTCCCAACCTAAAAAGTGATTGAATCGGGTGTTGTCCAAATGAGATCAGCGCTTGATTATAATCACTGGCATCTGTAAGTTCTTCTGTCTGTCTTTGTTTGTCTGTCTGTAAACAAAATCCTGACCAAATCTACATGGATTGGTGGGGAACCTCCCTTACCTGAGTCTCAGAGATGATTTGAATTTGGAATGTCTAGGTCAAAGGTTAAAGTCAGAACAAAGTCACATGTGGCATTTAGCATGTACGTATGTTGAATCTTTGGAAGTTGAAATTTTTGAGCAGTGTACAAACAAAAAGATGAGAGAAGAGAATGGACTAAAGAATAAAAGTATAACTAAACTACAGCGTGCTCTTTTAGTAGAGTAAATGCAAAAGCCAAATGAAAGCGGAATCATTACCAGAAGTTAAGTGAATGGCATTGTGGGTATAGGAAACCTTTAGGCGATGTAAAATCAAACCAACGTGTTAATGGATCATTATTATGTTAAATGTTGCCGAAGATCACATGTTGATTATGACTAGAAAGATTAAGATATCAATCAGACAAGGTTCTAACCCCAGTGACTTTATTGACCAAAAAGAGATTCTCCTTTAACCAAAGCAGTGAGACTCTCTCCGATGTCTCTCACACATACAGAATAGGAAACAGTCGTAGCATGTGTTTTTTGTTAGACCCTCTTTTCTGAGGCAAATATCTGATCCATGCCTCTCAGATGTGGTTGCCCTACTTCCTACACACAGCTGGGGCCTGAGCCACCATCAATAAGAAGAACAAATTTTGCCCACACTGCACAGTTGAGCTCAGACATGTGGCCTCTTCTGAACTTGACGGAGGTAGCAAAGGGAAGAGGGAAGATGGAGATCAGATCTATGATATCAGAGGTACTCGAGTATTTTTTCTTTTCTTCTTTTTTTTTCTGTAGGGGGGGGGAGTTAACTGCAACACAGATTCTGAATCACACTCAAGCTGGTCATTTGAACTGGCACTATATGCTTGTCGGAGAGAATATTTCTACATTTGTTCACTACAAAGTGCTTTTTAACAGTTTTATTCATTCATTCATTCATTCATTCATTCATTGGCCCAACTGCTTAATCCTACTAGGAACACAGGGAGGCTGGAGCCTATCTCAGCCAACTCATTGTGAAGGCAGAGAATACTCTGGACAGCTCGCCAGTCCATCATCGGGGCAATTTAAGCCAGCCAATTATTTTAATGTGCAAGGGGCAGTGGTGGTCTAGTGGTATAGGGAGCTGGATCGCCGATCCAAAGGTTGGGGGTTCGAGTCCCACTCTCCACATGGTTGTCACTGTCCCCCCCCAGTGCAGCTAACTGGGTTATCAAAGGCAGGCCATGTCTCTCACTGTCTATGGTGAGAGGCATGTAAAAGAACCATTGCTGACTTTTGTAAAGAGTAGCTGCAAAGTCGTCAGCGTGTTTCTGTCCCTTGCTAAAAAGGGTTGTGACAGGAAGGGCATCCGACGTAAAAAAAAAAACCTCTGCCAAATCAAACGTGCGAATCAGATGATTCGCTGTGGCGACTCCCGAGTAAAAGGGAAAAAAGCCGAAAGGAAGACAGACAGAATTATTCTAATGTACATTTCTTTGGCTTGTGAGAGGAAACCCATGCAAGCATGGGGAGAACATGCAAATTCCACACAAAACGTGCTTATTTGGACTATAGTGTGAAACTGGAGTACCTGGAGGAAACCCATGTAAGCACAGTGAGAACATGCAAACTTCACACTTGTACAGCTTATCCTGTAATTATCCATTTGGCAGACGCACAGTGCATAAAATCAAGTGGTTAAAGTCAAGAGAGTCAGTTAATGTGCACATCAAACATTAGAACGGGAATATAATATGATCTCAGAGACTTTGATCATGGCCTCGTTGTTGGTGCCAAATAGTCTGCTTTGAGAATTGCAGAAATTGCAAATGTCTTCAGATTTTTAGTATAGTCTTAGTTTTCCACATAAAGGTGTAAAAACAAAGAAACTCTTTGGTGACTGAAACAAATACATAGCATTTTATACATTTCACTGCTTTCATGTGGATAATAGCTCAACTGAGCAGGTACACTGCTATTTCTATGAAAGGAGTGGATAACTAAGTCCATTACTGTCCCATACCCAGCATTACTGAAACTCTGGCTCAGGACCTTCACTAGTTTCAACTCACTAAAACCCTTGTAACATGTATCACCCAACAGTTATACATGAGGTCCAGGAAAATTGGACAAATTCCTTGGACAAGTGGCCGAGTACAGTACAAATCTCACCTGTTTTGTGGCAGAAAATGCTGTCGTAGACCTTGTTGTGGAGTCTTATGGGTAAGTCTTGATATCAAGTCAGTGTCTGTTGTGGGTTGCCCTATAATATGCTATATGACTGTGCTTTGATTTACATCACACATTTGATATTCTTTTTGATCCATCAGATGTGCTCAAAATCATACAGTTTTCTTAGAATAGTCCTCTGATTACCCGAATGCAGCCATGAAGGGGGTTCCAAGCCTGGATAAATGCAGAGGGTTGTGTCAGGAAGGGCATCCGATGTAAAACCTGATAATGATGATTTCCTTTTGGCTTTTTCCCTTTATCAGGGGTCGCCAAAGCGAATGATTCGCACGTGTGATTTGACATGGGTTTTTACATCGGCTGCCTTTCCTGACACAACCCTTTAGCAAGGGACAGAAACACGCTGACGGCTTTGCAGCTACTTTTTACGAAAGTCGTCAATGGTTCGTTTACATGCCTCTCACTACAGACAGTGGGAGACATGGCCCGCCTTTGATAACCCATTTAGCTGTACTGGGGGGGACGGGACTCGAACCCCCAACCTTAGGATCAGTGATCCAGCACCCTATACCACTAGACCACCACTGCCCCATACTCCAAAACCAATGCCACACATAAAAACGTAAGTCAAAAATAAGAATTCCATACCGGATCAGTCGAGGCCCGGGTTAACAACAACCGCCATCAGTGCTGTTAACCAACAGGGTGCAGGTGGAAACTGGGCTACTGTTGGTTGAAGAAGGAGTGGTGGGAGGCGTGTCCGTAGGCAGAGAGATAAGAGGAAAGGCATGAGTCTAGGACTGAGAGTAGGGACTTTGAATGTTGGAACTATGACAGGAAAAGCTAGAGAGCTGGCTGACATGATGCAGAGGACGAAGGTGGACATATTGTGTGTTCAGGAGACCCGGTGGAAAGGTAGCAAGGCTAGAAGCTTAGGAGCAGGGTTTAAGCTGTTTTATCATGGTCTGGATGGGAAGAGAAAAGGAGTATGAGTCATCTTGAAGAAGGGTTTGTCAGGAATGTTCTTAGAAGTGAAAAAAGAGTGTCAAACACGGTGATGAGTCTCAAGTTAGAAATTGAAGGCGTGATGTTCAATATTGTTAGTGCTTATGCCCCACCAGCAGGATGTGAGCTCGAAGACAAGGAGAGATTTTGGAGTGAGTTAGATGAAGTGATGCAGAGTACCCCCAAAAATGAAAGAGTGGTCATTGGGGCAGACTTCAATGGACATATTGGTACAGGCAACAGAGGGGACGAGGAAGTGATGGGCAGGTTTGATATCCAGGACAGGAACACAGAAGGACAGATATTGGTAGATTTTGTAAAAAGGATAGAAATGGCTGTGGTGAATACTTTTTTCCAGAAGAGACAGGAGCATATGGTGACTTAAAAAAGCGGAGGTCGGAGCACACAGGTGGACTGCATCTTGTGTAGGCGATGTAAGTTGAAGGATGTCAGTGACTGCAAAGTAGTAGCGGGTGAAAGTGTTGCCAGACAGCTTTAGGATGGTGGTGTGCAGGATGACGCTGATGGTGAGGAAGGTGAGGAAGGCAAAAGCAGAGCAGAAGACAAAGTGGTGGAATCTAAAAAATCTGAATCTGTCATGTTGTCTTCAACGGCTGTTCCCTTCAGGGGTCGCCACAGCGAATCATCTGCCTCCATCTCACCCTATCCACTGCATCTTCTTCTCTTACACCAACTGCCTTCATGTCCTCCTTCACCACGTCCATGAATCGTCTCTTTGGTCTTCCTCTAGGTCTTCTGCCTGGTAGTTTCATTTATTCATTTCTTTAAACAGCTAAATTCTAATTAGGGTCACATGGAGGCTGGGGCCCATCTCACCAATCCATCTCAGAGCAAGGGTGGGGTACACCCTGGACAGCTCACCAGACCATCACAATGCTAACAGACACACAACCAATCACACTCAAACTCACACCTAGGGGAAACCTCAGCACCCTACTACCAATGTACTCACTATCCCTCCTCTGTACATGTCCAAAACATCTCAATCTAGCCTCTCTGAGTCTTTGTCTCCAAAACGTCTTACATGTGCTGTCCCTCTGATGTGCTCATTCCTGATCCTATCCATCCTCGTTACTCCCAAAGAGAACCTCAACATTTTCATCTCTGCTACCTCCAGCTCTGCCTCCTGTCTTTTTCCCAGGGCCACTGTCTCTAAACCATACAACATCGTTGGCCTCAACACCGTCTTGTACACTTTTCCTTTCATTCCTGCCGATACTCTCCTATCACACATCACACCGGACACTTTTCTCCAACCATTCCAACCTGCCTGCACACGCTTCTTCACCTCTTTTCCACACTCTCCATTGCTCCGGATTGTTGAGCCGAAGTAATTAAACTCCTCCACCTTCCTTATCTCTGCTCCCTGTAACCTCACCGTTCCTGTTGGGTCCTTGTCATTCATACACATGTATTCTGTCTTACTGAGGCTAACCTTCATTCCCGTCCTTTCCAGGGCATACCTCCACCTCTCTATATTTTCCTGCACTTTTTCTCTGCTCTCACTACAGATCACAATGTCCTCTGCAAACATCATTGTCCATGGGGAATCTTGTCTAACCTCGTCTGTCAGCCTGTCCATCACCATAGCAAACAAGAAGGGGCTCAGAGCTGACCCTTGATGCAGTCCTACCTACACCTTGAACTCCTCTGTCACGCCGACAGCACACCTCACCACTGTCTTACATCTCTTATGTATGAGATATAAGACAGTACTGAGGTGTGCTGTCAGCTCTGAGCCTCTTCTTGTTGAGTGGTGAGGTTACAGGGAGCAGAGATAAAGAAAGTGGAGGATTTTAAGTACTTATGCTCAACAGTCCAGAGCAATAGAGAGTGTGGAAAAGAGATGAAGAAGCGTGTGCAGACAGGTTGGAGAAAAGTGTCAGGTGTGATGCGTGATAAGAAGGTCTTGACAAGAATGAAAGGGAAAGTGTACAAGACTTTGCTGCTGCCAGCGATGTTGTATGGTTTAGAAACAGTAGCGCTGAGGAACAGATAGGAGGCAGAGCTGGGGGGAGATGAAAATGTTGAGGTTCTCTTTGGGAGTAACGAGCTTGGATAGGACCAGGAATGAGTACATCAGAGGGACAGCACATGTAAGATGTTTTGGAGACAAAGTGAGAGGCTAGATTGAGATGGTTTGGCCATGTACAGAGGAGAGATAGTGAATATATTGGTAGTAGGATGCTGAGGTTGCCCCTAGGTGTGAGTTTGAGTGTGATTGGTTGTGTCTGTTAGCATTGTGATGGTCTGGTGAGCTGTCCAGGGTGTACCCCACCCTTGCTCTGAGATGGAATGCTGAGATGGGCCCCAGCCTCCCTGTGACCCTAATTAGAATTTAGCTGTTTAGAAATGAATAAATGAATGAATAAAAAAGATGAAGGTGCAATTAATGATTATACAGTGACATATGTGTATGAATTTACCCCAAAACAGCTAGATGGAGCCACCAGCTTTTTCAAGCAGATACAGAGGGTATCTTAATTAATATTCATGCATAATCTAATTTTGGCAAAAATGGAGATTACAGGTTTCACCAGGATGCTGACAAATATAGCCAGGCATCTTTCAAATCCATCTCACCCAACCCTACATCAGTCCCTTCTCATGCACTCACTCAACCACTCACTTGCTCAACCACTTAATCCTGATAGCGTTGCATTGAGGCTGGAGCCGACACTTAAGCCGATCTCAACCAACACTGAAGGTCGTGAAGGTGGGGTAAACTGTGAATAGCTTGACAAACCATTGCAGGCCTGGCCAACACACATAAATGCACAAAGCCTTCATCCACTTACGCTTACAAGCAATTGGGAACAGCCAGATGGCCTAATGTGCTTGTCTTTGAACATTGGTAAGAAACTAAAGTGCCCAGGGGAAACCCATGGAAGCACGGGAGAGAGCATGCAAGCTCCACATAGCGGAGTCAAACCCAGGACCTTCTTGCTCTGAGGCGGACATGCTAACCACTACACAACTGTGCCATCCATCAGTACATTAATTCATTATTTATAGAAAAAATACTGATGTGTCTGTAGTCAACATCTGTCTTCTGTTACTGTCTTCAAACAAGAAGATGTTTAAGTAATATCCATGTGTCATCATATGAGGATGTTCAAGTGACATGTACACAAACTAGTTGGGAGCAATTATGATGTCATCATACAGTCCTCATAAAGTAAATATAATTCAGCATTTTATATATATATATATATATATATATATATATATATATATATATATATATATATATACACATATAGGATTTTCTGAGTAGATCCTTCCATAGGAGAGTGCTCAATACTTTTTGGTAGAGCAAATAACAATAAAAGATAAAAGGACAGGACAAAGACTTTCTATTAAAACTCCATTTATCACTACAGATCTGTTTCGAGGGGTGGTGAAACCATCCTCTCTCTTCAGGTGATTATAGAAGAATATATATATATATCCATTCAGCCATTTTCTAAGTCACTTCATCTTAATTAGGCTCAAGGGGAAGCTGATGCCCATCTAAGCTGATTCTGGGCAAGGGTGGAGTACACCCTGGACAGCTCACCAAGCCATTGCAGGCCCAACATACACACAATCATTCTCACTCACACCCAGGGGTGATCTGGAATAGCCATTTAATATAATTGCATATTTTTTGGACTATGGGAGGAAACTAATGTACCTTGAGGAAACCCACACAAGCACGCAGGAAACACAGAAATGCCTGAACCCAAAAATTGTTCTTAAACAATCGGAGTTCTCTCTCTCTCTCTCTCTCTCTCTCTCTCTCTCTCTCTCTCTCTCTCTCTCTCTCACTCACTCACTGACTCACACACACACACACACACACACACACAACGATGAATTAATTAATTATTCTGGATACCAAAGCAGAGAACCCCAGACCAAAGAGTGGCGATAATGTACTAGTACAGTCTGCAATCGGGGCCGGTGGTGTAGTGGTTAGGGTTGTGTGTTCAAATCCCAGTTAGACCCCCACTGTGCTAAGACCCCTGGGTGTGTGTGCCTCTGTTCACCCAGCAGTATAAATGGGTACCAGTAAAAATATACTGGGAAGGTAACCTGCGATGGACTAGCGTCCCATCCAGGAGGAGTTGAACTCCTAGTTGCTTCACGCTATGGAAACTGGGGATAAGCACCGGCCTCATGAGCCACTGTGGCTTGGGTGTAAAAAGCCCAACAGGCTTTACCTTTACCTACAGTCTGCAATCACCGTTAAAAATAATAAACAAAGAAACATGAATGATCCCTACAGACCTTATTTAAAGAGATTTTATAGTTGTGAATAAATTAGAATTAAAGTCATGTTTTATTTCAGCAAATGCCTTTAAATTTATCAGTAGTTTTGAAGTCAACTGATTTTCTGTTTATTTATTATTATGGAGAAACTTGTCCTAGTTGTTTTGCACGATGATAATAGTATCTGCTTGATGTTCTTTGAAGCTAAACTCCATGTAATGGTTTTATTTGGTTCTACCTATTGACTCCCTTTGCACGAAACTCCCTAATTTACACTGTATTTTCTTGAAGGCTGAGGCTTAACAGGTAGATCTTATGCTCATTTCAGCCACTGTGTTTATGCTCTGAGAGCGTCTGGATTGAGGGCTGTTGGCACAGCCATTGTCGGAGATTTGGCAGATAAGGGAGATGGAGTAATGCACGTCTCTTTCTCCCTTTGATCTGTGGCCCAGTGCGTGCATCTGTGTTCTGATCTCCCATTCACCTCACACTTTAAACACCCAAACAGCTCTGATCTGAGTGAGCACTTTGTCTGGGTGCTTTTACCTCAAGCACAGACATTGACGTGGTTGTGGTCTGTGACATGATGTCCTGGGCTCCTCTGTTCCTGCTGTAATGCCTAAAAGGTCCTGTCTGGGATGCTCGAAAATAATGTGATGACACGGTGCACACAGAAAAGACATTAAATGAAGAAGTAAACAAGATGTTTTTCATTAGACCTAAGTCAAATTTCCGAATTACACTTTGTGCTCTAGGGACCCAGGCTTGTCCCATTGTCTGGATAAAATGTTTTCTATTGATTTCTAAATCTTTTATTAAGCGATGTTCTTTCATGTAAAATTAATCCTCCTTTTTTTGTTTCCGACTACAACTGGACAGCTCGCCAGGCCATTTCAGGACCAACATACAGATAACCATTTACACTAACACCTAGGGTCAATTTGAAACAACCAATTAGTCTAGTGCTTTTGAAGTATGGGAGGAAATTGGAGTACCCAGAGGAAATCCACACAAGCACAGGAAGAACATGCAAATTCAACACAGAATCGCCCGAGTCTGGGGATTAAACCCAGGCCTTCTTGCTATGAGGTGAACGTGCTATCTCCTGCGTCACCATGCTGCCTATAGCAACTCATTCATTAACAGTTGAGCTGTTGTGTTCTATGAAAGAAAGGAAGTTTAGTTCTGTGTTTAATTTAGTGTCACCTAGACAAGCACTGACTTATTTTTGAATCTGTTTCCCCTCAAGATTTCTTCCTCTGGTCATCTCAGAGCACTTTTAAATAGATTATATCACCTGTTTGGAATTTACAAGCTTAAAGACCTCAATGAAGGGCTCACAGGGTTATACAGATTAGCTCACATTGTTCATGTATAACAGAAAGCTTTGGCAAACAATAAGTAAAATAAACCTGCCACCTCAATTACAGGTCAGCCATCTGATAAAGCCAAGTGATGTTTATAAAAGCAACAGTCAGTTATTTGTCTGTAGGCTTCAGCTTTCCCCTCTCAGGAGAAGGATAACTTGGCAAATTAGTCTTTGCTTCTTCACTAAGTCTGTTTACTATAAGCCGTGCAACCACATGAAAGAACGGACCAGCTGCAGACGTTGAAGTTACGCTTATTAAATAGGAGCCTAACGTGGAGCAGACCTCTCTTCTGTTGTGCTATCATGTCATTTTCATTTCCTGACCAATATTAATTCATATGGTTTTGTTTTATCTAGATGCTGACTACAGAACAGGACAGAAGGAAAAGAAAAAAAAACAAAAAAAACGAGACTGCTGCTGTCTGAGAACTCAGCGAGGCTCAGCTGTGGAATTCACGCTGTCCTCGTGACTCGGGCCGACCGGTGCTTGTTGTGTAACAGAGAACATTCTGAGAGATCACAGCCACTGAGACAGATCTTTGGAAAGCTGTTGTTATTCCACAGAGCTTCCTGAGGGAAGGTCTTTGTGAAGGTCAGGGAAGCTTTGGTATCTTGGCGATTTTCTCACAGATGCAGGTGGAGAAAGATGCTCCATGTACAAATACAGATGTTACTTCCTAACTAATATTCACTATTGAAATGTGGGGGGGGGAATGAAAATGATATTGTAGAAAAGTGCTGATTATTTTCAAATCAGAGTCGTTTGATGTCGATTAATATTCACCGACAGCAGGCCTGACAAAAATTTAAACAGGAGTTCAGATGGATTTCATTTGTTGGAATGAGAGAGAGAGAGAGACGGACACACATACAGAGAGAGAGAGAGAGAGAGAGAGAGAGAGAGAGAGAGAGAAGATAATGCGATGATTCTGCAGTCCTGCTGGGCGGAGCAGTGCTGCGTCAGCACCAGGCTCCCTTGTGGGTTGTGACAGGTCAGCATTTCAAGATCTCTCTCTCTCTCTCTCTCGCTGTCTCTCTTTCTCTCTTACACACACACACACACACACACACACACACACACACACACACACACACACACACACACACACCTGGTATTTTGGGCTGTTACACTTGGTTTGTTCTCCTGTGGCGAGTGCAACTGATGTTCCAGTGATCTGTAACGCATTTGTTATAAATTGAAAGCTCAAAAAGATTTATTGCCATACTAGGACACTACTATAATAAATAAGATTATGACACATTTTAAAATAAGCTTCGGTCACTCTATCTGATTATCATGAAGTTGTCACTATAAATATCTGATTCCACATTTCAAAATCCCTGGGATTAAATGAAGTCCGACTTTATTTATTTCATAAGCTATAAATTGCTACAGAACACAGACAAACATCATAATGAATACGATTATTATGATAAGACACACACACACACACACACACACACACACACACACACACACACACACACACACACACACACACACCTCAGAGCAATTTATATTTGTCAATTCATCCTTTGAGGAAGGTTACTGAAACCAGAGAACCCAAAGGAAACCCACTCAGATATGACTAAATAAATATAAGAGTCCATATTATTGCAGTACTGTGGTGTAATGATTAGTGTTTCTCCCAGCAAGAAGGTTCTGGGTTCAAGTTCTGTGGTTTCATTTTACATTTTAACTTGATGACATGATGGGGCAACACTTTTTTTTTTTTTTTGTAAATTTTGAGTAAATTAATTTCTCTTCAATAGTATTGTGAGAGCAGTGGTACTGGATTAGTGATATGAAGGTCAGGGGTTTAACCTCCACTATTACTGAGTAATACTGCTGTCCCCTCCAGAGCAGCTAACTCAGTTATCAAAAGCCAGAAATGTAGCTCATTGTCTGTGGAGAGAGGCATGTAAAAGAACCATTGCTGACTTTTAAAAAGATTAGGCAGCATTGCAGTGTATTTCTGCCCTGCGATGACCTGACGAGTTGTCCAGGGTGTACTCTGCCCCCACCCAGAGGCGAAGATGGGTGCCAGCCTCCCTACAAACATACTAGTAATTAGGCTTAAGAGGAAAATAATATGAATGAGAATTGTAAGAAATTAAGCAAACTTCAGATATATTTTTGTTTATAAGAATATTTATTAGCAAAATATTTATGGGCCATCCTAAAGCCCTCTATTAAAGTCTGTGCATAACACAGAAAGTCTTCTTCAGGAGTGAAGGGAGTATAGAATGGGAGATTTACAGGTGGATTGGTGCAGCCTCTGCTGTAAAGCTAGCAAAGAGGGAGCTGAGTCGAAAGGCAAAGTTCTGAATGTACTGGTGACTACGCTTGCAAGCTTTGGGTAGTGACCGAAAGAATAATAATATTGCAGATAAATGTAGGGTGGTGGGGCTCTCTCTCTCTCTCAGAGACAGGGTGAGAACCTTGATCATCTGGGAGGAGCTTGGAGTAGATCCACTGCTCCTCAGCATTGAGAAGAACCAGTTGAGGTGGCTCGGATATTTGATTACAATGTTTACTGAACAGCTTCCTGATATGATGTTTCTGGCATGTCCAACAGGAAAGAGACCCCTGGGATGACCCAAGCACGCTGGAGGGACTATGTCTCTTGGCTGAACTGGGAACTGCTCAGTGTCTCACTGCTGAGACTGCTGTCCCCAGGACCAAACCCCAGAAGATGATGACGATGATGATGATGATGATGATGATTCAATCATCATCATCATCATCATCATCATCATAATCATCTTAATAAATAATATTTCTAGAGTTATTTTCTGCTAATCACTAGTTATAAAAAAATACTGTAAAGACCTGCTTGCAGTATACACCACTAGATGGTAGACTTGCCAAAATCCACTATGACTGATGAATTGACTAACAGCCTTTAAAACAACTGATTACCTATCATCCTAATTACCATGCAAAGCCATGTCAGGAACCTAGTGTTCTCCCTTGAGCCTCTTCCTGACTGTTCAAAGGGGGCCACCGCTGCTGCTTTTTGATTTTCCCTAAAGAGAAAACAAAAGTAATCATCTTCATGAGCAGCTGCTTTATTGATCTGAGAGACTGTTATATTGCTGTAGAAAGCAAGAGATGATGAGAGAAAGTGATGAAGGCATGGCTCAGCAGGCATGCCTCACACTTCTTTACTCCAGTGTGTCCTAGCTTTCCTGGATGCTGGTTCTGACTCAAACTCATGCTTCCTGCATGTTAGAGGCGATGGAGTTCATGTACATGAGCCACCTGTACAGGGAGTGCAAACTGTTCTGGAATGTACAGACACGCAGTGACAAGACAGGCATGCTATGTAAAGCAGGCTCAATTAACAGGGAAAATAACAAGCCATGAAAGTGGAAGTCAGTCTGTGTTTTCCTCTATGAGTGGCATTCAAAGCTCCATTAAAAGCACATCTGAGAATCTCACATTACACTTATCTAAGAGAAATGAATGGGATCATTTGCATTTTGCCTACTGAACATGTGATTGTTTTATAAAGCTCCTCACCTACTAACTTAGCTGCTTAAACCCGTGTGACCTTTCTGTGTGTGCTTAAGACGAAGCAGGTGAAGGGTGAATCCTGATTATCTTTTTCCTCCCTCTCTCATTGGTTGTGAATGGACTGTTGAAATAGCAGAAGCACTGGCTTTCTGTTAATGATGAGAGATTAATGAAAACGAATGTGTGCTTCCTGCCAGTTCGCATTTTTGGCAGAGCCTCAATATCAGGAGTGAGTGAACGGTACAATCACAGCCCGGAGGAGCTACAAGAACAGCTATCTGGGAACAATGCGGCTCTTTCTCTGCCCACTTGTTTTCCTGTTTCTGCCCACACACATTCACACATACACACATACTCATACACGTTCACACACATTCACATATACACACATACTCATACACGTTCACACACATTCACACATGCTGCAAAATACAAGCCAAGATGCTAAGGCCCAGATGGCTGCTCTTAGAACGCTCATTATGTAACAATCTGGCATAAATGTACATCAGAGCCACACACTGAATCAAACTAAGTTGCAACAAATTGTTCAAACAGAATAACCTGTTGTAAACCTCCTGTGCTCTGACGAGAACTATTTCAGTTTTCTTTTGGATGAGTTCTTGGCAGTAGTCAATACAAAGCTGTTACTCATTCAGTGGGCTTTGAAATCTGTCTTCATACATTATCAGCAACATCCCTGATTAAAATATTTTTACATTATGTTTTCAGTCTAATTGCCATATGTCTGTAACATACTGTATGTGTATTTACCATGAAAAACAATTTTGGCACCAATTAAAAAACTGAAATCTTGCTCACTTAACATTACTCAGCAAACGTATAGGGATAATTGTTTTGGCCGTCAATGACTTTCTGTTCTTTTCTCACTTTACCAGTTTGTGTTACAATATATATTCATTCATTCATTTTCTGAATAGCTGATTTCTAATTAGGGTCGTGGGGAGGCTGGCGCCCATCTCAGCTGATTCATCTCAGCATCATGCCCTTGGTAGGGTCACCCAAGGTAAACAGGTCCTAGGTGAAGGTCCAGACAAAGTGTGGTTCAAATGACCTATATGATGAATAAACAAAAAAAACAAGGACACAGTTTCCCTTGTCCGGACTCGGACACCAGGGTCCCCCCCCCCCCGGAGCCAAGCCTGGGGATGGGACTTGAAGGCGTTCACCTGGTGCTCGGGCTTCTGCCCGTAAAGGAGACATAGGTCTGCCTTCCCATGGACCCACCACCGGTGAAAGGAGTTATAGGGGGTCGGGTGCAAAGTGAGTTGAGTGGCAGCCAAAGGCATGGGTTCTGTTGGACCGATCCTTGGCTACTGACTCTGGCTCTTGGAACATGGAATGTCACCACTCTAGCAGGGAACGAGCCTGAGCTGGTGTGTGAGGTAGAGAGATACCGATTAGATATAGTCGGGCTTACCTCAACACATAGCTTGGGCTCTGGAACCACCTGTCTCGAAAGAGAGGCTGGACTTGTGGCCACATGTTCTGGACACTTGGGTGCAGAGAGGAGCAGAGCTGTCAACCAATCAACAACTGGTGGTGAGCTGGCTCCAATGACGGAGGAGGTTGCCTTCCAGACCTGGCAGGCCCAAGCGTGTAGTTATGGTCTCCAGGGAATGTTTGGCAGAGTTTCCTGTCAAACAGGCATTTAACTCCCATCTCCAGCAGCACTACCACCATGTTTCGAAGGAGGCGGGTGACATGGAATCCGAATGGGCCATGTTTTGTGCCTGTATTGGTGAGATGGCAGCCCATAGCTGTGGCCAGAATGTCGTCGGTGCTTGTCGTGGCGGTAACCCCTGAACCTGGTGATGGACACCTGCTCAGTGACCTCAGCTCCAGTGATGTGTGGACCCCGAGGTAGTCAAAAAGCTGCTTGGTGGTTGGGCTCCGAGGGTGGATGAGATCCATCCTGAATATCTCAGGGCTTTGGATGCTATAGGACTGTAATGGTTGACACATCTCTGCAACATTGCGTGGTCATCAGGGGCCGTACCTCTGGATTGGCAAACCGGGGTGGTAGTCCCACTTTGTCAAAAGTGGGACCGGAGGATGTGTTCCAATTATCGTGAATTCACACTTCTCAGCCTACCCGGGAAACTCTATGCAGAAGAGCTGAAGAAGAGGATCCAACCAATATTTGAACCTAAGATTCAGGAGGAACAATGTGGTTTTCATCCTGGCTGTGACACTTTTGACCAACTCTATACACACCAGAGTATCGGGGGGTGAGTTTGCCCATTCTGTCCACATGTGTTTTGTGGATTTGGAGAAGGCTTTCAACCATGATCAGGCGTTCCGGACCCATTGCTACTGGCCATTCAGTCACTTTATCACCAAAGCCAGGATGGAGCCGGAGATCAATAGATGGATCGCTGCAGCCTCTTCTGTAAAACAGAGCCTGTATCAGTCCATCATGATGAAGAGGGAGCTGAACTGCGAGGCAAAGCTCTCAATTTACCAGTTGATCTACATTCCAACCCTCACCTATGATCACAAGCTTTGGGTAGTGACCGAAAGAAAAAGATCGCGGATACAAGCGGCTGAAACAAGCTTCTTTCGCCGGGTGGCTCAGAGTAGACCTGCTGCTCCTCTGCATTGAAAGGGGCCAGTTGAAGTGGCTCAGGCATCTAGTCAGAATACCTCCCGGACGTCTCCCTGGTGAGGTGTTTCGGGCATGTCCAATTGGAAAGAAACCCCAAGGTTGTCCCAAAACACACTGAAGAAACTATGTCTCTCGGCTTATCTGGGAGCACCTTGGTGTCCCCCTGGAAGAGCTGGACAAAGTGGCTGTGGAGAGGGATGTCTGGACAGCATTGCTTAGGCTACTCCACCTTGACCCGACCCCGGAAAAAGTGGAAGAAGATGATGATGATGATGATGATGTAGTCAACTCTTTCTTTAAAAATGTTCCCATAGCAATGCTCAGGCTTGTTTTTATCTCTGGGAAATACATTAATTTGATTTAATTGTAATTAAGCAACATAAATTAACGTATTTTACTCATCAAAGGATATGAACAACAATGTGTATTGCAATGGAGTAAAAAATTAGGACACCTTACCCCCTAATAACTAGTGTTATCCAGTTTGGCTGAAATAACTTCAGTAAGATGCTTCTTGTTGCCATCTACCAGTCTCACATCGATCTGAAGAAAGATTGTTCCAGTCCTCAGGGCAGAATTCTTTCAGCTATGACATGCTTGAGGAGTTTCTTGCATACACGGCTTGTTTTAAATCACCTCATAGCAGCTCAATAGGTTTTAGATGCAGGCTTTGACTGGGCCATTCTAGGACTTTCCACTTCTTAATTTTCTGTCACTCCTTGGTGGATTTACTGGTATTTATTGAGTTATTTTCATGATGCATTTTCCAGTTCGGCTTCAGCTTTAATTTGTTTTCAGAGGTTTTCACATGGTCTTCAAGTACCCTCTGATACAAAATAGACTTCATGGTGGATTCTATGATGATGAGCTGGCCAGATCCTGCTGTAGCAAAGCATCCCCAAACCATGACACTTTCACTTTCTTGCTTCACAGATGGTAAAAGGTTCTTTCCCTGGGATGCAGTATTTGGAACAGCAGAGGCTGCAGCGATCCGTCTGTCGATCTCCAGCTCCATCCTTCCCTCAATTGTAAACAAGACCCCAAGATACTTAAACTCCTCCACTTTGGGGAGGGCCTCATTCCCGACCTGGAGGGTGCATTTCACCCTTAACTGACTGAGAACCTTGGCCTAGGACTTGGAGGTGCTGATTTTCATCTCGGCTGCTTTGCAGTCGACTGCGAATTGCTCCAATGAGAGCTGGAGGTCTTGACTTGATGAAGCCAAAAGGACAACATCATCCACAAAAAGCAGAGATGAGATCCGATGACCACCAAATCAGAGCCCCTCAACGCCTTGGCTGTGCCTAGAAATTCTGTCTATAAAAATTATGAACAGAATCAGTGACAAGGGACAGCCTTGGCAGACTCCAACTCCCACCGGAAACAAATTCAACCTGTTGTTACCAATATGGACCAAACTCTGATCTAATGGCCCATAACAACAGGTCTGGAACGCCATACTTCTGGAGAATGCCCCACAAAATTGTTTGAGAGACACGGTCGAAAGCATATATATATATATATTCTTCTTCTTTTCCTTTCGGCTGTTCCCTTCAGGGGTCGCCACAGCAAATGATCTGCCTCCATCTCTCCCTATCCTCTGCATCTTCTACTCTTACTCCAACGACCTTCATGTCCGCCTTCACCGCATCCATAAATCTTCTCTTTGGTCTTCCTCTGGGCCTTTTGCCTGGTAGTTCCAACCTCAGCATCCTACGACCAATATACTCACTATCCCTCCTCTGTACATGTCCAAACCATCTCAATCTAGCCTCTCTGACTTTGTCTCCAAAACATCTAACATGTGCTGTCCCTCTGATGTACTCATTTCTGATCCTATCCATCCTCGTTACTCCCAAAGAGAACCTCAACATTTTCATCTCTGCTACCTCCAACTCTGACTCCTGTCTTTTCCCCAGGGCCACTGTCTCTAAACCATACAACATTGCTGGCCTCATCACCGTCTTGTACACTTTTCCCTTCATTCTTGCCGATACTCTCCTATCACACATCACACGGACACTTTTCTCCATCCATTCCAACCTGCCTGCACGCGCTTCTTCACCTCTTTTCCACACTCTCCATTGCTCTGGATTGTTGAGCCGAAGTACTTAAAATCCTCCACCTTCTTTATCTCTGCCCCCTGTAACCTCAAAGTTCCTCTTGGGTCCTTGTCGTTCACACACATGTATTCTGTCTTACTAAGACTAACCTTCAATCCCCTCCTTTCCAGGGCATACCTCCATCTCTCTAGATTTTCCTCCACTTGGTCTCTGCTCTCACTACAGATCACTATGTCATCTGCAAACATCATAGTCCATGGAGATTCTTGTCTAACCTCATCTGTTAGCCTGTCCATCACCATAGCAAACAAGAAGGGGCTGAGAGCTGACCCTTGATGCAGTCCCACCTCCACCTTGAACTCTTCTGTCACACCGACAGCACACCTCACCTCTGTCTTACAGCTATCATACATGTCCTGCACCACTCTAACATACTTCTCTGTCACTCCAGACTTCCTCATACAATACCACAGTTCTTCTCTCGGCACCCTGTCATATGCTTTCTCCAGATCCACAAAGGCACAATGCAGCTCCTTCTGACCTTCTCTGTACTTCTCTATTAACATCCTCAAAGCAAACACTGCCTCTGTGGTGCTCTTTCTTGGCATGAAACCAAACTGTTGTTCACAAATGCTGACCTCTGCCCTTAGTCTTGCTTCCACTATTCTTTCCCATAGCTTCACTGCATGGCTCATCAACTTTATCCCTCTGTAGTTGCCACAACTCTGTACATCGCCCTTGTTCTTAAAAATGGGCACAAGCACACTTCTCCTCTATTCCTCTGGCATCTGCTCACTTTCTAAGACCTTGTTGAATATTCTTGTCAGAAAATCTACTGCTACCTCCCCTAGACACTTCCATACCTCAACTGGTATGTCATCAGGGCCAACTGCCTTTCCACTCTTCATCCTCTTCAATGCCCTCCTCATTCATCAGCTCTTCAAAGTACTCTTTCCATCTTCCCAGCACACTTCTGTCATCAGTCAATACATTTCCCTCTCTGTCCTTTATCATTCTAACTTGCTGCACGTCTTTCCCATCTCTATTACTCTGCTGTGCTAACCTGTATAGATCATTTTCTCCCTCCTGACTGTTCAACCTATCATACAAGTCATCATACGCCCTCTGTTTGGCCTTTGACACTGCTACCTTCGCCTTACGCTGTGTCTCCTTGTACTCCTGTTTACTCTCTTCGGTCCTCTCAATGTCCCACTTCTTCTTGGCTAACCTCTTCTTTTGTACACACTCCTGCACTTCCTCATTCCACCACCAAGTTTCCTTATCTACTTTCCTTCCAGAGGACACACCAAGTACTCTCCTACCGGTCTCCCTGATCACATTGGCTGTGGTTGTCCAGTCCTCTGGAAGCACTTCCTGACTACCCAAAGCCTGTTTCAACTCCTCCTTGAAGACAACACTACACTCTTCCTTTTTCAGCTTCCACCACTTTGTCTTCTGCTCTGCCTTTGCCTTTTTCACCTTTCTCACCATCAGTGTCATCTTGCACACCACCATCCTATGCTGTTTGGCAACACTCTCACCCACTACTACTTTGCAGTCACTGACTTCCTTCAAATTACATCGCCTACACAAGATGTAGTCTACCTGTGTGCTCTTACCTCCGCTTTCATAAGTCACCCTATGCTTCTGTTTCTTCTTGAAGAAAGTATTCACCACAGCCATTTCCATCCTTTTTGCAAAATCGATCAACATCTGTCCTTCTGTGTTCCTGTCCTGGATACCAAACCTGCCCATCACTTCCTCGTCCCCTCTGTTGCCTGCACCAACATGTCCATTGAAGTCTGCTCCAATGACCACTCTTTCACCTCTGGGGGTACTCTGCATCACTTCATCTAACTCACTCCAGAATCTCTCCTTCTCTTCTAGCTTACATCCTGCCTGTGGGGCATAAGCACTAACAACATTGACCATCACGCCTTCAATTTCTAACTTGAGACTCATCACTCTGTCTGACACTCTTTTCACTTCTAGAACATTCCTGACAAACCCCTCCTTCAAGATGACTCCTACTCCATTTCTCTTCCCATCCACACCATTATAAAACAGTTTAAACCCTGCTCCAAAGCTTTTAGCCAAAGCTTTTAGCCTTTCTACCTTTCCACCTTGTCTCCTGAACACACAGTATGTCCACCTTCCTCCTCTGCATCATGTCAGCCAGCTCCCTATATTTTCCTTGCATAGTTCCAACATTCAAAGTCCACTCTCAGTCCGAGGCTCACGCATTTCCTCTTCTCTCTCTGCCTACGGACACGCCTCCCGCCTCTCCTTCTTCGACGTCTTCGACAAACAGTAGTCCAATTTCCATCAGCACTCTGTTGGTTGACAGCACTGATGGCGGTCGTTGTTAACCCGGGCCTCGACCGATCCGGTATGAATTCTGTATTGATCATTTGCATTTTTTTTTTTTGGCAGAAGTTTTACGCCGGATGCCCTTCCTGTCACAACCCTCTGCATTTATCCGGGCTTGGGACCGGCATAAGGGGGAGAGACACTGGTTAGTGACCCCCCCCCCCGCCTCATGGCTGCATTGTAAGCATATATATATATATATATATATATATATATATATATATATATATATATATATATATATATATATATATATATATATATATATATATATATATATATATATATATATATATATATATATAGGTGAAGAAGGCAAAGGCAGAGCAGAAGACAAAGTGGTGGAAGCTGAAAACGAAAGAGTGATGTGTTGTTTTCAAGGAGGAATTGAAAATGGCTTGGAGTAGTCAGGAAGTGCTTACAGATGACTGGATAACTACAGCTAATGTGATCGCGAAAACAGGTAGGAGAGTACTTGGTGTGTCTTCTGGAAGGAGCGTAGATAAGGAGACTTGGTAATGGAATGAAGAATTGCAGGAGTGTGTACAAAAGAAGAGGTTAGCTAAGAAGAAGTGAGACTTTGAGAGGACCGAAGAGAGTAAACAGGAGTACAGGGAGACATGGTGTAAGTAGAAGGTAGCAGCGTCAAAGGCAAAACAGAGGGCGTATGATGACTTGTATGCTCGGTTGGAAGTAAAGAGGGAGAAAATGATTTATACAGGTTGGCACAGCATAGCAATAGAGATGGGAAAGATGTGCAGCAAGTTAGAGTTATTAAGGATAGAGGGAAATGTATTAACTGATGACAAAGTGTGCTGGGAAGATGGAAAGAGTACTTTGAAGAGCTGATGAATGAGGAAAATGAGAGAGAAAAAGAGTAGAAGAGGTGACTGTTGAGGACCAGGAAGTAGCAAAGATTAGTAAGGGTGAAGTGAGGAGGGCATTGAAGAGGATGAAGAATGAAAAGGCAGTTGGTCCTAATGACATGCCTGTGGGGGTATGGAAGTGTCTAGGAGGGGTAGCAGTAGATTTCCTGACAAGAACATTCAACAAGGTCTTAGAGAGTGAGAGGATGCCAGAGGAATGGAGGAGAAGTGTGATGGTGCCCATTTTTAGGAACAAGGGAGACGTGCAGAGTTGTGGCAACTACAGAGGGATAAAGTTGATGAGCCATACAATGAAGTTATAGGAAAGAATAGTGGAAGCTAGACTAAGGGCAAAGGTCAGCATTTGTGAACAACAGTTTGGTTTCATGCCAAGAAAGAGCACCACAGATGCAGTGTTTGCCTTGAGGATATTAATAGAGAAGTACAGAGAAGACCGACGGAGCTGCATTGTGCCTTTGTGGATCTGGAGAAAGCATATGACAGGGTGCCGAGAGAGGAACTGTGGTATTGCATGAGGAAGTCTGGATTGGCAGAGAAGTATGTTAGAGTGGTGCAGGACATGTATGCAAGCTGCAAGTGTGCTGTCGGTGTTACAGAAGAGTTCAAGGTGGAGGTGGGACTGCATCAAGGGTTAGTTCTGAGCCCCTTCTTGTTTGCTATGGTGATGGACAGGCTGACAGACGAGGTGAGACAAGAATCTCCATGGACTATGATGTTTGCAGATGACATTGTGATCTGTAGTGAGAGCAGAGAACAAGTGCAAGAAAACCTAGAGAGGTGGAGGTATGCCCTGGAAAGGAGGGGAATGAAGGTTAGCCTCAGAAAGACAGAATACATGTGTATGAATGACAAGGACTCAACAGGAACGGTGAGGTTACAAGGATCAGAGATAAGGAAGGCGGAGGATTTTAAGTACTTAGGCTCAACAATCCAGAGCAATGGAGAGTGTGGAAAAGAGGTGAAGAAGTGTGTGCAGGCAGGTTGGAATGGTTGGAGAAAAGTGTCCGGTGTGATGTATAATAGGAAGGTATCGGCAAAAATGAAAGGAAAAGTGTACAAGACGGTGTTGAGGCCAGCGATGTTGTATGCTTTAAAAACAGTGGCCCTGGGGAAAAGACAGGAGGCAGAGCTGGAGGTAGCAGAGATGAAAATGTTGAGGTTCTCTTGGGGAGTAATGAGGATGGATAGGATCAGGAATGAGCACATCAGATGGACAGCACATGTAAGAGGTTTTGGAGACAAAGTCAGAGTGGCTAGATTGAAATGGTTTGGACATGTACAAAGGAGGGATTGTGAGTATATTGGTAGTAGGATGTTGAGGTTGGAACTACCAGGCAAAAGGCCTGGAGGAAGACCAAAGAGACAATTCATGGATGTGGTGAAGGAGGACATGAAGGCAGTTGGTGTAAGAGAAAAAGATGCAGAGGATAGGGTGAGATGGAGGCAGATGATTCGCTGTGGCGACCCCTGAAGGGAAAAGCCGAAAGGATAAGAAGAAGATATATATATATGCATCCATCCTCTTTTTAGCTTCAACTGTCTGACAGACACTGTTTTTTCATCTGTGTGATTTTTGACAAAGATCATATCACATTTGATGGTGATTTTATGCAGAAATGTGAGAAATTCCAAAAGGTTCAGATACTTTTTCATACCACTGTATAACAATATTAACATTACACTGTATATTAATGCCATCATAGTGATGCGCATAGACCTGCTGGGTACGTGCCGCATGTATAACACTTACAGTGACCCTGACGGCTCAGGAAAGTTCGCCAAACTTTAGAACTTTACAATAATAACATACAATATCATTTGTCATATAAATCAAATTAATATGATCATCATGCCTGAAAGACATGGAATGTAATTCACCGGAATCTGGGACCGATTTGGAGCATGTTGAGCCTGAGGCTGAGCCTACAAGTTGTGTGACGTAATTTTTTTTTTTCAGAGTTGACAGATACTATTGCCACGTTAAGCAACAAAAAAAGAAAAAAGAAAAAAGTGTGCCTTGTTGGAGATCAGGTTCATGGAACCGCTTCCCTCTTTTGCTCATTTTAAAATAAATGTTTAAGCAAAAATCTAGATGCAGTAGGTCAGTAAATTTCTGAGCAATTAGCAACATGAACCATAGTTTTGCTTTTACCGGGAATTTCCGTGTCCTGGATCAAAACAAATTCTATTGGCTGAAGGCCTTCGTGACAATTTGCATTGTTCAAAGCATGGCATGGCTCTTATTATACCTGGTTATCTACACACTGAATGTCTGAAGACAAGAGGACCGAAACACGATTGTGTCCGGATTAAATGCCGGAACCTCTGTGGTCGCCATGTTTTTGGTTTTTTTTTCAACGAAAGCATTACTTAGGGTTCTATTAGCAGCTCTACACTGGACACGAGTAATGTTTATTTCTGCCAATCATGTACCTTGTTTATGTGCCACTTGGAAGCCAGGGAAGTGCTTTTTTGATGGGTGGGAGTTGGAAAGAACAAAATTAGGGAGGCATGGTGGCATATTGGTTAGCACTGTCAACTCACAGCAAGATGTTCCTGGGTTCTAGTTTAAAGCCTGGTGAGAGCATTTCTGTTTGGAATTTGCATGTTCTTCCCATTGGGTTTCCTCCAAGTACTCCATTTTCCTCTCGTAGCTCAAAGATATACAGGTTAGGCTAACTGGCTATTCTGGATTTCGCCTGAGTGTGGTTGTGTCAGTTTTGGACCCTGCAGTTATCTGGAGAGCTGTTCAGGGTTTACTCTGCCTTTTGCCTGAAGTGGGATTATGGGAAGTGGTACTCTTTGTAACCCTAAATAGGATAAGCAATAAGGAAAATCAATTAAATTTAGAGAGAAAACAAGCCCAATGGGTGCCAGCCTCGCCATAACCCAGGTAGGATTAGGCTTAGAAAATGAATAAATAAAATATTACAGGTAATTTCTAATAAACGTCTCCAAAATGTTACCAGATGTTACAGTAACGAAATTGTTTGCGTGTTGGCTGTGCGATATTCTGCCGAGCTGTTCAGGGTGTACCCTGCCTAGGCTCCAGCCTCCCTGCAACCCCAATAGAAGAAATTGTTTGGCATATGAGTGAGTAAGTGATGAGAGCAACAACATGGAGAAATGTTGTGTGTCAGCTGGATCCCACTGTTTAATAATACTAATTTACAAAGTAAAAAAAAAAGGTTCAATATTTAGAAATGAACACAAAAATGACCATTTACAATGCACTGATTAGCAACAACAATGGTGTTTTATGCTAAATATGGTGAACTTTTTCTAAACCTGAAGTCTGGTGATGTCACACGTAATTCCTTATTAGGCTACAGCATTCCATTAAAACTTATCCCTGCTCGAAATCATCAGATTACTAATGACTCTCGCCTGTTTGCAATCACACTGCTATTTTAAAATAGCCAAGCTGATCTGTATTACTTTCCAAAGGTTCCTTCCATCACTGCATCTGTTATGAATCCACGTTATGCAATTTTGGCTAAGAATTTACTGGGAACTGGGATCATCAGTTATGACTAATGAAGCAAAAAACTAATGACAGAGTAATCTTCTGTTTATTAAAGCAGTTTCAATAGAAAACTTTGACTTTGTACCATTGTGTCCACACCATGACAGCTCAATTTCATTTATCAATAGTCTATCTTGATCTTTAACCTTATCCTTATTATTATACGGAATTATCCCATGCAAATTTACAGAGTTGTTATCAGTGACGTGAGGTGAGGTTGACAGATAGTGAAGCACTGACTCTTTTACACTACTACGAGTATACCTAACAACCGCTCTCTCTCTCTCTCTCTCTCTCTCTCTCTCTCTCTCTCTCTCTCTCTCTCTCTCTGTTTTTGTTGAGGTACACATTCTCCTTCTGGGATGCTGGTGATCCTGATCCTTCTGCTTTCTGAGTCCTTTGATCTGTCCTGGTGTGCTGATGTTGGCTGGAGTCCTCATCTTGGAAGCCCTTCCTTTGTGCTGATGAAGATCTAAATGGACCCAGATGTACACTAACAGACTGTGAACATGACTTTTCACTGCTGGTGATATTAACTCTCTTCCCCACAATTATTTAGGACTTACAGTTGTATAACCAACCAACTACATTTTGGATTGTAATGAATTCCTCGTATATCTTTGTATCATTATGGTTTTACCCAAATGAGGATGGGTTTCCCTTTTGGGCCTGGTTCCTCTCAATGTTTCTTCTTCGCATCTACTGAGGGAGTTTTTCCTTGCCACCATCGCCGCAGGCGACGCTCATTAGGGATGTGTAGGAGTTATAGAAAATATTTAAATTCTTTTATACTTTGTGAGCCCCTACTTCTGTTTGACTGTGTGATGCTGCTTTGCGACAATGTCAATTGTAAAGCGGGCTATACAAATAAAACTGAATTAAATTGAATTATAGAGTCAGATTTAAAATACAAATGAACTCAAAAGAATATATTATGCATCATTTGATTGATAACAGACAATGCATTTTGTTTTATATCTCATCAGCATTTTTTTAAACATATGCATATTTCATTTGAGGTTTAAATTTATTCAGACTGTGTTGGTTTTCCTTTAGTTATTACTGTACCTCTTGTTTTGATTGAAAGTCCAGATTTGCAGGTTTTTTTTCAGCTTGGAAATGTAATCTTTCATTTTGATAAGGCGGATTGTAAAGGAAATATAACAACAAACGAAGAAGAGATTAGGTTGTGCAAGAAACTGTGGACTCACAAGCGCCCTCTGTCATGAGTCAGCGGTACTGCTTGCCTCACCGAGGACCGAGACAGACAGTTGATACATTAATTCTATCACATTTTTGTGCAGCTTGTGAGGATTCCAAAATCCAATGAGCGGCAAAGCAAAGTGCTACCTGACTATGCAGCTCTGCCCTGTATCTGAAATTCTGCTATTCTTTACTGAAAAAAAAAAATTAATAGTGGATTTCAATGGTAAAATAGTTTGTAATATATATCAGATGGTAAATATGAACATTTATTATATTTTATGAATAACTCTTTTTTATTTTCAAGATTGACAGGGAGGCTTTCCTCTGAATGCGCATCACTGGTTGTTAATGAACTCTACAGCTTCACGGAACCGAAGTGTCATAGATCCAGAAGAGCAATTTCACATTGTTCAATCTATTTGTATTAGTTCACTAAAATCACTCAAACACTTGACTGTACACACACTGTATACACACATGACCATGCTGCAGACTTAGACATTCTCTCTCTCTCTCTCTCTCTCTCTCTCTCTCTGTTTATCAGCCTCGCGTAGGCAGACAGAGACACAGATAAATTACCTGCCACTAATTAACACAGGTCTTAGTCATCACATATTACCTGCTGAGCCTACCTGATTATTCTTCGTGTACCTGCCAGAATCCCCGCGCTCATCTTTCATTTGCCGAACCGTTTAAACCTATTTGGGTTGTGGAGAGGTTGGAGCCCACCTCAGCTGACACCAGGCGAAAGAAGGGTACACTTTGAACAGCTCACCAGACCAATATAGAGTAGCACAAACACAACCATTCACACACACACACACACACACACACACACACACACACACACACACACACACACACACACACACCTATGAGCAACATAGACTAGCCATTTAGCCTAATGTGCATGTCTTTGGACTATGGGAGGAAACCAGAGCACCTGGTGGAAACATACGCAAGCATGGGGAGAACAGGCAAAATCCCCATAGAAATGCCCAAGCGCAGCCCACAAACCCAGGATGTTCTTGCTGTGAGCCGGGAATGCTAACCACTACAATCACCTTGCAATCACCATTTCAGTTGTATTTACATATTTTCATTCATGAATGTTTCATGAAATCTTTAGCAATAGTTAAATGTTATACCACGTTAATGAGAAATCCTATAAATGCTGTAAAGCCAGTTATCATTTCAACTGACCTTGAGTTTTTATCTACCCTTCACTCTGGTGTGAAGTAACTGGACTAATTCAAATTATACAAACTCTCTTGCCTTTATCACTCCTTTCATATTCACATAGACATGGTGCACGTTGTTTTGTCACTCCTTAACACAGTCAGAACATAACCCTTTCTTGAGCGCAGAGGGGACAGCAGAGCACAGAAGAACAAGCTAGAGAGAGAGAGAGAGAGAGAGAGCGAGAGAGAGAGAGCTGGACAGAGCGAAAGAGAGTGATGACGAGATGGAGAAAGTGGAAGAAGGCTGCTTGTTCTGAAAAGTAACCTTGGCCCCCATGGGCTGTGTAACTGGAAGCAGCTGCAGTGGATCATGCCACACACAGCTCTGGGCAGCCAGACAACAAGCCCTCTGTGGGCACTGCCGTCACCTTGCTGCCTGCCAGAACACTGGAGCTCTGTGAGGGAGGCCCAACTTTCTTCACCACACTACAGTTCTGCTCACAGGTCCAACAAAGAGTCAAGTTAGGACCCGAGGTACACAGCAGCTTACATACACCCAAGCACACATATAGCTTTGCACTGAACAAACCCTGTAACCCCTAAAACAAAGATATACATGACACCAATCTTAGACTCACATATAGCCTGTGGAATTAAAATTATTTAAAATAAATTAAAGGACAGTGGTATAGGGCACCGGATCGCTGATCCTAAGGTTGGGGGTTCGAGTCCCACTCTTCACAAGGTTGTCACTGTCCCCCCCAGTGCAGCTAACTGGGTTATCAAAGGCTGGTGATGTCTCTCACTGACTCTGGGGAGAGGTTCATGTAAAAGAACCATTGCTGAATTTCGACAAGAGTAGCTGCAAAGCCGTCAGCATGTGATGGCCTGGTGAGTTGGCCAGGGTGGACGCTGCCCTCGCCCGCAGATGGCTGGGATGGGCATCAGCCTCCCCACAACCCTAATTAGGATTAAGCGGTTACAGAAAATAAACCGAATGAACTAAAATAAATTATGTAATTATGTACTCTATATTATTTCATTTTATGTCCAATAGATAGAGTACAATGGAGCTTCCTTTTCAGCTTCTGTTCTCTGCCCCTCTATAACATGATTTCAGATCTCATTGCTGACCATCCAATAACACTGTTTCATTTATATTCTGTGAAAGTAATGAATGAGATGTTTTTCATGCCATAGAAGTCTGGCAGCCTGGAAAAAACCCTTATATGGTTCAGTTTTCTACATTCTCTGGCTCTTTAGCAATCAAAAAGGACAAGTGTGATGACACTTATGGTGTCATCTTTTCAACTTTTGTTGAAAAGTTATAATTTTGCAGAGTACGATAATAAAGCAAGACTATTTGACAGACTGGAAGATTAAAGTGCTGCTTCATCTTCTTTATACCCCCATTTCACTGGAGCTCAGAATGCAATGATCGTGGCGGAAATGCGCGGAATGCACTCTACGGAGGAGCTTCGGCATTTTTACACGGAAAATGGATCAAAAACCTACGGAAAATGGTACCTTCGGAACACTTTCGGAACGTACACGGAATGTGCAGAAAAGACAGCGGTACAATGTCGGAATACATGCGTAAAAGCGCTCGGATTACCTTTGGAACCAGTGCGGATTGCAAAGGAAGACCTTCGGATTATTCATGGAACGTTCACGGAAAGCAAGGAACACTCGAGGAACGACCACGGCACTACTCCTTTTTAGAAGGAAGACCCACGGAATGATTGCAGAACAGGCGGAATGAAGGTGAAACATTCACGTTCAACACGGAATGACGGAGGAATGACTGAAGAATGAGTGAGGAATACCCGGCGTCTCTTGTGAAGAGTGGGACTCTAACCCCCAACCTTAGAATCAGTGATCCAGCACCCTATACCACCAGCCCACCACTGACCCTAAAATATCAACTATCTAAATATAGGGAAATTATCAGGACATGCCTAAAGTCTAAATTAACTGTAAGGGGTTTCTGAGTTAGACACTAGATAGATAAAGTGAGGAAATAAGTGCAGCTTGCTTAAAACACATCAGCATACAAAGCATATATTATACAAATAGCATATCAACAATCGTAGTAAAGCAGCCAGCATGCAGGCAGAATACACGCCGGACAGCTCGCCAGGCCATCACATACACAGGTTCACACTCACATTCACACCTAGGGATAATTTTAAAAAAGCTAATTAGCCTATTTTGCATGTTTTTGGACTGTGAGAGGAACTAGAGTATCTGGAAGAAACTCATGCAAGCACGAGAAGATGATGAAAACTCTCCACAGAAACATCTGAGCCTGGCTTTCTTGCTGCAAGGTGGACATGCCAACAAATGCACCACCATGCTGCCCTGAACTTGTCACCATTCATTTTCCAAACCATTTAATCCTAATTAGGGTCTTGAGAAGGCTTCCGCCCATCTCAGTCGACTCTGGGCGAGGGCAGAGTACACCCTGAAGAGCTCACCAAGCCATTGCAAGGCAGAAACACACAATTGGTTATGCAGTCTACTCTTTACAAAAGAGACCAATGGATCTTTTACATGCCTCCCACCACAGACAGTGAGAGACATGTGGCTGACCTTTGATGACCTAGTTAGCTGCGCAATCCATTAATAGTGGGGGTTTGAACCCCCATCCATAGAATCAATAATCGAGCCCTCTACCACCGGGCCACCTGCAAGTCATTTAGAGTGGATTTATTTTTCAAGGGAACATACAATGCCCTTTGTTCTCTGCATTCTATCTATGTAATGGACAAACCACACAATAATGCTCTACCCAGAAAGCAGAGTCCATGTCCCTCTGTCACAATGTACTACAAGTGATGTTCATCTCTGGGGAGATGTTATCCTGGGGCATCCCACCTGTAGAGGTTAACGACCTGCTTCTAGGTCCCTCATTCACTTTTGCTCTGATTTTGGTACTTGTATGAATAAACACCTCAACAAACACACAATTTGTGTCCTTTTGCCGACATCTGCGCATATCAAACATCTTATCATGTTACATTATTCTGATAGACATGCATAGCTGCACTTTATGACTTTGTCCAAGACAGATTATTTGTCTTTTTTGAAGCCTCTTGGGTCTCTGTCCTTCATGAACCCAGGTCAAATTGAATTACATCTAGTGCTAACCTACAAAATATATTCAGATAACAGTGGAAAAGTTGAGAGGAGTGAATCAACCGGTACTGGGACAATATATTTCCAAGGACAATGAAAACCCTGTACGAAGCATGCTCAATGATTCATGCTTACAGGAACCGTCCATTAATCCAACAAATGGCAATCCATTCATTTTCTGAATCACTTAATCCTAATTACGGTTGCAGTGAAGCTGGTGCCCATCTCAGCCAACTTCGGGTGAGGGCAGAGTACCCCAAGGTTGGGGGTTCAAGCCCCACTATCAACGGGTTGTCACAGCTGTCCCCCAGTTCAGTTTACTGAGTTACCAAAGGCCGGCCATGTCTCTTACTGTCTATGTGAGAGACATGGCCGGCCTTTAATAACCCAGTAAGCTGCACCTGGGGTCAGCTGTGACAACCCGTTGATAGTGGGGCTTGAACCCCCGACCTTGGGATCAGTAATCCAGTGCCCTACTACTGGGCCACCATTGCTTCTAATCAATAGCTATGTGGTGCATTTCAATTTTCCCATTTTGCTTTTGTTGAGGATTTTCAGGAGTAGATTCAACATGTTCTCTGGGCCGAACCACAACCACATCTCCTCAGATGTAATTTCTACATGCTGTGTCAGACATTACATCCTTGCAGTGTATACACCCTGCTAATTGTTTAAGGAAGCATTAAAATGTCATTCATTAATTTACCAAACCACCTGACAAGAAACTCAGTCGATTCTGGGTGAAGACAGGGTACACCCTGAACAACTCTCAAGTCCACTGCTGGGTCAATGCACACACACACACACACACACACACACACACACACACACACACACACACACACACACACACACACACACACACGTGCACACATGCACAAAAGCATTTCCACTCACACCTTGGGTCAGTGTAAACATCAAATTAGGCTAAAATGCATGTCTTTAGATTGTTTGAGGAAATTGGATTAACTGGAAGGAAGCCATGCAGAAAAACCATGGGAAAACTATGGGATAAACATGGGGAACCCCCCCACTGAAATGCTCTGCATTTGGAATCAAATCCAGAACCTTAATGCTGTGTGGTGAACATACTAACCACTATACCACTATGCTGTCGGGAAGCTTATTAAGCAAAAAAAAAAAAAAGGAGAAGCTGGTATTTTTCGTATGCTTTTTTTGTATCACACTACGGAAATAGTTGTGGTTTAGGGGATGTGCCTCTATTTCTTTATTAATACCATTAAGAATGCATAATGCATAATTTGTTCATTGTTAAATTAAAGCATAAAATATGTCAGCGGTAGTCAATTATGTTTGGGTTAAAAAGGCAGTTTGATCGGAAGAAATTGTTATTTTTAATCCGAAACCCAGTAAGATTTCACTTGCAGGGAATTTGACTTTGAATTAAATTTGATGACAAAATTTGCCAGTGATTTTAATCATAAAACATACATAATACATACACATATAAATGCATTGGGTTTCTTGCTGTGTTCTGGACAATGATTGAATTCGGTATATTTTTCATGGCTCTAGTTTTAGATTTTAAACTTTAATAAGCTCTTCCCACATCAAAATTTGCAGTTTCGAGAGTCTAGGGAATCCCTGTGCTCTAAAGCACAAGATCACAAGACATAGTGTGGATGATGACAGAGCTGTGTGGCAAGATACAAAACAGCTTTGATGACTCACAACCCCTGACTCCTCCAAAACATAGCACTGACCAACACACTGTGAACACAGGGAAAATGTCAAGCATTACCTCACTGATTCTTAAAAACAATAACATAGCCCTGCCAATCTGTGGACATGCTGAGCAATGAGTCAGCTAACACTATTTTTTTCCGCTAAACAACAAATAGGTAACACGGAAATGCTAGCGCTGTGAATGTATTCTGAAAAACAATTAACAAAAAACATTCATTCATTTATATGCACCAATATCAGAAAATATACTACTGTAAAGACATTTCAAATAATTATGTACGTCATTAAGAGCTACACATTGGGTACCAAGACCAAAAATGGATTCACTGCAATACTATTGGGGATGAGAAGTAACCTGCTGTACCCTTGACATAACCATAAATCACCTTTCTTGAGACCAATTCTGGAGTGACTCCTACAGAAAGCTTCAGTGGACTACGTTATAGATTATGAGCTGGCTACTTCAGACATCAATCATCAGGTCAATGTTTTATGGTAAAAAAATTGGAGAAACAAATCCCAATATAAATAATAAAAAATAGAATCCCAAAATTAGTCCAATACATACATCTTTGGCTAGCTGCCATTTGTCAAAAAAGATGCTAAAAAAGGGTTTTGAATAGTATACTGTACAGTACTTATATAAAATGTTACCCAATTATAGTGGGTTATACCCTCATTTCATTGGAGCACGGTAGACTTCTTCTTCTTTTCCTTTCGGCTTTTCCCTTCAGGGGTCGCCACAGCGAATCATCTGCCTCCATCTCACCCTATCCTTTGCATCTTCTTCTCTTACACCAACGACCTTCATGTCCTCCTTTACCACATCCATGAATCGTCTCTTTGGTCTTCCTCTAGGCCTTTTGCCTGGTAGTTCCAGCCTCAGCATCCTATTACCAATATACTCACTATCCCTCCTCTGTACATGTCCAAACCATCTCAATCTAGCCTCTCTGACTTTGTCTCCAAAACGTCTTACATGTGCTGTCCCTCTGACGTGCTCATTCCTAATGCTATCATATACTCCCAAAGAGAACCTCAACATTTTCATCTCTGCTACCTCCAACTCTGCCTCCTGTCTTTTCCCCAGGGTCACTGTTTCTAACCCATACAGCATCGTTGGCCTCAACACCGTCTTGTACACTTTTCCTTTCATTTTTGCCGATACCCTCCTATCACACATCACACCGGACACTTTTCTCCAACCATTCCAACCAGCCTGCATGCGCTTCTTGACCTCTTTTCCACACTCTCCATTGCTCTGGATTGTTGAGCCTAAGTACTTAAAATCCTCCACCTTTCTTATCTCTGCTCCCTGTAATCTCACCGTTCCTCTTTGGTCCTTGGCATTCATGCACTTGCGTAAGCAAAAATGTTGTCATCCGCAAACGTTCTGCAATTATGCCCTCATCTTCCTTGTCATTCCGTGTGATTCCATAATTAATTCCTCAAGTCTTCCAAAATATTCCATGAATGTGCTTTGAACATGTTCAAAAACAAGTTCACGGAAAAACAATTCTGTGAGTGTTCCGTGGGGTCACTTTGGCGTACTTTGCCGCACCTGTTCTGCATATGCTGTGACCGTTCTGAGAGTGTAAGAATTTCCACTTTTCCGTAGGATTTTCACCCATTTTCCGTGTAAAAATGCAGAAGGTCTTCCTTAGACTGCGTTCCGTGCCTTTCCGCTGCGATCCTTGCATGCCGTAGTCCAGTGAAATGGGGGTATAAGTGGCTGACATGTATGCTTCATAGCATGAAGGTCTGGGGCTCTAGTTCTGGTATCTGTGTCTGTGAATAGTTTGCATGTCCTCCCTGTGGTTGCTCTGGGTATTCTGGTTCTCTTTCACAGTCCAAAAACATGCACATTAGGCTAATTGACCGTTCCATAGGTGTGAGTATGAGTGTAAGTGGTTGTTTATGTGCTGCCCTGCGTTGGATTGGTGAGCTCTTTGGCGTGTACTATACTTTCCACTAGAGTCATCTGAGATGGGCTCCAGTCTATCCGAGACCCTTGTAGGCATAATTGATTAATGGATGGAAGCATGGATGACTAGCCAATCAAGATTTTTCACAAGCTTTAGATGACTAAATATTAGAATTTAGAAAATAATAAACAATATATGTACTGTATATTGAACTAAGATTAAAAAAAAAATCTTACAAATTATAATAGCGATAAAGAGATAGGGGTCATGTGATGCTCTGTAAAAGGAATCATGTGTAGGAATTTCTTATTACTAACTCCTCAATAAACCCAGACCGGATCTTTGTAAAAGGTTTGAGTTTATAGTAAAATATGAGGGGGCAAGGGTGGCCTAGTAGTATAGGCGCTGGATCTCTGATCCTAAGGTTGGAGGTTCAAGCCCCACACACCACAGGTTGTCACCACCCCTCCCCATCCCCCTAGTGCAGCTCACTGGGTTATTAAAGGCCGGCCATGTCTCTCACTGTCTATGGTGTGAGGCTCATGTAAAATAGCCTTTGCTGACTTTTGACAAGATTAGGCTGCAAAGCCGTCAGCATGTTTCTGCCCTGTGATTGCCTGGCAAACTGTCCAGGGAGTACTCTGCTCTCGCTGGAGTTGGCTGGGATGGGTGCCAGCCTCCCCGCGACCATAACTAGGATTAAGCGGTTACAGAAAATGAACTGAACGGAACTAAAAGAAGCATTACAGTATCTCCTAATAAATTGGCTGCAGTTTATTACCAAGTTAAAATATTTGTTTTGTATTTTGAATTAATTTTTTTCTCTCCAGCATTTTCTCTTGTCTAATAGTTCCCCTCATAGTATTTGCTACATTTTATGAAACCAAGAGGCTCACAAAAACATGTTTTGTGCCTTCAAAGACACATTTCCTTTAATCAGCCAATATATTTTTTTTATCATAAACTGATATTTTAAAAACTTGTAATATTCACTTTCTTGGTCATAATGCCACAAAATGTTTGTTCTGTCCCTCGCCTCATTCGCTCTTTTGAGGTATTCGCAAATCTGTACACTTTCGATGGCTGAGAGATTGACCTTTGTGGTATATGAACACCTGTCACACTGGTCATGAGGATGAAGGGGGTGGTGGTAGGGGGGACTCTAATCTGTCCCCTGTGGCTTAGTGAATGGGATGGTACAAACCACTCAGCACCACAAGCGTTAAATAACAAGCAACACCATAACCCCCGCCGGGCTGCAGTATCACATGAGCGGTCACATTTACTGAGCAGGAGCGTGTAGGTCAAACTTTTCTGTCCTTTTTCTGTCCTATTTCTCTGATTTATGTTCTTTTGTTCGGTCTCATTCTGGACACATGCATAACGGAGTGACACACACTCTGGGATGACGCAGGCACACACCCCCCCCTTCCCCCGTCTCACACTCTCTCTCTCTCTCTCTCTCTCTCTCTCTCTCTCTCTCTCTCTCTCTCAACCAACTTAATGCCCTCTCTCTCTCTCAACCAACTTAATGCCCTGGAAAAAAACAGGCCCTCAGCCCTTTCCACATCTTGAATAATTAAGGGCTATTGAGCAGTTCAGTGAGCTGATAAATACAGACCTATTTTAAGGTCACATTTAAAAAAAGAAGAACAACAACAACACATGACAGTGATAACAGCAAGACTCAGAGAGCATAAGAGACAAATATGACCATGCATGTGAGCATCACCACAGTGCTCACTCCTAAACCATAGCAACAGCAATCAGATGACAAACAAGCAAAAGACATCAAGCCTATTTCCATCCACTCGAGCTACGAAAGCCAATGGAGCTCACTGTACTGAAAAAACTCTAAAGGTCAGCAGTAGATTACGGAAAAGGTAAAAGAGGTAGAGGTCTCCTGGCCTTCTCTTATTGTTCTGTATGACCTAGATTCATACGATGACCTTCCTTGCTGGATTACATATAATTTTTTTTTTTTTTTTTTTTTTATTGAGGCTAGCATCTATTCAGAACTCGCTGATGAACCTCACTACACTTTTCACTTCATTCCTGTGGTTTGGCTCCACAAAAAAAAAAAAAAAAAAAATCCAGGCTGACATGACAAATCAGCATTCTTTATTACCTTAAGTGGTGAGAATAACACATGACCACATAACCCATGGACATGATGGACAAATGTACATAAGTTTCTCCTAAGAACTTTTTTGTACTTTTTTGTAAAGTTAAAATATCTTTAGAAATCAACCAACTAAACAAACAAACAAAAAAACACACAAGAAAACCCTGTTTGTTTGTTTTTTAAAGAATAAATCAAATTATTTTATTAAAGCCCAAAGCAGTGAAAAAAAACAATAAATGTTATAAATGGCAACAAATCGAAACTGTGGTGGAGTTTTCGAAGGAAATCAGCTGGTTGTTCCCGTCTCCTTTGATATCTTATTACAGTTCCTCTCTTTCTGAAGGGAAAATCCCAGAGGATATTTTCACATGATCTGATACTAAATTTGGCAAACCACTCAACCTACTAAGACCCAAAACTTCATGTTGTGTATCTTGTCACTTTTCTGCACTGATTCTGTTTCTTACCACCTGAAAATGACTGAACTTGATCAGTGTCTTAAATCAGGAAGATCCTCACATAATGATCTTAAAAGGACATACACACAGTGGAGTTGGGAGAAAATATGAGGTCGTCATATGAGGACACAGTGGAGCCGGTGATGTAGTGGTTAGGGTGCTGGGCTCATGATCAGGAGGTTGTGTGTTCAAATCCCAGTTAGACTCCCACTGTGCTATGACCCCTTGGCAAGGTCTCAACCACAAGTGTGCCTCTGTTCACCCAGCAGGATTAATGGGTACCAGTAAAAATATACTGGGAAGGTAATCTGCGATGGACTAGCGTCCCATCCAGGAGGAGTTGAACTCCTGGTTGCTTCACGCTATAGAAACTGGAGATAAGCACCGGCCTGATGAGCCACTAGGCTCAGTTGTAAAAAGCCCACAGGACTTTACGTTTTTCTTTACTTTCATATGAGGACTGTAGAGTCTCAAAAGTTTAAGTCATCATTTAATTTTTCTCATTTGCTCTCACAATAATTCAGTAGGAATTAAATATGTTCAGATATACAGTACTTGTTTTGTGCAGTACAATGTCTCCGAAACCATAATGCACGTGTACAGCACAAACACTGAAAAGTTTAAATACACTACCGGATGACAAATAACAGCAACAACAAACCCTGAAATCAACTCCACACACACACACACACACACACACACACACATAGTCAGGTTTCCTCCATAAACACATTAGGCAAGTCAAACTCAGGTCACAGACTACAGGTTCCCACCTCAGTTCTTCTCATTATTGACAACAGATTTATTTTATTTTTTAATCAGAGAGCATGCTGATTCGACTGCTGATTAATGGTTAGGAGGAAAAAGCCACGTGTTGAGACATTCCAATAACAGCAAAGTCATTTGAAATGAAAGCCACATGGAAAGCAGTGCTCTTTACCATGGTGATGACACTTAGTACTCTGCTGTTAACAGGATGTGCAGCGGTGCAAATATTTTGGTGTGATTCATGTTTTATCTAATAAAGAATATAATATGACGAATCATAATTGTTCCTAATTAACATACGATCTTTGTGAAATATATCTGTAAATGTGATTGCCGGTTAATGGTCAGATATTATACCCGTTTTCAAACAATTACGTGGGGCCGGTGGCGTAGTGGTTATGGTGCTGCGCTCATGATTGGGAGGTTGTGTGTTCAAATCCCAGTTGGACCCCCCCACTGTGCTAAGACCCCTGGGCAAGGTCTTAACCACAAGTGTGCATCTGTTCACCCAGCAGTATAAATGGGTACCAATAAAAATATACTGGGAAGGTAAGTCCAAGGGAGGTTGTCAGTGATGTTATACTTCTTCCATTTTCTAATAATGTTTCCACCTGTTGATCTTGTCTCACAAAGTTGTTTACCAATTGCAGTTTGACTCATCCCAGCTTTGTGCAGTTGGACAATTTTATCGCTGGTGTCTTTGGGAAGCTCTCTGGTCTTGGTCATGGTGAAGACTGCAGTCTGACAGTTTGAAGGTGTGTGCAGGTTTGAAGGTGTCTCTTATGCATCTAATCAGTTCAAACAGGTGTCATTCATACTGTTAACGAGTGTCGGGCAAAATAATGTTTGTTTTCTAGCTACCCAATAGTTATTGGCCTCCCATTTTCACAAATAAATTGTTAAAAAAATCATATAATGTGATTTCCTGGATTTTTTTTTTTTACATTCTGTCTCTCAAGCTTGATGTGTACCTATGATGAAAATTACAAACCTCTCTTATCTTTTTAAATGGGTGAACTTTCACATTTTTACGTTGCCCAATACTTATTGGCCCCACTGTATATAATATCAATATATTATACGCATCTCACATAAAAATGTAAACAGTTTTGATGGGGGATTTTGGGTTGTTTTTTGTTTTTGTTTGTTTGGATTTTTTTTTTTTTTTTTTTTTTTTTTTTTGCATAATTGGCCTTGTTTTGCGGCATTTTCCTTATTTTTTCCCCCCTTATTCTTTCTTAATTTCCTTACTTTTTAATTAGATGAATATTTTTTTAAAAAATAAATAAAACCACGAACCACTGAAGCCGCATGAATTAAAGTGTGAGGTGGCGAGGGATCCCTGTATTTACTTACATGGAGAAAGGAACAGAAATCTAACACCAAGAGAGGAAGTCTTAGATATTTCTTTGGTAAACTTTGTCCCAAACCTATTCTACCTTAAAAAGAAACCATTGCTTCAAAGGCAGGACTTCTTTTTGAAGATAAATAATTTGTGGTCATGAACTACCAAGAATAGACAACATTCTTCCTGATTGTATGATTTGATTGCACACTATTCTATATATTGTATTCAAAAACTGGCTAAAACCAGAAAGAGAGTTGACAACATGTTCAAAAGCACGTTCACGGAAAAAAAATCCATCAGTGTTCCCTCACGTTCTGTAGTCCTTCCAGAAACGTACCGTCCTTTCCGCAAACGTTCCGTGATCGTTCCTTTTATTCCACAAGTCTTCCGTGAACGTTCCACGAACATTCCTCCTTCTTACGGATGGTCAAAATCAGCCACAGAATCCCCACAGAATACTCACGGAAGGTTTGCGGAATACATGCGGAACGTTTGCGGAATGGTTGCGGATAACATGGAAGATTTGCAATACACTCAAGGAAGTCACTTCCACTATAAATTATTCCAGTTCATTCACTTTATTTTTCCTGTTTTCCTGTTAATATAATAAAGTTTTAAAGTTATAATCACTGTGGTTTGAACTTGTGTGCATGATTTTTAGTCTGCAATGATTGAGGTGCAAATAAAAGGAACGTATTGACATTATTAAAATTAAACATATTAACATATGTTAAATTTTAAATTTATTGTAAATTATAAACATTGCACATTAGAAATGTAAGGTAAATTACAAACATATGTTAAATTTTAAATTTATTGTACATTATAAACATATTATAGATTATAAACATATAGTATGAATGAGAGAATGAGCTTCCTTGGTTATTCCATGTATTTATTGGTGGAATCATAATGAAATCCTTTGATCTTTGCTGATTTTTCTGTGTTGAAACATGGTTATGCTGGGTATTCCTCAGTCATTCCTCGCTCATTCCGTGCTGAACGTGAACGTTCTGCCTTCATTCCGCATGTTCTGAGATCATTCCGTGGGTCTTCCTTCTAAAAAGGTGTAATTCTGCGGTCGTTCCGTAAACGTTCCGCCCTTTCCATGAACGTTCCGTGAAGTTTCTGAGGATCTCCCGTTGCCCTCCGCACTAGTTCCGAGGGTGAGCTAGGCGATTTTACGCATGTATTCCGACATTGTGCCGTGGTCTTTCCGTGTCCTTTCCACGCATTCCGTGATCGTTCCGAGGGTGTTCCGAAGGTGCAATTTTCCATAGGTTTTTGACAAATTTTCCGAGTAAAATTGTTGAAGCTCCTCTGTAGAGTGTGTTCCGTGCCTTTCTGCCATGATCCTTGCATCCCATGCTCCAGTGAAATAGGGGTATAATAGGAGGACTAACTGAATGGAAATGAATAAATTATGAATTTGTATTATATTATGGAACATATCAAACAATTATTGTAAATGTATATTTTACACATATAAATACATACCGTACATACATATTTTATTGTTATTTGCTCTACCAAAAAGTATTGAGCACTCTCTTATGGAAGGATCTACTCAGAAAATTATATATATATATATATATTTTTTTTTTAACACTACATACACAGCACAAATTTTGTTTCCTTTCATAGCTTTGAACTTTTAGACTTGAACTTACGAGAAAATGATTTTGCAATCCATCAGCTGGGTCAGAACATCAGGAAACAGTGGTTTCCTCTGAAAACAAACAACATGTCATCGGTTTGCTCTTATCGTTTTATCATTCCCAAAACTGCCCATTTGAGTTCATTCTGGCAGATTCAGAATATGTTGTGTACAGAAAGTTACACTACTGTGCAGTTCTTGCTGGGAAATGGACTAGGCTTATAAACAGGAATTTCTTCCTGCACTCACACTCATGCTGACATTGCAACCTCAAGGAAATAACTTGGTGACAAAACCATTGAGCATGCAAGAAAGATAAACTTCAATCTCCCCTTTGCACTTTTCAGCTGTTTTATTTTTCTGTGGTCTTACTCTGAGCTACAACATGCACCAAACAGAGGAACATGCAGTAATACAACTATTGTCCCTGTCCCTGTCCCTATCCCTTGTCATGTCCTGTCCTGCCCTGTGTCTGTCAGTCCGTCCTCTCTCTCTCTCTCTCTCTCTCTCTCTCTCTCTCTCTCTCTCTCTCTCTCTCTCTCTCTCTCTCTCTCTCAGCACACAGAGAATACACATAAATAAATCTTCTTTCTTCTTTTCCTTTCGGCTTTTCCCTTCAGGGGTCACCACAGCGAATCATCTGCCTCCATCTCACCCTATCCTTTGCATCTTCTTCTCTTACACCAACGACCTTCATGTCCTCCTTCACCACATCCATGAATCGTCTCTTTGGTCTTCCTCTAGGCCTTTTGCCTGGTAGTTCCAGCCTCAGCATCCGATTACCAATATACTCACTATCCCTCCTCTGTACATGTCCAAACCATCTCAATTTAGCCTCTCTGACTTTGTCTCCAAAACGTCTTACATGTACTGTCCCTCTGATGTGCTCATGCCTAATCCTATCCATCCTCGTTACTCCCAAAGAGAACCTCAACATTTTCATCTCTGCTACCTCCAGCTCTGCCACCTATCTTTTCCCCAGGGCCACTGTTTCTAAACCATACAACATCGTTGGCCTCAACACCGTCTTGTACACTTTTCCTTTCATTTTTGCCGATACCCTCCTATCACACATCATACTGGACACTTTTCTCCAACCATTCCAACCTTCTTGCACATGCTTCTTGACCTCTTTTCCACACTGTCCATTGCTCTGGATTGTTGAGCCTAAGTACTTAAAATCCTCCACCTTTCTTATCTCTGCTCCCTGTAATCTCACCGTTCCTCTTTGGTCCTTGTCATTCATGCACATGTATTCTGTCTTACTGAGGCTAATCTTCATTCCCCTCCTTTCCAGGGCATACCTCCACCTCTCTAGATTTTCCTGCACTTGTTCTCTGCTCTCACTACAGATCACAGTGTCATCTGCAAACATCATAGTCCATGGGGAATCTTGTCTAACCTCGTCTGTCAGCCTGTCCATCACCATAGCAAACAAGAAGGGGCTGAGATCTGACCCTTGATGCAGTCCTACCTCCACCTTGAACTCTTATGTCACACCGACAGCACACCTCACCACTGTCTTACATCTCTCATACATGTCCTGCACCACTCTAACATACTTCTCTGCCACTCCAGACTTCCTCATGCAATACCACAGTTCTTCTCTCGGCACCCTGTCATATGCTTTCTCCAGATCCACAAAGGCACAATGTAGCTCCCTCTGATCTTCGATGTACTTCTCCATTAACATCCTCAAGGCAAACACTGCATCTGTGGTGCTCTTTCTTGGCATGAAACCAAACTGTTGTTCACAAATGCTGACCTCTGCCCTTAGTCTAGCTTCCACTATTATTTCCCATAACTTCATCGTATGGCTCATCAACTTTATCCCTCTGTAGTTGCCACAACTCTGAACGTCTCCCTTGTTCTTAAAAATGGATCTTAAAAATCTCATTTTCCTCATTCATCAGCTTTTCAAAGTACTCTTTCCATCTTCCCAGCACACTTCTGTCATCAGTCAATACATTTCCCTCTCTGTCCTTTATCAATATAACTTGCTGCACGTCCTTCCCATCTCTATTTCTCTGCTGTGCAAACCTGTATAAATCATTTTCTCCCTCCTTACTTTCCAACCGAGCATACAAGTCATCAAACGCGCTCTGTTTGGCCGTTGACACTGCTACCTTTGCCTTACGCTGTGTCTCCCTGTACTCCTGTTTACTCTCTTCGGTTGTCCCACTTCTTCTTAGCTAACCTCTTCCTTTGTACACACTCCTGCACTTCCTCATTCCACCACCAAGTCTCCTTATCTACTTTCCTTCCAGATGACACACCAAGTATTCTCCTACCTGTCTCCCTGATCACATTCGCTGTAGTTGTCCAGTCATCTGGAAGCACTTCCTGACCACCCAAAGCCTGTTTCAACTCCTCCTTGAAGACAACCCGACACTCTTCCTTTTTCAACTTGCACCACTTTGTCTTCTGCTCTGCCTTTGCCTTCTTCACCTTCCTCACCATCAGCATCATCCTGCACACCACCATCCTATGCTGTTTGGCAACACTCTCACCCGCTACTACTTTGCAGTCACTGACTTCCTTTAAATTACATCGCCTGCACAAGATGTAGTCTACCTGTGTGCTCCTACCTCCACTTTTATAAGTCACCCTATGCTCTTCTCTCTTCTGGAAGAAAGTATTCACCACAGCCATTTCCATCCTTTTTGCAAAATCTACCAACATCTGTCCTTCTGCGTTCCTGTCCTGGATACCAAACCTACCCATCACTTCCTCGTCCCCTCTGTTTCCTGCACCAACATGTCCATTGAAGTCTGCCCCAATGACCACTCTTTCACCTCTGGGGGTACTCTGCATCACTTCATCGAACTCCCTCCAGAATCTCTCCTTCTCTTCTCGCTCACATCTTGTCTGTGGGGCATAAGCACTACCAACATTGCCCATCACACCTTCAATTTCTAACTTGAGACTCATCACTCTGTCTGACACTCTTTTCACTTCTAGAACATTCCTGACAAACTCCTCCTTCAAGATGACTCCGACTCCATTTCTCTTCCCATCCACACCATGATAAAACAGCTTAAACCCTGCTCCTATGCTTCTAGCCTTGTTACCTTTCCACCTGGTCTCCTGTACACACAGTATGTCCACCTTCCTCCTCTGCATCATGTCAGCCAGCTCTCTACCTTTTCCTGCCATAGTTCCAACGTTCAAAGTCCCTACTTTCAGTCCTAGACTCATGCCTTTCCTCTTCTCTCTCTAGCAACGGACACACCTCCCGCCTCTCCTTCTTCGACGTCTTCGACCAACAGTAGTCCAATTTCCATCAACACCCTGTTGGTTGACAGCACTGATGGCGGTCGTTGTTACCCGGGCCTCGACCGATCCGGTATGTCATTCTTTCTTGTGATTCGCATAGTTTATTTGGCATTTGTTTTACACCGGATGCCCTTTCTGAAGTAACCCTCTGCATTTATCCTGGCTTGGGACCGGCGTGAGGGAGAGACACTGGTTTGTGCCCCCCCCCCCCCCCCCCCCCCACGGCTGCAGAATACACATAAATAAATGCTGATAATTAAACCCAGGTGAAACCTGCCCTCTACCTAGCACAGTAACTCATCTGGACTAGTAAACTGTTCAGATTGTAACCTGCCTTCACTCAGATCAGCTCAGATAGCTTGCATCTGTGAAAAGTTCCAACCTACTTGCAACTCTAGTGATTTTAACCAGTTCAAAAAATGAATCAGTGAATGAATACCATCTAAAAACTTTTATGTGGTGCTTTCTCATTATGATTATCTTAGTGGCTAAATATAATTACCAAACTGCATTCATAAATAAAAAAAACAGTAAAAAAAAAAAAAAATTCCAAGATATTTAAAAATAGTAATGAGAATGCTTTACTTGAATCTTAAATTGGAGAATAACAACATTATTATTATTTTTTAAATTATTTTTAGTTATTTATTTATTTTACAATTTCTTTTCCACCTGTGCCTCTTTAAGGGTTAATATATTAACACTGAATAATTATTTGTAAGAATAAAGAAAAACTTGATATTGAAACACATTAAGCATTTATGAGGAGATGTTGAGCTTACATGTCCTTCTAAAAAAATTTGTATTTTGTGATAAAGTTCATTATTTTCTGTAATGTACTGATAAGCATGAGACTTTCATATACTTTAGATTCTTTACACACAACTAAAGTAGTTCAAGCCATTTATTGTTTTAATATTAATAATTTTGGCAAAAAAGTAAAGAAAAACCAAAAATCCCTATCTCAAAAAATTAGCATATTTCATCCGACCAAGAAAAAAGTGTTTTTAATACAAAAAAGTCAACCTTCAAATAATTATGTTCAGTTATGCGCATCCGACGTAAAAACCTCTGCCAAATCAAACGTGCGAATCAGATGATTCGCTGTGGCGACTCCCGAGTAAAAGGGGAAAAAGCCGAAAGGAAGACAGACAGATGCACTCAATACTTGGTGGGGAATCCTTTTGCAGAAATGACTGCTTCAATGCGGCGTGGCATGGAGGCAATCAGCCTGTGGCACTGCTGAGGTGTTATGGAGGCCAGGATGCTTCGATAGCGGCCTTAAGCTCATCCACAGTGTTGGGTCTGGTGTCTCTCAACTTTCTCTTCACAATATCCCACAGATTCTCTATGGGGTTCAGGTCAGGAGAGTTGGCAGGCCCATTGAGCCCAGTAATACCATGTTCAGTAAACCATTTAGCAGTGGTTTTGGCACTGTGAGCAGGTGCCAGGTCGTGCTGAAAAATGAAATCTTCATCTCCATAAAGCTTTTCAGCAGATGGAAGCATGAAGTGCTTCCAAAATCTCCTGATAGCTAGCTGCATTGACCCCGCCCTTGATAAAACACAGTGGACCAACACCAGCAGCTGACATGGCACCCCAGACCATCACTGACTGTGGGTACTTGACACTGGACTTCAGGCATTTTGGCATTTCCTTCTCCCCAGTCTTCCTCCAGACTCTGGCACCTTGATTTCCGAATGACATGCAAAATTTGCTTTCATCCGAAAAAAGTACTTTGGACCACTGAGCAACAGTCCAGTGCTGCTTCTCTGTAGCCCAGGTCAGGCGCTTCTGCCGGTGTTTCTGGTTCAAAAGTGGCTTGACCTGGGGAATGCGGCACCTGTAGCCCATTTCCTGCACACGCCTGTGCATGGTGGCTCTGGATGTTTATACTCCAGCCTCAGTCCACTGCTTCCACAGGTCCCCCAAGGTCTGGAATCAGCCCTTCTTTCACTTTTTCCTTCCCACAGACGTCCCAATGAGGTGGCTTGATACAGCACTCTGGGAACAGCCTATTCGCTCAGAGATTTCTTTCTGTGTCTTACCCTCTTGCTTGAAGGTGTCAATGATGGGCTTCTGGACAGCAGTCAGGTCGGCAGTCTTACCCATGATTGTGGTTTTGAGTAATGAACCAGGCTGGGAGTTTTTAAAAGCCTCAGGAATCTTTTGCAGGTGTTTAGAGTTAATTGGTTGATTCAGATGATTAGGTTAATAGCTCGTTTAGAGTACCTTTTCATGATATGCTAATTTTTTGAGATAGGAATTTTGGGTTTTCATGAGCTGTATGCCAAAATCATCAGTATTAAAACAATAAAAGGCCTGAAATATTTCAGTTGGTGTGCAATGAATCTAAAATATATGAAAGTTTAATTTTTATCAGTACATTACAGAAAATAATGAACTTTATCACAATATGCTAATTTTTTGAAAAGGACCTGTATGTGTAACTGTTGAAATGTGTTCAGTGATTCACTTACAAAGTTGATTGTTGTGGGGCCTTTCTTTTTAATTAATTTATTTTCCTTTCCTTGTAAGGTTCAATGTCATATAAAAGAGAAATATAGTGTAGAATTAAGAGACATAACAGATATATTCTTTCTCGTTCACAATGGATTAGCTTCTGAACACATCCATAAATCTCCTCTTTGGTCTTCCTATTCTCCTCCTACTAGGGAGCTCCATTCTCAACATTCTTCTACCGATATACCCTTCTGCCCGCCTATACACATTCCCAAACCATTCAAATCTGGTTTCTCTCACTTTATCCCTAAATGCTCAAGCACTTCCAGTGCTGTCCCTATAACATATTAATTTCTACGTATGCCTATTGTTGCTACTCTCAGAGAAAATTGCAGCATTTTCATCTTTATCCCTTTCAGCTCCACCTCCTGTCCTTTACTCTGTGCTACTGTCTAAAAAACATACAGCATAGCTGGTCTCACTGTTCTTTTTCTTTTCCTTTCAGCTTTTTCCCTTTTTAAGGAGAGGTCACAGCGAATCATCTGATTCGCACGTGTGATTTGGCATAGGTTTCTCCCTTCCTGACACAACCCAGGGGCAGAAAAACACTGACGGCTATGCAGCCTACTCTTGTCGAAAGTCATCCATGGTTCTTTTACCATCCTCTCACCTCTCACCATAGACAGTGAGAGACATGGCCGGTGTTTGATAACCCAGTTAGCTGCACTGGGAAGGGGGGCAGTGAAAACCTTGTGGCGAGTGGGACTCGAACCCCCACTACTGTCTTTAAAACTTTTCCTTCACTCTTGCAGATACTATTCACCACAAATCACTCCCAGCCACTCTTTTCTACCCATTACATCCTGCCTGTAATCGCTTCTTCACTTTTCTACCACACTCTCTGTTACCTTGGATAGTTGACCCTAAGTATTTGAATTAATTTATGTTGATTATCCCAAACCCTTTCACTTGCACTGTTTCATTACCCTCACTTTCATTCACGCGTATATGTGAGCCACTCCACCGAAAGTAGGCCCTTGGGTCCAAAAATGAAAAATGAGATTTTTACACAGTCAGATAGAGGAGGCCCAAAACTACAGGGTGCAGTAAAAAGTTTGTCAATACCTTGAAAACTGAGCGAGCTATGCCAAACATTTTTATGCACTTCAGCCATATAAACCTTTAAAAAACATGTCTAGGAAAAGTTTTAGGAAGAGATGATAAGAGAAATCATCCTTATTTTAATCTGACACGCCCTTTTTAAAATCATCAGTCATCGTGGTAACCCCCCCAAAATGAACAAAAAAAAAAAAAGACTATTTTTTTCATTTCTTTATTCAAATAAGATCAGTGTGCATCTTTTCAACCATTATATAAAGGTTCAAATGCCTTCAAATGATACTGATTGAAAAAAAAAACATTGTCAAGTTCAAACAATCACACTGAAATTAAGAAAACTATATATAAGAAAACTATATAATAAGACTCTCTGATCTCTTTATAGAAGTAAGCTTTGTCAACTCTGCCCTCAGAATTATCATCTTAATCTATATCCAGCTCAGCAGAAAGGATCACATCATCTTCATAAACACCACTCATGCACACTTTTATTAACAGATTCCTCTTCTTCATCAACCTCAAAATCCAAATCTTCATCAACACAGCTGGCATCATCATCATTATCATCATCATCATCATCATCATCATCATCATCATCATCATCATCAGTTTGTTCATCTGTAAAAGGAATGAAACATTTAAGTATTCAGATCTTGACCAATTTTCGTACAAAACTAAACAACCCACAATCCAGAATGTCCAGTCCAGACAAGATTACACATAAATCAAATAATCAAAAAAAATCCATAATCAAATTTTGCATGCAGAGATAAATACTCACCGGCAAAATAATCTTCAAGAACGCCAAGCATTCCGGCATCTTCAAAGCCCAATTCTCGTGTCAAATTTACATCTGTACTAATGCTGCTAGACATCACAGATGACATTTCACTTTCCTTTTCCAGAAATTATGTGTATTCACAATCTTATAAATAAAATTAATGACTGTTATTGAAGAGAAACTCAGAGATAAATTCCTCATGCGTTAAACCAGAAGCAAGAAGTAAACCGGAAGTTAACGTGTGACAGGCACTGCACATGTGCAAGCTCGAGCTGACCAATCAGTGTGCTCATTTCAGATCTTCCAAAGCAACTGGCCTGCATTGTTTACAAGCATATTGTCTTCATAACCTTTATTTTATTATCTGAAACAGCAATTTAATATCAAACAGTATCCAAAATGGAGAGACTACTTCACGGCCGTTCTTCAGGTGTATGGATTATAGTGTGTCTTATACCGAAATTGGTGAATAATTGTAACGAAAACCAGTAAGTTTGCTACTGTTTTTATCTAGTTTTATGAGGGTACTTGCCAGAAAAATGGGGGGAATACATTTTAATGAGTATTAGTCGATTTCATATGAGCAAGTGATACTTGAATACTTGTTTTAATAGTTTATGCAAAAATCTGAATTTAGATAAAAATGGATCATTTTTACTTCTCTGGCTTTTATCTCAAAAGTGGTCTGTGCTACAAGCGCCTATTTTCGGTGGAGCGCCTCACATATACTCTGTCTTATTCCTGCTGACTTTCATTCCTCTTCTCTCCAGTGGGTAGCTCAACCTCTCCAGCCTAATCTTCACCTGTTCCCTGGTCTCACTACATAACTCAATGCCATCTGTAAACATCATAGTCCATGGAGACTCTTTACTTCATAGGTCAACCAGTTCATAACCAGTGAAAACAAGAAAGGTCTCAGTGCTTATCCTTGATGCAATTCCACCTCAATTTGGGGGCATCCATAGCTTAATGGACAGAGAAGGGGTTTTGAGGCCGAGAAGTCTCTGGTTCAATTCACAAACCAGCAGGAAAAAAATGTTTGGCAGTGGGAGAATGAGCTGTACCTTTGCTTCCTTTACATTCAAGGCACCAAACCCTCCAACTGCTCTCCAGGTGACCCCAAAGTGTGTGGCATCTCACTGCTCCAAGACTTTGTCTACTCACTGTTTGCGCATGTGTTCTTAAGTTTGATGGGTTTAATGCAGAGGCAATAATTTCCCTTGCAGGATTAATAATACAGTATGAAAAAATAAAGAGATCCTGAATCAGACCTTCCTACCACATACTTCACCACTGTCATACTGTCCTCATACATATTCTGTACCGCAACCCTGATATACTTTACTTCCACTGCTGACTTCCTCATACAGTGCCACAACGCTGATCTTAGCATCTTGTCGTATGCTTTCTATATGTCACCCAAGACCCAATGCAACATATTAGACTGTAATTTCTCCATAAACAGTCTCAAAACAAATTCAGTGTCTATGCTGCTCTTATGTGACATGAAACTATTCACAGATCACCACCTCTCTTCTTCGCCTGCATTCCACACTTTTTTATAACTTCATGGCAGGACTCATCATTTTGCTGAAGGAACAACAGACATTGGACTTAAATTTCAATAATATGATGCAATTAACTGCACTGTCATGACACAGACTCACCTCAGCTAGAAATATTTAGATGATGAGCAGCCTTATGATGGCAGGGCAAGCTGTCCAGTGTGGATTTTGCTCTAACCCAGAATCAGCTGAGATGGGTGCCAGCCACCCCGTGACCCTTATTATGATTAAGCTTTTCAGAAAATGAATCAATTAACAATAAATTTCAAATACAAATAGTATAGCTTAATATATAAGTTGGCGGCAGGGTAACATAGTAGTCAGTATATCTTCTCACAGCAAGGACGTTTCTGGGTGACACTTGCTCTCACTGTGGAGCATGTTCTCGCTGTACTTGCTTGGGTTTCCTACAAGACTCAGGTTCCCCCCACGCTCAATGTACGTTAAGCTAAATTGCTATTCCAAATGTGTGAGTGTGAATGCTGGTGTGTGCTGGACCTGCAATGGACTGGGGAGCTGTTCAGGGTGTATCCTGCCTTTACAGTGTTAGGTTTCAGTCTCCCAGCACGAATAATAAAGGATTAAGCAGTTTGGACAATGAAATTAAAATTCAGGATCTTTCAGGGGTTAAGTTCTGCTGTTTTGGCTCAATTTCAGGTGTCTAGGTCAGGTATAATTTACTGTAAAAATCAATTCTGACATGTACACAAGAACTTATGTACTTTCAGTGTAAGTAATTTTTCATAAAATAAAGTCTTGGTATTGTTCACAATATCTGAATGCGTACCTCACAGTTTGCACAGATTCAGTTTTGTAAACAAACTTAAACAAGGCAGAAAAAGTAGGGCAGCGTTCACCTCCTGCTTCCTGATTTTCTCTGTAATGACCACTTTTCATTTGACCTATTTTGGTGCAACTAACCTCTTACACACATATCCACTCTTACAATGCATGTTCTAGATTTGTTTTGGAGACAGCCTGTGATGCATATTCTGATTATTTTCCATGTAATTGCAGCAGGTGAAATGTACAGCTTAGGTTAGGACTGGAAATAGAGAACTCTTCCACTCCGCTTTCTCAGCAGTGCTACATGATGACCACAACAAAAAATGTATTGTACACTTACAAAGCATTGTGCTTTATATATATATATATATATATATATATATATATATATATATATATATATATATATATATATATATATATATATACACATAATAAATCACCCAAAGAAAACTAGAGAAAACCAAAGGGTCGATAAGGAACAAATATGGTACTGAAACGAATCTGATCTTATCTGTGTCATATAAAGTGAAGGAGCTGCTGATAATATATTCAAGGAGTTATATGATGACATTATTCCAGGTACTGATGTGTCATCTGTTCAGCTGGAAAATTCAGGAACGATGAAAATTAGTGAGGGTGAGCAGACCTATTTAAGAGAACACACTGTTCCTGAAGAAATCTGATCAGCTCTCAACAAGAGCGCTGTAATGAGCTAGGTCATCTATGGAAAAAGATTCTGTAAACAGAGAGTGGGTGGAGAGTACTCACCTTTGTAGGTTAAACAGACAACCAACAGACAACCAACTAACAGACATTCTTTTTTAATATCAATACCTCAATCCTTCCAGGAAGTGATCTGCACTCAAAAAGAAGGGCTTTGTTTTGTGAGAAATCTGACACCTATAAAAGTCTTTCTCAGGATCTGTTCTCTCTTATTCTGCATTGTAAGAAGTGTTGACCCAAAATACTCTTCTGTGACACCAGCTTCAGGCTAGGTGATTACATAAACAAGAAGCTGGGACAATCAGTTCCAGCTCAGATGCACTTGAGGGTAAGTATCAACATGGAACAAAACACAACAGTACAGTCTGGGAGTTGACATCTAAACAGTCAATGTGCCTCGAGTGAAGTAACCGACCAGTTGGGTACAGCCCCTAAAGACTTGTTGTATAATGTATAAGAATATAGCTCTATAAATAGAGACTGTACAGCTAAGGTACAGGGCTTTTTTTCCTTCACAGCCCTAGGATCCACAGAGATGTGTACACCCCACTCACATGAAACAGTATTATTTCCACTGGGACAGCTGTGATAATAAGGACTGTAGTGATGCTGAGGGTGTTTATTTTATGTGTGTATGTATATATATATATATATATATATATATATATATATATATATATATATATATGTGTGTGTGTGTGTGTGTGTGTGTGTGTGTGTGTGTGTATATATATATATATATATATATACATTATTATTATATATTATTATTATATACATATATATGTGTGTGTGTGTGTGTGTGTGTGTGTGTGTGTGTATATATATATATATATATATATACATTATTATTATATATTATTATTATATACATATATATGTGTGTGTGTGTGTGTGTGTGTGTGTGTGTGTGTGTGTGTGTGTGTGTGTGTGTGTGTGTATGTATATATATATATATATATATATATATAGGCAAAATGACCAAACAGAGTGAAAATGGGGTAGGAGATGTCAGTGAAGTTTTTCAACAAACTGTTAAATAACATGTCTAGTGATGTCAAACAGATTCAAGATGACTTGAAGTCCACTTGTAGCTCAAGGGATCTCATTTATTTCACCTGTCAATTACACTGACATTATGCATTAGACACTTGGGTATAATTTTACTGATCTATATATATTGTGAATTTAATACTTAAGCTTTGACAAAGTCATAACAATTTCCCAATTTCCTTGATTGTCACAATGGTGATAATGAGGTCATTGTATATGAATTGATACCTTAGTAGTACACTTGCTGATCACACTGCAGACTTGCCAATAATTAGTGAGGAAAAAAAAAAGTATATCACAAAACAAGACCAATTGTGCAAATAAATTAATTCATTTCATTTATCTTTACGAAAGTCAGCAATGGTTCTTTTACATGCCTCTCACCATAAACAGTGAGTGACATGGCCCACCTTTGATAACCCAGTTAGCCACACTGGGGGGGGGGGGGGGGGGGCAGGGGCAACCTAAATTAATTAATTAATTTAATTAATTAATTAATTAATTAATTAATTAAATTAAATTAATTAATTAATAAAAAAAAAACCCAAACAAACAATTTTTATGTGAAGTGTGCATCTGTGTGCGCGTGCGTCTGAATGAGTACGTATTTATATCTTATTTATATATTATGCATTACTAGTATTTTTGAATGTTTAATTGTTATTATAAGCATTTATAGCGTTGAATATGTATTTATTGATATTATATACACATATACATGTACAAAAACATCAGTCCGGGGGGTTTGATCCTACTTTGTGGAATTCAGCAGTCGGGGGGGGGGGTCTTGGTCCCCATTAACCCCGGAAAGTGAGGGATCCCCGTATATAGACGCATACATACACAAACATATACACATATATTGTGTTGTTACTTTTTCAAAAAATTTACAGCCAAGTCTTGAAACTCAAAATAGTCAAAAATACAAAAAACAGCATTGAACCTTGTATTGTGTGCACTATTAAAATGTCACTGACTGTAGATGATAGGTAAATCAGTTTGCAGATTCAAGTCGTGGTTTGAATTATGCATTTGGGTCCAGATTTAGACTGTGGAGTCTTCTCTCTCTTGAGTCCTGCTGGCATGGATTATTTTTGGCAAACAGTATGAAATTTCCAAAGTCTGCATACTCCATACCCAACCCCCACCCCTCTACAGAACAAGGCTTAGACTTCAGTAATATTAATTCATTCGGAACACAAAAGAAATAAATTACAAAAATCTTATTATGAGCTCTGCAGTGCATAAATCAATCTTTTATGCATAAACAAGGTTTAAATCAAAGTTTGCCTTTGCAAAATTCACTTGTCATATCACAACTGCTTTTGTCGAGAGCACTTCTTCTTCTTCTTTTCCATTCAGCTGTTCCCTTTGGGGGTCACCACAGAAAACCATCTGCCTACATCCCACCATATCCTCTGCATCTTCTCTTACAACAACTACTTTCATGTCCGCGTTCACCACATCCATAAATCTTCTCTTTGGTCTTCCTCTAGGCCTTCTGCCTGACAGTTCCAACCTCAGCATCCTTCTACCAATATATTCACTATCCCTCCTCCGTACATGTTCAAACCACCTCAATCTAGCCTCTCTGACTTTGTCTCCAAAACGTCTTACATGTGCTGTCCCTCTGATGAACTCATTCCTGATCCTATCCATCTTCATTACTCCCAAAGAGAACCTCAACATTTTCATCTCTGCTACCTCCAGCTCTGCCTCCTGCCTTTTCCTCAGGGCCACTGTTTCTAAACCATACAACATCACTGGCCTAAACACCATCTTGTACACTTTTCCTTTCATTCTTGCCAATACCCTCCTATCACACATCACACCGGACACTTTTCTCCAACCATTCCAACCAGCCTATACACGCTTCTTCACCTCTTTTCCACACTCTCCATTGCTCTGCATTATTGAGCCTAAGTCCTCCACCTTCTTTATTTCTGCTCCCTGTAACCTCACTGTTCCTCTTGGGTCCTTTCATTCACACACATGTATTCTGTCTTACTGAGGCTAACCTTCATTCCTCTCCATTCCAGGGCATACCTTCACCTCTCTAGATTTTTCTGCACTTGTTCTCTGCTCTCACTACAGATCACAATGTCATCTGTAAACATCATAGTCTATGGATATTCCTGTCTAACCTTAACTGTCAGCCTGTCCATAACCATAGCAAACAAGAAGGGGCTCAGAGCTGATCCTTGATGCAGTCCTACCTCCACCTTGAACTCTTCTGTCACACCGACAGCACACCTCACCACTGTCTTACTTCTCTCATACATGTCCTGCACCACTGTAACATACTTCTCTGCCACCCCAGACGTCCTCATGCAATACCACATTTCGTCTCTTGGCACCCTGTCATATGCTTTCTCCAGATCCACAAAGGCACAGTGCAGCTTCCTCTGACCTCTGTACTTCTCTATTAACATCCTCAAAGCAAACACTTCATCTGTGGTGCTCTTTCTTGGCATGAAACCAAACTGTTGTTCACAAATGCTGACCTCTGCTTTTAGTCTAGCTTCCACTATTCTTTCCCATAACTTCATCATATGGCTCATCAACTTTATCCCTCTGTTGTTGCCACAACTCTGCACGTCTCCCTTGTTCTTAAAAATGGGCACCAGCACACTTCTACCTTCCTCCGGCATCTGCTCACTCTCTAAGACCTTGTTGAATTTTCTTGTCAGAAAATCTACTGCTACCTCTCCGAGACACTTCCATACTTCCACCAGTATGTCATCAGAACCAGCTGCCTTTCCACTCTTCATCCTCTTCAAATCCCTCCTCACTTCACCTTTACTATTCTTTGCTACTTCCTGGTCCTCAACGGTCAACTCTTCTACTCTTTGTTCTCTCTCATTTTTTTCATTCATCAGCTCTTCAAATAACTCATTCCATCTTCCCAGCACACTTCTGTCATCAGTCAATACATTTCTCTCTCTGTCCTTTATCACTCTAACTTGCTGTACGCCCTTCCCATCTCTATTTCTCTGCTGTGCTACCCTGTATAAATAATTTTCTCCTTCTTTTTACTGTCCAACCGAGCATACAAGTCATCATACGCCCTCTGTTTGGCCTTTGACACTGATACCTTCGCCTTACACCATGTCTCCCTGTATTTCTGTTTACTCTCTGCGGTCCTCTCCAAGTCTCACTTCTTCTTAGCTAACCTCTTCCTTTGTACACACTCCTGCACTTCTTCATTCCACCACCAAGTCTCCTTGTCTACTTTCCTTCCAGAGGACACACCAAGTACTCTCCTACCGGTCTCCCTGATCACATTGGCTGTGGTTGTCCAGTTATCTGGAAGCACTTCCTGACTACCCAAAGCCTGTTTCAACTCCTCTTTGAAGACAACATGACACTCTTCCTTTTTCAGCTTCTACCACTTTGCATCACTTCATCTAACTCACTCCATAATCTCTCCTTCTTTTCTAGCTCGCATCCTGGCTGCAGAACATAAGCACTAACAATATCGAACATCACGCCTTCAATTTCTAACTTGAGACTCATCACTCTGTCTGACACTCTTTTCACTTCTCGAACATTTCTGACCAACCCTCCTTCAAGATGACTCCTACTCCATTTCTCTTCCCATCCACACCATGATAAAACAGCTTAAACCCTGCTCCTAAACTTCTAGCCTTGCTACCTTTCCACCTGGTCTTCTGAACACACAGTATGTCCACCTTCCTCACCTGCATCATCTCAGCCAGCTCTCTATCTTTTCCATTCATATTTCCAACATTCAAAGTGCCTACTCTCAGTCCTAGACTCATGCTTTTCCTCTCCTCTCTCCGCCTACGGACAGGCCTCTCGCCTCTCCTTCTTCGACCAACAGTAGTCCAATTTCCACCAGGACCCTGTTGGTTAACAGCACTGATGGCGGTCGTTGTTAACCCGGGCTTCGACCGATCCGGTATGGAGGTAATATTTGTTATTTGCATACCATTGCTCTGGACTGTTGTGCCTAAGTACTTAAAATCCTCCACCTTCTTTATCTCTGCCTCCTGTAACCTCTCCGTTCCTTTTGGATCCTTCCTATCATACACATGTATTCTGTCTCACGGAGAAATATTCTTTCCATTTTGCACAATGATCTCTCTTTTTGTTCTGTGATTACAGCTTTGCATTTCACCCTTTTATTATAACTCCATCCTAGTGTTTATGGAGAATACTTTCAAGGTACAAACCATTTGTTTTTATTTACAATAATGAGCATGAAATGAGTTACACTATCTCATGAGTGATTCCTGATAAGGCTGATTTCTTAAGATCACAGAAGACATGCCATGTGTTTGTTCTTTACATTAAAATTACAATTTATTCTACAAAAAAACAAAACAAAACAAAAAAAATGGTGGCAGTGTGGCATAGTCGTTAGCATATCCGCCTCACAGCAAGTAAGTCTTGGGTTCGATTCTCAGCTCAGGCGTTTCTGTGTAGTTTGCATGTTCTGACCTTGTTTGCATGGGTTTGCTCTGGGGACTCCACTTTCTTCCCACATTCCAAAAACATACACAATAGGTTAAATGGCTGTTTGAAATCTCCCCTAAATGTGAGTGTGAATGGTTCACTTCACTCACTCCTGACCTAAATCATAGTGAGTAGCTAATTTGCAACAGTAGATAAGATCACCTCTTCTTCTTTTCCTTTCAGCTGTTCCCTTCAGGGGTCGCCACAGCAAATCATCTGCCTCCATCTCACCCTATCCTCTGCATCTTCTTCTTTTACACCAACTGCCTTCATGTCCTCCTTCACCACGTCCATGAATCGTCTCTTTGGTCTTCCTCTAGACCTTCTGCCTGGTAGTTCCAACCTCAGCATCCTCCTACCAATATACTCACTATCCCTCCTCTGTCTGTCTTCCTTTCGGCTTTTTCCCTTTTACTCGGGAGTCGCCACAGCGAATCATCTGATTCGCACGTTTGATTTGGCAGAGGTTTTTATGTCGGATGCCCTTCCTGTCACAACCCTTTTAGCAAGGGACAGAAACACGCTGACGACTTTGCAGCCTACTCTTTACGAATGTTAGCAATGGTTCTTTTACATGCCTCTCACCATAGACAGTGAGAGACATGGCCCACCTTTGATAACCCAGTTAGCCACACTGGGGGGAACGGTGACAACCTTGTGGAGAGTGGGACTTGAACCCCCAACCTTTGGATCAGCAATCCAGCACCCTATACCACTAGACCACCACTGCCCCACTCACTATCCCTCCTCTGTACGTGTCCAAACCATCTCAATCTAGCTTCTCTGACTTTGTCTCCAAAACGTCTTACATGTGCTAACAGTAGATAAGATCACCTGAATACCTAATTATGTCTGTTCTTTGCTTACTCTTGGATCCTATGCTTTTGCTCTGATCAAAACCATTATAAATAACAAAGGACAATCAAAAATGACATGGAGTTGACAAAGATAAACTAGCATGATGTTGAAAGGATGAGATAGAAAACTGTGTCCTTCACCCCACAGTTCATGGAAGGAACATGAGAAGAAGAAGAAGAAGAAGAAGAAGAAGAAGAAGAAGAAGAAGAAGAAATAACCTTAAGATGTTAATGAAAAACATTTTTATTCTACAGACCCTGTATCTTCAGACCAGCTTGATATTTACATGTGAGCCCACAGAATGTTATCCATCTCTAACCCCCTTTGTAAACCTCAGATATTCGGACTGACATCACAGGAACTTTCCAAAATAAAAGGTCAAAATATTTAGCAGGGTGATAATAAAACAACTCTGAAGTGTACATTGGAGAAAACTGAAGCTCTGTGAAATGCATATCAGTGTCCGTAGTCACCAGACAGGCTGACGTGATGCTTACTCAAGTTGGTGTCACTGGCCATCACTAGCTTATTATAAGTGTTTCCCTCGACGCTCTGCTTACTGCTGTGTATTGACGGAGTGCCTGGTAACAGAAGTAAACTAAGTTTGCTGTGTGTGATCAAGCCTTTGTGATCAGACTCATCACTTTTACACCCATTCGTTGCCTTTTTATGTTTGCAGTGTTCTCTCTCTCTCTCTCTCTCTCTCTCTCTCTCTCTCTCTCTCTCTCTATCTCTCTCTCTCTCTCTCACACACACACACACACACACACACACACACACACACACACACACACAAATTGCATTTGGTCTGCTTCTGTGAACAAGAACAATAAGCTCCCTCACTCACCTTCATTCAGAAGCCGGGTGAGCTGACTATGGAAATGATGATGAAGTGATGCAAGGAACTGAAGCCCTGGCAAGAAGGAACATGAAGTCAGAGCACATCAACTTGCACAAACAGCAGGGAATAACAATGTAATAATCACCATTTCCTGGCTTCACATACCGCTTTCCATTTTCACCATTTGTTGGATTGATGGCTGTAAGTTCCATATTGTCTCTGATTGGTGCTGGAAAAATAAAGTAGCAGTAGGAGTACTTCTAGAGAATAGATGATGTGTGCTGTTCCAGTCAAACATCATGCCTTTCTGAAAAAATATTTGATATAGTTCATTTCACTGACACAAAGCTTTGAGTTAATTTAGAAAGAATAAGATTTTTTCCTCTCTTGTAACCTTAGGTTAGGCTTTTAATCTCCTTAAAGCTATTATATTAAATATATTGCCGATTTAGTAAAATAAATTACTGTCTGTTCAGTTAATTTCTGTATATCACTGGCAATAATATGACCATCACCTGCCGGAGACTGTAAGACTTCTTTGTGATGAAAAAATAATTCTAGCCCATTGAGGCATCGGCTCCTGAAGACTTGCTGTGCTGTGGTATCTGGCACAAAGTGAGTTGCAGATGTATAGGTTGTGAGGTGTAAGTGTAGGTTGAGGTGTAAGTTGTGAGGTGTAGCCTCTGCTGATCTCTATATCTGATCATTCAGGGAAATTGGACACCTTGGGGGTTGGAAAACCATTCTTGAACAAGTTTTGCACTGTTGCACGGAAAACCACTGCCACTGTTGTCAGGAATGGGTTCGCTTGGTCTACAGCAGTATTTAGGTAGATATCAGAAAATCAGAAATGCCAGGACATAAAGTTTTCAATTAGAACACTGCCCAGGGCATCATTGCTAAGACCCTTGGGCAAGGTCTCAACCACAAGTGAGCCTCTGTTCACCCAGCAGTATAAATGGGTACCAGTAAAAATATACTGAGAAGGTAACCTGCGATGGACTAGCATCCCATCCAGGAGGAGTTGGACTCCTAGTTGCTTCGCGCTAGAGAAACCGGCGATAAGCACCGGCCTGATGAGCCACAGGGCTCTGGTGTAAAAACCCAACAGACTTTACCACTTACCTTACCAGGGCATCATACTGCATCCACCGCCTTCTTCCCATTATACATTCTGTTGTTATCCCAGGTAAGGAACTGACACACACCTGGGCATCAACTTGATTTGAAAGACAAGGTTGAGTTCTAATTCCTACATGCTTTAGAAAGCATCAGTGTAGATGATGTCAATGGTGCACCGGGGTCAGCATTGGCACTCTGACAAGTTTGCGGCTGGCAGCCTTATATGTTGCAAGGAGCAAAAACCTGTATATACTGACACATTTTTATTATAACCAACATTAATTTCTTCAGCAGGTTGTGCTACAGCAGCTGTTAATTAATAATGAAGTGATACAAGGAACTGACAGCATGGCAAGAAAGAACTTGAAGACAGAGCACATGGACTTGTAAAAAGAGCAGGGAATAACAATTTAATAATCAATGTTTTCGTGTTTATATGCCGCTGGCTTCATACGAACATGGCATGCTCATCAAGTTGCATTGCACTGTGTTCTGACACCGTTGTATCATAGCCAGCATTTCATGAGCAATTTGTGGGCTGTGGCAGCTGCCATGCAGGAAAAAAGCTTCCCCGTATGCATCAGTGAGCCTTGAGTGACCATACTGCCAGTTCACTGCTGTCCTTTGTTCAACCATTATGTACATGGAGCATCCAACAAAACTTGCCATTTCAGAATTGTTCTTAACTGGCATCTAGCCATCAAAGTTTAGCCCTCTTCAAAGTCACTCAGATCCAATATGAAAACAATTTTCCTGCTGTCAACCCATCAACACTGAGGACAGACCAACACAAGTACCACTGGTATTCTCCTCATATGTCAGTGCTTTTAATGTAATAGCTGATCAGTGTATCTACCAGGGCTGTATCATTCAAATCAAACATGAATCCAGAGATAATTATTTTGTTTTATTATCTTAAGGACTTTTCTTGGCCTTGTCTGTATTTGCACTGGGATTTGTTTTGTTCACGGGTCAGGGATATGGTTAGTCTACTGGTCTTGCCATATATTTAACTTTGTCTCAACAAAACAAAATCAGTGACTAAGCATGCAGCCCCTCCATCTCACAGCAATAACACCTGGGTTTGATTCTGGGTGGAGTTTGCATGTTCCACCACAAGCTTGGGTGGGTTTTCTGCAGGTTCCTCACACAGTCCAAAAACATGCACAGTAGGCTAATTGGCCGTTGCAAATCACCCCTAGGTGTCAGTATAAGTGTGAATGGTTGTGTGTGTTAGTTGGCCCTGTGATGGCCTGGATAGCTGTTCAGGGTGTTCCCACTACTTACCAGAGTTGACTGAGATGGGTGCCAGCCTCCGAGCAACTCTACTTAAGATTAAGTATCTTCAGAAATCAATAAATAAACGTCCAAGCATGCTTGTTTGTAAAATGGTCATTGGGTTATTATTCTATCCATTATCTATTAGTTTTATCCTTTTTTTTTTTTTTTGTGGGGCTGAAACCAATCCCAGCTGTCATATTGAGATAGAGGCAAAATACACTTGCAACAGTTCATCAATATTTTACAGGGATAACTCAGAGCCAAGCAAGTATTCACACTCACATACACACCTCTGAGCCATTTAGACGACTCAGTCGACCTAATCTACATGTCTTTAGACCAGTGCTTCTCAAATACTGGGGGTTAGAAATGAAATTCTATGCAGGGGAGCTCGAGAGGAGAATCCGACCGATGGTTGAACCCAAGATTCAGGAGGAACAATGTGGTTTTCATCCTGTCTGCAGCACTCTCAATAACTCTATATACAATACAGGATCCTGGAGGTGGCATCCAAATTTGGCCAATCTGTACACACGTGTTTTGTAGATTTAGAGAAGGATTTTTACCCTATCATTTGGTCTATCTTGTGGGGCGTGCTCTGGTAATATGGTGTACCGAACCTGTTGCTACAAGTCATTTGGTCTCTGTATCACTGGAGCCGGACTTGGTCTGCATTGGTAGCAACAGGTTGAATTCCTTTCCAGTGAGAGGTGGAGTTCGCCAAGGCTGTCCTTTGTCATCAATTCTGTTCATCATTTTTATGGACAAAATTTCTAGGTGTAGCCATGGCGTTGAGGAGTTCCGGCTTGGTGTCCATCGGATCTCATCTCTGCTTTTTGCGGATAACTTGTCTTTTTGGCTTCATCAATCTGGGCCCTCCAGCTCTCATTAGAGCAATTCGCAGCTGAGTGCAAAGTGACCAGGATGAGAATCAGCACTTCCAAGTCTCAGGCCATGGTTCTCAGCCAAAAAAGGGTGGAATACACCCTCCGGGTCTGGAATGAGGTCCTGCCCCAAGTGGAGGAGTTCCAGTATCCCGGAGTCTTGTTCAAAGATGATGTTGACTATACCAATAATATATAGTCGGCATTAACTATGGATCAGCAATATACAGTGGGCCATTAATGACTATTAATGAAACTATTCATTAAACTATTTATTAAGCAAACTTTTAATGTTGGCTGCAGATTCTCCTCACCATCCTCAATTCTTACTGCCGTTTTCTCTCTTGCAATTTCTCTGTCCATATTTCACACTGGTGGAGTCCCTGTTTGCCCGTGTTCCACCCACTTCTCTGTCTGTGTACTCTGAAGGTCCACATGCTCATCTGGCATCCTCCTTCTTGTCTGTCAGGTTGTCAGTGTGATCTTAGCACTGAGTGGGACAGAGCGCCAACTATACCAGCTCAGGCCCTGATCTGCATGCAGTTATCACTGAATACATGCCAACACTCAAGCTGTCACTCATTTAACATTCTCACTTGGAGAAAAAAAAAAATCACTGATGTCCCTTAATTGCCATGCATTTGTTTTCATCGCAGTAGCTAAGTGTGTCTTGAAGTGATTAGAATTTATTTATTTATTTTCTTTTTATTTATTTATTTATCTATCTATTTATTTTGTGGTTGATTTGCTACATCTAATAAATAAAAGTAAAGTAAGTTCATGTTGAAAGAAGTTTATGGTGATCTCATGAAACTGGTGGCTCAGTTAACAGCACATACTACAGAAACCATTTTACAGATTTAATTGCTTTGGTTTTCTTCCAATTAACGAGTCCAGATTTATGACATAAGCTCCCTCTGATAAGACTGAAGCTCAGGAAGAGAAACAGAGGCATACGCTCGCTGAATTTAAAAGCGGGTTTACAGAGAGGCAGATGTTCATGCTCTTCCTTTAAAGAAGGTCTGATTAAGTTAACATGGCCATTTACATGTCAAAAGCCTGGGAGTTGGGTCTTTAAAGCAATACAGTTTACAATATATGCAATTTGAACAGATGTCATCACCATGCTAGTACACTGTGCTGATATACATTAAAGAAGCCATTGTTTATTCAGTGATGATACAGTATTATGCTCAAGCGGCTAATAAAGAGAAGATTCAGTGTCGGATGATAACATTTTCTCCTAAAAACACTATTTACTCAGTTCCTAATTTATTTTAGTTAATTGAATTAATTTCTATTAGGTTCAAACTATCACAAGTTGTCACTGCTGCCCCTCCAGGGGTCATCAAAGGCCAGCCATGTCTCTCAATGTCTGTGGAAAGACGCATGTAAAAGAACCATTTCAGTCGTTCATAAAGAGTAGGCCATTCGATTGCCTTCAGCATGTTTCTGCACTGTATTTGCCTGGCGAGCTGACCAGGCAATACAGTACAGTCGGCCTCCTTCTTACGAAATTAATCCGTTCCAGCGCCTTTTTTGGAACCTGGAGTTTTTGTAAGTAGAGGTGCATTTTACATGTAAAACATGTGATTCGTTCCAAGGCTCCCAAGACTACCCTTTAAAAATGATAAAAGCATAGCTTTAAAGGTACTTACTTCGTGTTGACCATGTCTTCTTAGCAGAGTTATAATCTTACAATGACCATTGCACCGGGAATCACCTTCACCGGGAATCATATGCGCGTGCGTGTGTGTGTGTGTGTGTGTGTGAGCGCATGTGTGTGCACGCGCACGTGTGTTGACTATGCAGAGTTATAATCTTACAAATGTTTATGGAAGGTTAAAAGCCTGAGTCATAAAATACAGTTGGAATGACACACAAACATGAACACGGTTCACACAAACATGAACAAAGTTGGAACGACAGCGTCATCCCTCCTAGCCGGCGGGAGGCCAGCGGGGCGGGATGTTGAGAGATAGCCAATGGGAGGGAGCTGCGTCATCCCTCCTAGCCAATGGGAGGCCAGCGGGGTGGGATGTTGGGAGACAGCCAATGAGAGAGCAACTCACGCATTGTTTGAATGTTTGAATGGCGCATTTGAATGGCGCGTTTGGCACTTCTCGTAAGAAGTTGTTTTGTATGCAGAGGACAAAAATTTAGGAAAATGTTTTCCGTATACTTGATTTTTCGTATTCAGGGGTTTTTGTAAGAAGGGGGCCGACTGTACTTTGCCCTCACCCAAATTCAACTGAGATGGGCACCAGCCTCCTTGCAACCCTAATTAGGATTAAGTGGTTCAGTGAATGAATGAATGAATGGATTCATTATATAATAATGAATTCATTATATAATAATATAATATAATAATTCATTATTATAATGAATTTATAATTTCTATCAGCTACATCTAAGCATATTGTGTTTTTGGAACCTTTTTTTTATATATATCACACCAGAGGTGTGATATAAAAGAAACTGATTTGAATTGATTTTCTGCCATTCTTTTTGCTCGAATTGAAAGTTGTGTAAAGATGTTTTGTGACTCCACATGGGATGAATATTTTGCATCTTAAATACGTATAATTTTTGTGACTGCTTTGCAAGAAACTTGTGATTGGTTTGCAGAAAGTTTGGGGGAAAAGCGAATCTCCTGTTGTAAATCACTTGCGTTTTGAGGTTTTTTGTTCTCAATCCATTCACTTTTTATTCTTGTATTCCTTGGGCAAAAAAATGCGAATAAACTTGAAATGATGACAAAATAGAAAGAAGATAGAAGGTGCCAGCAAGTCTCAAACTTTCCATGTGAAAGTCTCCAACTCGTTACTTCTTGTGAAAGAAAAACAAATTATTTGCAAGAAAATTGACAACTTTGCAAACCATCGCTGATTTTCGACAAGAGTAGCTGCATAGATATCAGCGTGTTTCTGCCCTGCAATGGCCTGGCGAGCTGTCCAGGATGTACTCTTCCATACAGGTGTATGAATTTTTTACACACCTGTGATTTGTAATTTTTAAAAATGAGTTTATTCATAGATTCATCATCATCATATTCATCCAATTATTCTGGGGTCCGGTTGCGGGGGCAGCAACCTAAGCAATGAGGTCCAGACGTCCCTCACCCCAGCCATTTACTCCAGCTCTTCCAGCATTCCCAGATAATCCGAGAGATATACTCCCTCCAGTGTGTTCTAGGTCGACCCCGAGGTCTTTTCCTGGTTGGACATGCCCAAAACACCACAAAAGGAAGGCGTTTGAAAAGTGTTCTGACCAGATGCTTGAGCCACCTCAACTGGCCCCTACCATTGCGGAGGAGCAGAAGTTCTACTCTGAGCTCTCCCTGGATCATTGAGCTCCTCACCTTATCCCTAAGGGAGAGCCCCGCCACCCAACGAAGGAAGCTCATTTCATCCACTTGTATCCGCGATCTTGTTCTTTTGATCACTACCCAAAGCTCGTGACCATAGGTGAGGACTGGAACATAGATCGACTGGTAAATTGAGAGCTTTGCCTTGCGGCTCAGCTCCCTCTTCACCACGACAGACCGGTACAGACTCCGCTTCAAAGCAGAGGCTGCAGCAATCCGTCTGTTAATCTCCTGCTCCATTCTTCCATCACTCGTGAACAAGACTCCAAGATACTTGAAGTCCTGCACTTGGGGCAGGACCTCATTCCTGACCCGGAGGGTGCATTCCAACTTTGTCTGACTGAGAACCATGGCCTCGGACTTGGAGGTGTTGCTTTTCATCCCAGGAAACTCAACTGCAAATCGCTCCCATAAGAGCTGGAGGTCCCGGCTTGATGAAGCCAAAAGGACATCATCTGTAATAAGCAGAGATAAGATCCGATGGCCACCAAACCAAACCACTCAACACCTAGGCTATGCCTATAAATTCTGTCTATAAAAATTATGAAGAGAATTGGTAACAATGGACAACCTTGGAAGACTCCAACCCACACCAGAAACAAAGTCCGGAATGCTGTACTCCCAGAGCACACCCCACAAGATAGCCCAAGGGACACGGTCGAAAGCCTTTTTCAAATCCTCAAAACACATGTGAACAGATTGGGCAAACTCCCATTCCCCTCCAAGAGCCAGTGGAGCGTATAGAGTTGATCAAGAGTGCCATGGCCAAGAGAAAACCACATTGTTCCTCCTGAATCTGAGGTTCAACTGTCAGTCAGATCCTGCTCTCCAGTACCCCTGTGTAGACTTTTCCGAGTAGGCTGCAGATGTGATTCCATGGTAATTGGGACACATCCTCTGTTCTTCCATTTTAAAAAGGGGGAGTACCACTCTGGTTTGCCAATCAAGAGGTATGGCCCATGATGACCACGCCATGTTGCAGAGATGTGTCAACCAAGACAGTCCTACAGCATCCAGAGCCCTGAGATATTTAGGGCAGATCTCATCCATCCCCGGAGCCCAACCACTGAGGAGCTTTTTGACTATCTCAGTGACCTCAGCTCCAGTGATGGTCAGACCCCCGCCCAAACCTCCAGAGTCTTCCTCCTCCATGGAGGGCATGTTGGTGGGCTTGAGGAGGCCCTCAAAGTATTCCCTCCACCTCTCCACTACGTCCCCAGTCGAGGTGAGCAGCTCCCCACCTCCACTGTAAATAGTATTTGTGGAGAACTGCTTCCCCCTCCTGAGGTGTTGGATGGTGGTCCAGAACCTTTTTGAGGCCAACCGATAATCACTCTCCAGGCCCTCACCAAACTCCTTCCATGCCCGAGGTTTTGCATCTGCAACAGCTTCAGTGTGTTTGACCTTCCAGTACCTGTCTGCTGCCTTGGGAGTCCCACAGGCCAATGAGGCCCAAAAAGCCTCCTTTTTCAGCTGGACGGCCCCATCACCGCAGATGTCCACTACCGGGTTTGAGGATTACCGCTACGAAAAGCACCTATGACATTCCGGCCACAGCTATGGGCTGCCGCCTCAGCAATGGAGCTATGAAACATGGACCATTCGAATTCCATGTCACCCATCTCCCTCGGGACGTAGTTGTAGCTCTGCTGGAGGTGGGAGTTAAAGGCCTCTCTGACTGGAGACTCCACCAAATGTTCCCAGGAGACCCTAACGACACACTTGGGCCTGCCAGGTCTGGAGGGCAGCCTCCCCCACCATCAGTGCAAGCTCACCACAAGGTGGTGATTGGTTTACAGCTCAGCTTCCCTCTTCACCCGAGTGTCCAGAACATGCGACCACAAGTCCAGTGACACGACTACAAAGTTGATCATCGAACTGCGAACTAGGGTGTCCTGGTGCCAAGTGCACTTATGGACACCCTTATGTTCGAACATGGTGTTCATGATAGACAAACTGTGATGAGTACAGAAGTCTAACGACAAAACACTATTCGGGTTCAGACTGGAGAGGCTGTATCCACCGATTTACACCCTTCCAGGTCACTATAGTTGCCCACATGGGCGTTGAAGTCTCCCAGGACAACAAGTGAGTCTACCGGGGGAACGCTCTGCAACACACCCCCTAAAGACTCCAGGAAGGGTGAGTACTCTGAACTATCATTTGGTGCATAAGCAGAAACAACAGTCAGAACCCGTCCCCCCACCCGAAGGCAAAGGGAAGGTATCTGTTCGTCAAACGGGGAGAAACCCAACATGTGGGCACCAAGATTGGGGGGGGGGGGGCAACAAGGCTGTTCATAAATTAATTTATTTTCTATTCTTCTTAATCCTAATTAGGGTCGCGAGGCAGCTGGTGCCTATCTCGGCCAACTCCAGGTGAGGGGAGGGTACAACCTGAACAGCTTTCATTTCGGTTCCCTGAGACCAGGAATCAAAGCAGGTCTTCTTGCTGTGAAGTGAACTTGTTAACTACATTTAATTTCTTTTTAATTTTTAGTTTATGATTGAACCAATCACTGGGCTCAATGATTGTTTAAGTCAGGGTGGTAGCACTCCTGTATCTCTGAAAATCATCAAAATATGTAGGTCAGTCAGTCAGTAGATGATGTAATGCTGGGTTAGTTTGTTGGTGATGATGTCATGTTCAGCACAAACAGTAGGTGATGTCACAGGACGTGGTGCTACCATCCTGATCAGCCAATTTTCACAAATTTCCACACTCCCACCAGTTTCATAAGCATTCTTGCTTCATGTATTGATATTCTGCTCATTTATAAGAGCTACTATATTTAATTTGTTTAACAAATAGTACATCGAATTACAGCATGATGTATCACCTTTTAAATGTTCAGAATTGATAAGTCTACATTAATATTTATTTTCGTTTACAAAGCTAATGAGCACTCCTGCAGTTCAGTAACCAAATTGGCAGTGTTGCGCTTCGTGAAGACAGGTTATTGCAAAACAGAGACACAAGAGTTCTGTACAAACGGAATTTTAATTGAAATGTTCTCGTATAAAAATAGGATTTCATCCAACTTTGACTATAGAGAGAATATCTAACATAAATCTCTGCAGCCAGTGAGAGGTATACTCCCATCCCATTGCTATTCTGCAATACATTTCCATCAGTAATAGGGAGATTACACAGAACCCCCTCCACCCCCAAAATGGTTTTGAATTCAAATGACAATAACCAAGAATAAATTAAATAACATTCATCGCTCTTTAAGTAAACCTTGTTTTTATTCCTTATAACATTGACAACAGCTTCAGTGCAGCCACCATCTCTTGTCCAAATGTAAAAAACACACCAGGAATGCAAACAAAAAAGGCCATATAGAGATTTGCAAAATTTGGGATTTAAGCATGACAATAAATAAAAAATAAATAGCCACAGATTGTGGAATGTCTATAGTACAAATAAATTAAATTCAAAGAAACTGTACAAGAAGAAGAAAAAATAAAAGCACTGTCATGAATATTGCATTGATTGTGCATTTTCACGCCCAGGTCCACCAAACCCCAGGAGACAATAAGTTTCAGCAGTGGGATGAGGAGCAGAGGAGTAAGCTGAGGGTAGGGAGTGTTCCACACCCTCAGAAGGTACAGCGGTTATACCAAATCTCTATACACATTCAAAGAAAGAAAAAAATAGTTTCTTCTCTAGACAGCCTACAGAGGCTAAAATGTGACTGAGCAGCTTTAGAAAGAGATGCAGTGGGCGTGTGCATTTCAAGTATTTCTATTGGTCAACCCAATGTGAGACCCTTGAACTAGCTGGAGGTTCACATGCAATGGTTGACCACCAGACACCAGGTGACATCCAAGCCAGCTCAGGGGAAACCTTTAAAGAAAACAATGAAAGCCTCACAACAGCAGCTTTCAAAAGGCACTCCAAATCAAAAATTAAAACATTTAAATAACTAAAATTTGTCCAAGCTCTATGAGAGCAGCCACATCTGTGTTGGAGGCTTGCCAGATGCATAAACCAGCCATGTAACAACAAAAAACAATATAATAAGAATAATAATAATAACAACAACAACAGCTGGTACGTCCACCCAAACAGCAAATGTTTCCAATTAGGAAACAAATCTTGTGATTTGCTAAAAAAATAAAAATAATAAAAATAAATAAAAATAATAAGATTGAAAGGAAGAGCAAACTGTAATAAATTAATTCCCTACAGAAAAAAAAGAGGATCTGTAAGTCTGACAAAGACAGGGATCCAGATTAAATGTCCATAGATTCCCAGTTCTTTCAGAGGCTCTGCTTGCTGGAACTCCTGCTGGAAGTGTCCGTACTGATGGTACATAGCTGGATGTCACTCTCCTCTGTCTTAGGCGCTTCAGAATGCCGCATCCAAGGATGCTCAAAGATCTGCTCTAGTGTTGGTCTGTCAGATGGCCTCAGAGACAAACACCACTTAATCAACTGCTGGCACTCTGGTGGAACACAAAAAGTAATGGATTAGCATCTTGTCGCTAGAAGCTCAAAAGTGAATGATCACAACCGCACCCTATTTACTACATACATAGTGCACCATTTTACAAAGTCATGAAGGCTTAACACAGCATCCGAGGCACTCCCTTCATCCTAGGGTGTGCTAAGCATGCATTATACACTTTGGAGTTTATAGGAAATAGGGAAGGAGCACGAGGGGAGTAAAACGTTCGAGATGTATTATTTCTTCATGCATTGTTTATTAAAAGGGCCTGGAAACATAAAGCATGACCATATCAATGAAACAGATTACAAACCTGCTGAGATTCGCCGTCTGAAGTAGAGTCGTCCTCTGAGAATTTCCTCATCTTGCTCAAAGGGGATGTCTCCACACACCATGTCATACAGCAGCACCCCTAGTGACCAGACTGTGGCTGAGCGACCATGGTATCTATGGAAACGTATCCACTCTGGTGGACTGTACACTCTTGTACCTGTGACACACAGCGAGCAATAAGTAATATTAAGCTATACGGATAAAACACAAAGACAGAGACACATTAGTGGCTATGTGCACTCCTCTCTCCCTCGTACACCAAGTGTGTCAATTATGCTCTCGACACAAGGCTCTATCGAGATTCTAAAGGGCCCTTGCAATAGAAAAAAATGAAAAGAAAAAGAAAACCGTGCATGAGGGGGGAGTGTGGAGGCCACATCACTCATAACTCAGCTGTCTGGTGCACTAAAGAGCCAAAAGTCCCGCCCACCCCCAAAGGACAGGGGTGTCTTGGAGACAAAACGAGGACTGAAATAGCAACATGAGCCATCACAGGACAGGCACGCTCAGGTTTCACAACACACATCTGTTACGTGGCAGCAACTCTGTTTACACTAGTGCTGCCACAATGAATTGATAAAATCGATAAAAATCGATGATTAAAAGTATTGAAAACAAATCTCGTGATAGACAAGTCTCACAATTATTGCAGAATCGGCCACTGCAGACGACTGTCACTCAGTACAAAGTTGAACGGATGTGTCATATGTGCGCCTCGCATTTTTTCATCTTCATTAACATTCCAAAACATGGCTCAGTCGACTACCAGTAGCACTGGGATGGAAAAAAGTGTACCGACCGAAATTTTCAAAAATTTTCAAGCATTTTAATCTCCATAGTCCCCGAAAATATGTTGAATGCAGGCTTTGTAAAAGTGAGATGGCTTGGCACGGGAGCACTACAGTGAAGCAGGAGCATCTTAAAAGAAAACATGTAGGAATTATTATTGATGAGGAAGCCGTCCCTTCAGCAGGGTAAGTGACGACACAATCCTCAATTTATTCTGTTTTGAAGGAGAATATACAGGGATCCCTCGCTACTTCACACTTCAATTAATGCAACTTCAGTGCATTGCGTTTTTTTTTAAAAAATAAATCAATAAATATTCATAGAATTAACAAATAAGGAAATTAAGGAAGAATAGGGAGAAAAGTTATGGAAAATGTCACAAAAACAAGGCCAATTATGCAAAAAAAAAAAAAAAAAAAAACCTAAACAAACAAACAAAAAAAATCTTACATCTAAACTGGATATATTGTTACATCTGTGTGTGCAGACACGTCTGCGCGCGTGTATGTATGTCGTCTTCTTCTCATGCAATACCATCTATATGTATGTGGACAGACGCTCCCCAGCTTACTAACGAGTTAGGTTCAGGACGGCCGTTCTAAGATGAATTTTTTGTAAGTCGTTGGGCACAAACCAGTGTCTCTCCCTCACGCCGGTCCCAAGCCCGGATAAATGCAGAGGGTTGCGTCAGGAAGGGCATCCGGCGTAAAACAAATGCCAAATAAACTATGCGAATCACAAGAAAGAATCACATACCAGATCGGTCGAGGCCCGGGTTAACAACGACCGCCATCAGTGCTGTCAACCAACAGGGTGCTGATGGAAATTGGACTACTGTTGGTCAAAGACGTCGAAGAAGGAGAGGCGGGAGGCGTGTCCGTTGCCAGAGAGAGAAGAGGAAAGGCATGAGTCTAGGACTGAAAGTAGGGACTTTGAATATTGGAACTATTACAGGAAAAGGTAGAGAGCTGGCTGACATGATGCAGAGGAGGAAGGTGGACATACTGTGTGTTCAGGAGACCAGGTGGAAAGGTCGCAAGGCTAGAAGCATAGGAGCAGGGTTTAAGCTGTTTTATCACGGTGTGGATGGGAAGAGAAATGGAGTCGGAGTCATCTTGAAGGAGGAGTTTGCCAGGAATGTTCTAGAAGTGAAAAGAGTGTCAGACAGAGTGATGAGTCTCAAGTTAGAAATTAAAGGTGTGATGGTCAATGTTGTTAGTGCTTATGCCCCACAGACAGGATGTGAGCGAGAAGAGAAGGAGAGATTCTGGAGGGAGTTAGATGAAGTGATGCAGAGTACCCCCAGAGGTGAAAGAGTGGTCATTGGGGCAGACTTCAATGGACATGTTGGTGCAGGAAACAGAGGGGACGAGGAAGTGATGGGTAGGTTTGGTATCCAGGACAGGAACGCATGAAGGACAGATGTTGGTAGATTTTGCAAAAAGGATGGAAATGGCTGTGGTGAATACTTTCTTCCAGAAGAGAGAGGAGCATAGGGTGACTTATAAAAGTGGAGGTAGGAGCACACAGGTAGACTACATCTTGTGCAGGCGATGTAATTTAAAGGAAGTCAGTGACTGCAAAGTAGTAGCGGGTGAGAGTGTTGCCAAACAGCATAGGATGGTGGTGTGCAGGATGATGCTGATGGTGAGGAAGGTGAAGAAGGCAAAGGCAGAGCAGAAGACAAAGTGGTGGAAGTTGAAAAAGGAAGAGTGTCGGGTTGTCTTCAAGGAGGAGTTGAAACAGGCTTTGGGTGGTCAGGAAGTGCTTCCAGATGACTGGACAACTACAGCTAATGTGATCAGGAAGACAGGTAGGAGAATACTTGGTGTGTCATCTGGAAGGAAAGTAGATAAGGAGACTTGGTGGTGGAATGAGGAAGTGCAGGAGTGTGTACAAAGGAAGAGGTTAGCTAAGAAGAAGTGGGACATTGACAAAACCGAAGAGAGTAAACAGGAGTACAGGGAGACACAGCGTAAGGCAAAGGTAGCAGTGTCAAAGGCCAAACAGAGCGCGTTTGATGACTTGTATGCTCGGTTGGAAAGTAAGGAGGGAGAAAATGATTTATACAGGTTGGCACAGCAGAGAAATAGAGATGGGAAGGACGTGCAGCAAGTTAGATTGATAAAGGACAGAGAGGGAAATGTATTGACTGATGACAGAAGTGTGCTGGGAAGATGGAAAGAGTACTTTGAAGAGCTGATGAATGAGGAAAATGAGAGAGAAAAAAGAGTATAAGAGGTGACTGTTGAGGACCAGGAAGTAGCAAAGATTAGTAAGGGTGAAGTGAGGAGGGCATTGAAGAGGATGAAGAATGGAAAGGCAGTTGGTCCTGATGACATACCGGTGGAGGTATGGAAGTGTCTAGGAGAGGTAGCAGTAGATTTTCTGACAAGAACATTTAACAAGGTCTTAGAGAGTGAGAGGATGCCAGAGGAATGGAGGAGAAGTGTGCTGGTGCCCATTTTTAAGAACAAGGGAGACGTGCAGAGTTGTGGCAACTACAGAGGGATAAAGTTGATGAGCCATACGATGAAGTTATGGGAAAGAATAGTGGAAGCTAGACTAAGGGCAGAGGTCAGCATTTGTGAACAACAGTTTGGTTTCATGCCCAGAAAGAGCACCACAGATGCAGTGTTTGCCTTGAGGATGTTAATGGAGAAGTACAGAGAAGGTCAGACGGAGCTGCATTGTGCCTTTGTGGATCTGGAGAAAGCATATGACAGGGTGCCGAGAGAAGAACTGTGGTATTGCATGAGGAAGTCTGGAGTGGCAGAGAAGTATGTTAGAGTGGTGCAGGACATGTATGAGAGATGTAAGACAGTGGTGAGGTGTGCTGTCGGTGTGACAGAAGAGTTCAAGGTGGAGGTGGGACTGCATCAAGGGTCAGCTCTCAGCCCCTTCTTGTTCGCTATGGTGATGGACAGGCTGACAGACGAGGTTAGACAAGATTCCCCATGGACTATGATGTTTGCAGATGACATTGTAATCTGTAGTGAGAGCAGAGAACAAGTGCAGGAAAATCTAGAGAGGTGGAGGTATGCCCTGGAAAGGAGGGGAATGAAGATTAGCCTCAGTAAGACAGAATACATGTGCATGAATGCCAAGGACCAGAGAGGAACGGTGAGATTACAGGGAGCAGAGATAAGAAAGGTGGAGGATTTTAAGTACTTAGGCTCAACAATCCAGAGCAATGGAGAGTGTGGAAAAGAGGTGAAGAAGCGTGTGCAGGCAGGTTGGAATGGTTGGAGAAAAGTGTCCGGTGTGATGTGTGATAGGAGGGTATCGGCAAAAATGAAAGGAAAAGTGTACAAGACGGTGTTGAGGCCAACGATGCTGTATGGGCTAGAAACAGTGGCCCTGGGGAAAAGACAGGAGGCAGAGTTGGCGGTAGCAGAGATGAAAATGTTGAGGTTCTCTTTGGGAGTAACGAGGATGGATAGGATTAGGAATGAGCACGCCAGAGGGACAGCACATGTAAGACGTTTTGGAGACAAAGTCAGAGAGGCTAGATTGAGATGGTTTGGACATGTACAGAGGAGGGATAGTGAGTATATTGGTAATAGGATGCTGAGGCTGGAACTACCAGGCAAAAGGCCTAGAGGAAGACCAAAGAGACGATTCATGGATGTGGTAAAGGAGGACATGAAGGTCGTTGGTGTAAGAGAAGAAGATGCAAAGGATAGGGTGAGATGGCGGCAGATGATTCGCTGTGGCGACCCCTGAAGGGAAAAGCCGAAAGGAAAAGAAGAAGAACATAATAAGCGTCCTGCTCCAATAGCCCCCCCCCTTTCCCCCAATGTTTTTTATTTTATGTCTAATAACCACCCATGCGTACTGGAAGCAAAACCGTAGATCATAGTTATCAATTTTATACGATCAGTCTCTGTAACCGTAAAATGAGGCATTCACTGCCTGTAAAAGTGAGTCTACACGGTATTTCAAGACCCCCGACCACTGGGGAATGTCTGTAATATTCATCGGTAACAACACATTATGTTCATATTGATTGGTTCAACGTACCATGTGCTAAATTTTACATTCGTATTGATTGGCTTGATTTTACTTCCGGGAGAATGTTTAAAAGAACAGCACCGGGATGGAAAAGTATGTGGTCTTTTTTTTTTTTTAATTTATGCCGTTTTCTGTTTATTTTTAGCTTTCATGTAAGTAGTCTGGTTGACACCACAAAATGAATAACACAAATACCAGTAAAACTCTTTTATTGATCTGTTATTATTCATGTTTTCCACCTCGATGGTAATAAGCACATACCAGTCCACTCCGTTGGTAACATTTTAATAAGCGCCCACACACTCCAATTTTGAAAGCGCCCTGGGCACTTATCACGTCGAATACAGTATATGAACTTTAATTCATAAAGCTAAATTTAAGCTTTATACATAATTAGATAAAATTAAGTCAGCATTTGAGACCCAAACGGCATGCAATTATAAGCTATAGCATGTATAAAAGTGCAGTGGTGGACTAGTGGTATAGGTGCTGGATCAGTGATCCTAAGGCTGAGGGTTCAAGCCCCACACAGCACAGGTTGTCACTCCCCCACCCCGTGCGGCTAACTGGGTTATCAGAGGCTGGCCATGTCTCTCACTGTTTATGGTGTGAGGTTCATGTAAAAGAACTATTGCTGACTTTCGACAAGAGTAGACAACAAAGCCGTCAGCGCATTTCTGCCCTGCGATGGCCTGGAGAGCTGTCCAGGGTGTACTCTGCCCTCGCCCAGAGTCGGTTGGGATAGGCGCCAGCCTCCCCACGACCCTAATTAGGATTAAGCGGTTAGAGAAACTGAACTAAACTGAGCATGTATAAAATTATATTAATTAATAATAACTGTATATACTACAGACGCTCCCCGACTTACGTTTTTAATTGGTTCTGGACGGCCGAACGTAAGTTGAAAGTGAACGCAAGTTGTTACAAAGTGAACGCAAGTTGTATGACGTGTGACATATGATGCTCATCCTGTACTCTTCTTCTTTTACTTTCGGCTGCTCCCTTCAGGGGTCGCCACAGCAAATCATCCGCCTCCACCTCACCCTGTCCTCCGCATCTTCTTTTCTGACTCCAACAACCTTCATGTCTTCCTTCACCACATCCATAAATCTCTTCTTCGGTCTTCCTCGAGGCCTTCTGCCTGGTAGTTCCAACCTCAGCATCCTACTGCCAATATACTCACTATCCCTCCTCTGTACATGTCCAAACCATCTCAATCTAGCCTCTCTGACTTTGTCTCCAAAACATCTTACGTGGGCTGTCCCTCTGATATACTCATTTCTGATCCTATCCATCCTCGTTACTCCCAGGAGAACCTCAACATTTTCATCTCCGCTACCTCCAGCTCTGCCTCCTGCCTTTTCCTCAGCGCCACTGTTTCTAAGCCATACAACATCGCTGGCCTCACCACCATCTTGTACACTTTTCCCTTCATTCTTGCTGACACTCTCCTATCGCACATCACACCGGATACTTTTCTCCAACCATTCCAGCCTGCCTGCACACGCTTCTTCACCTCTTTTCCACACTCTCCATTGCTCTGGATTGTTGAGCCTAAGTACTTAAAATCCTCCACCTTCGTTATCTCTGCTCCCTGTAACATCACCGTTCCTCCTGGGTCCTTCTCATTCACACACATGTATTCTGATTTTCTGAGGCTAACCTTCATTCCTCTCCTTTCCAGGGCATACCTCCACCTCTCGAGATTTTCCTGCACTTGTTCTCTGCTCTCACTACAGATCACGATGTCATCTGCAAACATCATAGTCCATGGAGATTCTTGTCTCACCTCGTCTGTCAGCCTGTCCATCACCATAGCAAACAAGAAGGGGCTCAGAGCTGACCCTTGATGCAGTCCCACCTCCACCTTGAATTCGTCGGTCACACCGACAGCACACCTCACCACTGTCTTACATCTCTCATACATGTCCTGCACCACTCTAACATACTTCTCTGCCACTCCAGACTTCCTCATGCAATACCACAGTTCTTCTCTTGGCACCCTGTCATATGCTTTTTCCAGATCCACAAAGGCACAATGTAGCTCCCTCTGACCTTCTCTGTACTTCTCTATTAACATCCTCAAGGCAAACATTGCATCTGTGGTGCTCTTTCTTGGCATGAAACCAAACTGTTGTTCACAAATGCTGACCTCTGCCCTTAGTCTAGCTTCCACTATTCTTTCCCATAACTTCATCGTATGGCTCATCAACTTTATCCCTCTGTAGTTGCTGCAACTCTGCACGTCTCCCTTGTTCTTAAAAATGGGCACCAGCACACTTCTCCTCCACTCCTCCGGCATCTGCTCACTCTCTAGTACCGTGTTGAATGTTCTTGTCAGAAAATCTACTGCTACCTCTCCTAGACACTTCCATACCTCCACAGGTATATCATCAGGACCAACTGCCTTTCCATTCTTCATCCTCTTCAATGCCCTTCTCACTTCACCCTTACTGATCTTTGCTACATCCTGCCCCTCAATGGTTACCTCTTCTACTCTTTTTTCTCTCTCATTTTCCTCATTCATCAGCTCTTCAAAGTACTCTTTCCATCTTCCCAGCACACTTCTGTCATCAGTCAATAGAGTTCCCTCTCTGTCCTTTATCAATCTAACTTGCTGCACGTCCTTTCCATCTCTATTTCTCTGCTGTGCCAACCTGTATAGATCATTTTCTCCTCTTTACTATCCAACCTATCATACAAGTCATCATATGCCCTCTGTTTGGCCTTAGCCACTGCTACTTTCGCCTTACGCTGTGTCTCCCTGTACTCCTGTTTACTCCCTTCGGTCCTCTCAATGTCCCACTTCTTCTTGGCTAACCTTTTCCTTTGTACACACTCCTGCACTTCCTCATTCCACCACCAAGTCTCCTTATCTACTTTCCTTCCAGAGGACACACCAAGTACTCTCCTACCTGTGTCCCTGATCACATTTGCTGTGGTTGTCCAGTCATTTGGAAGCACTTCCTGGCCACCCAAAGCCTGTTTCAACTCCTCCTTGAAGACAACCCGACACTCTTCCTTTTTCAGCTTCCACCACTTTGTCTTCTGCTCTGCCTTTGCCTTTTCACCTTTCTCACCATCAGAGTCATCCTGCACACCACCATCCTATGCTGTTTGGCAACGCTCTCACCCACGATGACTTTGCAGTCACTGACTTCCTTCAAATTACATCGCCTACACAAGATGTAGTCTACCTGTGTGCGCCTACCTCCGCTTTCATAAGTCACCCTATGCTCCTGTTTCTTCTCAAAGAAAGTATTCACCACAGCCATTTCCATCCTTTTTGCAAAATCTATCAACATCTGTCCTTCTGTTCCTGTCCTGGATACCAAACCTGCCCATCACTTCCTCGTCCCCTCTGTTGCCTGCCCCAACATGTCCATTGAAGTCTGCACCTATGACCACTCTTTCACCTCTGGGGGTACTCTGCATCACTTCATCTAAGTCACTCCAGAATCTCTCCTTCTCTTCGAGCTCACATCCTGCCTGTGGGGCATAAGCACTAACAACATTGAGCATTACACCTTCAATTTCTAACTTGAGATTCATCACTCTGTCTGACACTCTTTTCACTTTTAGAACATTCCTGACAAACTCCTCCTTCAAGATGACTCCGACTCCATTTCTCTTCCCATCCACACCGTGATAAAATAGCTTAAACCCTGCTCCTAAGCTTTTAGCTTTGCTACCTTTCCACCTGGTCTCCTGAACACACAGTATGTCCACCTTCCTCCTCTGCATCATGTCAACCAGCTCTCTACCTTTTCTGTGCATAGTTCCAACATTCAAATGTTGCTCATCCTGTACTATACATCCATAAATACCATTACCGTATCTCATAAAACACCCCTAAGTCAATTATTATAAACATAACATTGTAAAATAACATAAAATATATCAAACAATATCAACAATAATTTCAAATAAGTCACTTATTTATACCGAGTCACTTTACATGAAGCTTAAAACAGCCAATCAACGCTTACAATATGTGAGGCGCTCAATACTGAAAGTAGTGTAATTGCGAAAGTAGTGTACTTGCTGTGGGTTATACGGACTTCCGGTCTTTCAAGTGCGCAAGGGTGCCATTGAACTTGTTTTGAACACAGCCTGCACTGATGTGAATCACCAACCATATTTGCTTAGGGTTACAATAGTTCGCAAAACAGTGTAAACACAAAGATCACAGAGATTACGTCTTAACACAAGGGTAACAAGCTATATAACATATATATATATATAAAAAACTGAACTAGGAAGGAGGGGCACGGTCCGTCTGTTGTTTGTAAAACAATGGACGCAACGTCATTACGTCAGCGTACTACGTAGGTATGGCTAAACTCAAAATTTGACTTAAAAAAAAGGAAAATAAAAAAAACAAAACGGATGAACGCAAGTTGGGGCAGCGTCTGTACACACACACATGTAGATTATTTATATGAATATGTTGAACTATGATTAACTACCTATCACAGAATTAACAAATAATACACGCAGTTACTCACATATGGACTGGCAATTTGAAAACAAGTGGTGAATTTTTGAATGTAGAAATGAAAATGATAAATGTTTGCAGTCTTTCCGATTAATCGAAAAAATAATTGACCGATTCATCGATTATTAAAATAATAGTTGCAGCCCTAGTTTACACCCAAAGGTGAATAAAAAAGGCTTCATCAAAAGCTCTGAAATGTGGCAATCATAATTTAAGGATTTAATTTCATGTTTACTCGGAGACTGGTGCAGAAAGAAATAATTTCATAGCAACAGAAAACGTCACGAAATATAATCAGGCTGTGAATGCAAAAACACTGATCTGTATTCATAAGGCAACACAGGAGAGGGAAAACCCCAGACTTCAAACAAACACAAAACACATCACTGCATGTGAAATCCCTTCAACACATCCAACACCACAGATAGTCTAAAACCAAAACAACACCACAGAACACACAAATCAAACGCACATATCTGAACATACCGTCAAAATCGGTGTAGACCGTGTCCTTGAGAATGGCCCCTGAGCCAAAGTCAATCAGTTTGAGTTCTCCAGTGCGCATGTCCACCAGCAGGTTCTCATCTTTGATGTCTCTGTGCACGACCCCACAGCTGTAGCAGTGCCGAACAGCCTCCAATACCTGGTGGAAAAAGTTGCGTGCAGTGCCCTCATCCAAGGTGCCCTTCTCAGTGATGAAATCAAACAAGTCTTTGACCAACTCTGGTCTCTCCATGATGATCAGCCAGCCATCAGGCCTCTCGTACCAGTCCAGAAGTTTTATGACTCCTCGAAAGTTGGAGCCTACTTTTTTCAGGAGCACAATTTCCAGAGGCACCATCACACCATTCTGAAAAACAAATTGTTTTATTATTATTTTTATTATTAGTAGTAGTAGGAGGAGTAGTGGTAGTGCTAGTAATAGCCAGAGCTATTATTATTATTATTATTATTATTATTATTATTCTCGGTTTTAGATATCATGCTGGCACAATGGGACCTTTATGCATTTAAAAAAAATGCTACTTACGATGGATCCCCTTTCTGTGACTCTGTCCTTCGCCACGTGTTTAACTGCGACCTGAGGAATGACAGGAAGACAACTTTCAGTACAGCTCACGTGCTCGGGATGTTTTCAAACGGGAGCAAAGGTACGTTAATGTGGGCGCGCGCGTGCGTGTGTTGCTGACCGGTAAACCGTCAGAAATCCGGCTGCCGGAGTACACCGTCCCAAATCCTCCGCTTCCCAACACCGAGCCCACCTGATAGATCTTCTCAAACGGTTCCGACTCCACTTTCACTGTAAAAAAAAAAAAAAAAGGAAAACAGAACCTTGAACGGTGAGAATCCCAAACACCGCGGTGTAGAAACCGGGAATGGACGTCGGGACCCTTAGCCGGTGTGGACCGCTCCAGCACTCGGACTACAACCCAAAACACAGCTCGCAGCCCGGTTCCGGAGAACACACCAACACTTCTAGACCCAAATATTTTGGTTTAGCCACAATCACAGGTGAACCGGATTTACTCACCTGGCTGAAGCTGGATTTTCACCGGTAGATGGTCCATGCTGTTCGGGTTGCAGATGTGAGAAAACGAACCGAACTTTGAGAGCAGCATACTTTTTTTTCAGCGCATGTGGTGAGAGTGGAACAGAATCCTCTGCTATTGGTGTATATTACTATGTTTTTGTATTTGTTCTCTGTGACGCAATAGAATGGAATGAAACGTCACGCGTGGAATAGACACACTGGGATGAGCTGAGGTGAACGTCCTGTTCGATCCCGAGCAGTGCAGCGGCTCAGAAAAAAAACCGCCGCCAGTGGAAAAAAAGTCAATCCTGAGCCCAGAGATGTAAAATCCTTACTGTGGTAGAATCCTGGGTGACGCTGGATGCCTTAATAAACGCCAAGGAAAACCAACTTGGCGTTGTATTAAGGCGAAAAGCGCTCAATTTTAGACATGAAGTTACGCCTGTGCTCTCTGTAACCACTCTGCATTGGGTCTGAACCGTGCTGCGGACTAATCCTACTCCTATAACGGCATATTTTGACGCGCGAAAGTAACATTATCCCTCCGCCATATCAAACCATTATTTAACACAACCAAAGAGTCGTGAGAATTTAATTCATACATGTATAAAAATGCAAAACACAACATATATTTTAATATAAACACATTGTGTTTGTATTTTTACTAATTTAAATGTTGCACACTTTGGAACTACTTTGACGCTCAATGATAAAACTGTCTGGATAGATAGTGGTCTTCTTTGCATACTGAAACGCGTAAACCAATGGAATTGCGTATGTTAATTCCCTGTGCCCTTCTTTCGGCCAATTGAAAATTACACACAAACAGAGCCGGTCCCCTTGTATGACCATTATTTTAAAATCCTAAAATAACCAGACTATATACTTTATTATAAACGATTATATACAATTACTTTTGAAAAGGAAGGCAACACTTTAAAGACTACATGAACTGTTCCAACCCCTGGCAAAAATTTTGGAATCACCAGTCTCGGAGGATGTTCATTCAGTTGTTTAATTTTGCAGAAATAAACCAAATCACAGATAATTAAAGTAATTTCAAATGGCAACTTTCAGGCTTAAAGAAACACTAAAAGAAATCAAGAATTTTTTTTGTCGGTAAGTTACTTTTTTAGACCAAACAAGGGGAATGAATTATGGAATCACTCAATTTTGAGGGAAAAAATTATGGAATCATAATAAAAACAACAACAAAAGAACATTTCAATGCACCACTTCTGGCTTTAATAACATAATCAGAAGCATGGATCTAATGAGTGACAAATAGTACCCTTCATCAATCTGGCTCCAACTTTCTCTGATTGCTTTTGCCAGATCATCTTTGCAGGTTGGAGCCTTGTCATGGACCATTTTCTTCAACTTCCACCACAGATTTTCGATTGGATTGAGATCCTGACTATTTGCAAGCCGTGACATTGACCTTATGTGTCTTTCTTCAAGGAATGTTTTAACAGATTTTTCTCTATGTACGATGCATTATCATCTTGAAAAATGATTTCATCATCTCCAAACATTCTTTTAATTGATGGGATGAAAAAAAGTGTCCAAAATTTCAATGTAAACGTGTGCATTTATTGAAGATGTAATGACAGCCGTCTTCCCAGTGCCTTTACCTGACTTGCAGCCCCATAGGCAGTCCTCTTCATAAATCTCATTGGAACGGCACCAAACAAAATTTCCAGCATTATCACCTTGTCCAGTGCACATTTGCGATTCATCACTGAATATGACTTTCATCCAGTCATCCACAGTTCACGATTGCTTTTCCTTAGCTCATTGTAACCTTGTTTTTTTTGTTTGTTTGTTTGTTTGTTTAAGTATTAATGATGACTTTCATTTCACTTTTCTGTATGTAAATCCCATTTCCTGTGGCCAGTTTCTTACAGTTTGGTCACAGATGTTGACTCCAGTTTCCTCCCATTTGTTTCTCATTTGTTTTGCTGTAAAATTTCTGTTTTCAAGGCATATTGCTTTAAGTTTTCTGTCTTGACGCTTTCATGTCTTCCTCGGTCTACCAGTATGCTTACCCTTAACAACCTTCCAATGTTGTTTGTACTTGGTCCAGATTTTAGATACCTCTGACTGGGAACAACCAACATCTTTTGCAACATTGCATGATTATTTACCTTCTTTACGAAGTTTGATAATCCTCTCCTTTGTTTCAATTGACATCTTTTGTGTTGGAGTCATGATTCCATCATGGCCATTCCAGAAGCCCCAGACGTAAACACCAATTATGGCGGCACTCGGGTTCAATTACCATCTTAGCGGCACTTTATAATACAGTCGGCCCTCTACGTACGAAATTAATCTGTTTCAGGGCCTTTTTCGTAGCCTGGAGTTTTCATAAGTAGAGGCACATTTTACATGTAAAACGCGTGATTCTTTTCTAGGCTCCCAAGACTACCCCATAAACCCTTTAAAAGTTATAAAAGTATACCAATTTTGGATGAAATATGTATGAAATATGTGTTAAAAGTAAAAGAAAATTATTTATTGAACCATTTAAACATTTTAATAACATATTAAACCATTTTATTAACATATTTATTAATTAAACCATGATTAAACGTTTTTTATTAACGAACATACACACGCACACAACACTGTCTTTCTCTATCTCTCTCTCTCTCTCTCTCTCTCTCTCTCTCTCGCTCTCTGTCTCTCTCTGTCACACACACAGACACACACACAGACAGAACTCTCTCCGTCTCGCTGGTGTGTTTTGCCGAATGCGGGCTTCGCCCACACGCAACGCGTATTTCAATGTTTAAATGGACAGGATGTTGTATTTAAAGCAGAATTACAGTACCTGTTTGAAAGATCAAAGGTTCTGATTGAATATTAACTTGCTTTCTTGCGAGATCGGAGGTCTTGTCCCACGCAGCACTCTGTTTTCATGCTCCTTCTGCTTCAGTATCATGCCGAAATAATTTCCTCCGTCACTGTATTTCCGCTTTAAGGTCTCCTTCTGCTTCAATATCGTCCCGATTGTAGATGGGTTTCGGCAATAACGAAATATAATGCTGCAATGATCAATCTCAAAAGAATCCAACAGTCCTGTTTAACTCTTCACGCGTGTGACAAACAGGAAGTATGGGTACAGGAAGTATGGGTACTGATCAGCTCCCTCCTGGCCAATGGGAGGCCAGCAGGGTGGGATGTTGGGAGACAGCCAATGAGAGAGCAACTCGCGCATTGTTTGAATTTTGAATGGTGCATTTGAATTTTTGAATGGCGCGTTTGGCACTTTTTGTAAAAATAGGTTGTTTTCGTAAAAAGAGGACGAAAATTTAGGAAAATGTTTTTCGTAACCTGGATTTTTTGTACTCAGAGGTTTTTGTAAGTAGAGGGCTAACTGTATTGGCGCTGAATATTCCAGCTTTCAGTGAATCGGACAACCAGAAGGCCATAACATCACCACGGCCTGACCACAGGCAGTATTTATGGCTACTTAATAAACTTTATGGTCTGAAACATCATTAATTTCAATCGCAAACAAAGATGTAAAGAAAAGCTCAATGGCATTAATAACAAACAATCATCATCATGTGGTTATGGAAATCTAAGGAGATCATCTAGCCTTTTTACAACCAACTGCTTTCTCTCATCTACTTGACTCTAATTTCGCTGGTCTTGTCTGCTGACGTACACCCCAACCTAGGGCCAGGACCCAGAGCTTGTCCAAGAACACCAGGGTGGATTCTGCAGTAAACCAGTTAAGTCAAACCAAAATGGCATACAGTGCAATGCATGCAACACATGGTGGCATCAGAAGTGCGCCCCCGATGTGAACATTAAACACTACTACAAATTCAGTGCAAGTCCTGATTTGTGGTATTGCCCAGCATGTGTGTATACATCAGTTCTGAACTTTGAAACCATCCTGTACAGCTGTACTAACTTCAGCAATTTATCATGCAACATATGCACAGTTAAAGTTTTTAATTTCTTACATTTTATTGAAACAATAATAGATCTTTTTAGTAATATTGACGGTAACACTAATAGTCACCCAGCTAACATGGTTACGTTGTAACAACATGCCTACAATGTTACACAAACGTCGCAACAACGTTGCAATGAAACATTGCAATGACGTACCCTTGTAGACTCCCAAAACCGTTGCTGCCACGTCGCAAGTGACATTGTGAGGAATGTCGCAAAAACATTGCTGAAACGCTGCAGTGAACGTGCCAAAAACCTTGCTGCAGCGTCACAGGTGACGTTGTGATGAACGTGGCAAAAACGTTGCTGCAACATTGCAGGTAATGTCATCAAGAACTTGGCAAAAACGTTGTGAAGACTGTAGCTAAAACGTGTAGAAGTAACATTAATAACTACTTTATTCACCCAGAACATACACTCGAGGCATCTGGGGTTGGCTAGGTTGGGGTTGGTAAATTTACAATAGACATAAAAATGGAGTCATCGTCATCATCTGAGGTGCCATCCTTAGCACTTTCTGCAGTACTGGAATTCACCTGGAAAAGAAAAAAAATAAAATAAGTAAAAAAATATAGCTGATGTGGAAGTTAACGTTTCCTTGAGCCTAAAACAATTTTATACTTACAAAAAAAAGCTCAGATGCAGGTCAAGTGCTAAGTAGCTCACATTTTATTTATTTTTAATGTTATCTAGTAGTATTAGTATAATGCAAGTTTGCGGCAACACAGAAATGGGACAACACAATCAGCTCAATAATACTGCTTAAACATGCACAAAAGTGTAATAAGAAGAAGGCAGGCTGCCCATGGTTAACAAATTAAGCATCTACGGCCAAAATAATTTTATGGACCAATGAAATTACCTTATAATGGGAACTACCTTCCTTTCGTGGTTCATGTTTTAGGGTGCTCCCAATAGCCTCGTTCATCTCCTGCTGTGGAGTCCCCGGATGGAACTTTGCAATGGTTCCTGTCATAGAAAGTGACACAATTATGTATCACAATTCTTATTTACAGCACTTTTCCTCATATTATGCTGAGTACAATAGTTATTTCAAAAGATAATATTATTGTTAAACATGAAAGATACAAAACTTCTTCATTATTTCTTGAAACACTAAGACACTATTTTGTGAAACTTGGACTGAAACTCAGGGTGATAAAGTTTTTGTTTACAGTAGATATAAAAATTATCAACCATTTGAACATATCTATTGTATATACATATATAAACCCCAGGTAATTCATGAAAAAAGAAATGGGATTGTTAGCGATACTTACTCAGAATTACTTTATACAGTGCCAGTTTTTGGAATGATTTCTTCTTTTTTTGCCCTTTTAAACTGTACAAGGACCACAAGCCTGCCAATCCCAAGTCTTCATATCACTGGTTTGGTTTTCGTCTCCTTTTCCTGCTCTCCTCCATGTCCTAATTTTCAAAGTTGGACGTTTCCTCTGCCCATCTCGCAAGTGTTTGTGCGGTTTTGAATGTATCTGTTATTAAAGCATAGCTGATAAGTAAAGTTCACTTTAACCAGTACATGACAAATATACAAGCCACAAGATTATCTTTATTAACATGCAAATGAACATTATCTACATCATCTTTTCCTTTTTTGTTTGGTGAGACATAGATAGATAGATAGATAGATAGATAGATAGATAGATAGATAGATAGATAGTCAGCCCCCTTCTTACGAAATTAATCCGTTCCAGCGCCTTTTTCGGAAACTGGAGTTTACTGCAGTTCCCTCTGACCTTCTCTGTACTTCTCTATTAACATCCTCAAAGCAAACACTGTATCTGTGGTGCTCTTTCTTGGCATGAAACCAAACTGTTGCTCACAAATGCTGACCAACTCTGCATGTCTTCCTTGTTCTTAAAAATGGGCACCAGCACACTTCTCCTCCATTCCTCCGGCATCTGCTCACTCTCTAAAACCTTGTTGAATGTTCTTGTCAGAAAATCTACTGCTACCTCTCCTAGACACTTCCATACCTCCACAAGTATATCATCAGGACCAACTGCCTTTCCATTCTTCATCCTCTTCAGTGCCCTTCTCACCTCACTCTTACTAATCTTTGCTACTTCCGGCTCCTCAATGGTCACCTCTTCTACTCTTTTTTCTCTCTCATTTTCCTCATTCATCAGCTCTTCAAAGTACTCTTTCCATCTTCCCAGCACACTTCTGTCATCAGTCAATACATTTCCCTCTCTGTCCTTTATCACTCTAACTTGCTGCACGTCCTTCCCATCTCTATTTCTCTGCTGTGCCAACCTGTATAGATCATTTTCTCCCTCTTTACTGTCCAACCTATTGTACAAGTCATCATATGCCCTCTGTTTGGCCTTAGCCACTGCTACTTTCACCTTACGCTGTGTCTCCCTGTACTCTTGTTTACTCTCTTTGGTCCTCCCAATGTCCCACTTCTTCTTGGCTAACCTCTTCCTTTGTATACACTCCTGAACTTCCTCATTCCACCACCAAGTCTCCTTATCTACTTTCCTTCCAGAGGACACACCAAGTACTCTCCTACCTCTGTCCCTGATCACATTTGCTGTGGTTGTCCAGTCATCTGGAAGCACTTCCTGACCACCCAAAGCTTGTTTCAACTCCTCCTTGAAGACAACATGACCCTCTTCCTTTTTCAACGTCCACCACTTTGTCTTCTGCTCTGCCTTTGCCTTCTTCACCTTCCTCACCATCAGCGTCATCCTGCATACCACCATCCTATGCTGTTTGGCAACACTCTCACCCACTACTACTTTGCAGTCACTTCCTTCAGATTACATCGCCTACACAAGATGTAGTCTACGTGTGTGTTCCTGCCTCCGCTTTTAGAAATCACCATATGCTCCTGTTTCTTCTTGAAGAAAGTGTTTACCACAGCCATGTCCATCCTTTTTGCAAAATCGATCAACATCTGTCCTTCTGTGTTCCTGTCCTGGATACCAAACCTGCCCATCACCCCCTCGTCCCCTCTGTTGCCTGCACCAACATGTCCATTGAAGTCTGCACCAATGACCACTCTTTTACCTCTGGGGGTATTCTGCATCACTTCATCTAACTCACTCCAGAATCTCTCCTTCTCTTTTAGCTCACATCCTATCTGTGGGGCATAAGCACTAACAACATTGACCATCACGCCTTCAATTTCTAACTTGAGACTCATCACTCTGTCTGACACTCTTTTCACTTCTAGAACATTCCTGACAAACTCCTCCTTCAAGATGCTACCTTTCCACTTGGTCTCCTGAACACACAGTATGTCCACCTTCCTCCTCTGCATCATGTCAGCCAGCTCTCTATCTTTTCCTTGCATAGTTCCAACATTCAAAGTCCCTACTTTCAGTCCTAGACTCATGCCTTTCCTCTTCTCTCTTTGCCTACGGACACGCCTCCCGCCTCTCCTTCTTCGACGTCTTCAAACAACATTAACATATTAAACATTAAACATAGTAAACATAGTAAACATTTTATTAACATATTAAACCATTATTAAACATTTTAATTAACCATTTTTTTATAAACCAAACCAAACAATATTAAACATTTGTGACGTACTCCGCCAAGTGCGGGAGGCGTCACGGCCGACACCGGAGCTTTTGGGGCGGAACGCGGCTTGTCCAGAATTCCGATCAGTCAAGCAGACAAGTGCGCGTTGAACACTTGTTTAGAACTCAACATTCACTCATTTGCTTGAGGGATCGGAGGTCCGGATGAACTGCGTTTTGCCCACATTCGGCGGAGCGTGCCACATTTATTACATATTTACCAGATTACACAACTTAAAAACCGAAAAATAAGATGCAATGAGCACTCTCAAAATTCACGAACCAACAGTACAGCTCTCCTTTACGCATGTGCCAAACAAGCTTTATGGGTGCAGTTCTATGGAGATTCCGTTCCCTCCTGGCCAATGGGAGACCAATGGGAAGCCAGCGGGGTGGGATGTTGGGAGACAGCCAATGAGAGAGCAATTCGCGCATTGTTTGAATGTTTGAATGGCGCATTTGGCACTCTTCGTAAGAAGTTGTTTTGTACACAAAGCACAAAAATTTAGGAAAATATTTTTCGTATACTGTATTTTTTGCATTCTGGGGTTTTCATAAGAAGGGGGCCGACTGTATATATAAAATAATATCCTGTTCTGGGACATACGGAGAGAAAATGTACTGTACAAAATCATGTAGATATTTTATTGTTACAGTAACTTTCATGTAGAATTCATCAGATTTCATACATATGATTTGAAAAAATAATGCATTTAATTAAAAAAAAACTAGATAACATTTACTAGTATATTTGAAATACACCGTTTACAAGTGGATCATTTAGTTATTTAATGAATAATGAGTACATTACTAAAACATGTGTATAAAGATACCATATCAACACTGAACAGCATACAAGTAAGGTGTCATTATTAGGTCTCATATCCAAGATGGCGCTGGTTAGAGGGCGACATCGCAGAGTTTTCAGAGTCAAATTGTTTCTTTGTTCGTTTTAATTTGTTTTATTTGTTGTTTTGTTTGTTCATGTTTTGCACTATGCTCGTCTATGACCGGTTGTGCCTACTACAGCTATGAGCAGCTTCAGCTTCGAGCAACTAAGCACACAACAACTCCTATCGTGAGCTAATATGCTATGGTAGCTCAATGCTAGCCGCACCCCAGCTAACAATTAGGCCAGGCGGGAAGGGGCCGAACAACAACTCCGGCACTTGGGATCGCACGGGATGAAGGCTGTGTAGCCAGCGGGTGCAATCGCCTCATCAGGTGTACTCTCCTCGAGCCATGTTTCACAGAAACACAGCATGGAGCAGTCCTGCAGATCCCTCTGCGCTGCAATCTGAGCATGAAGCTCGTCCACCTTCGTTCGGCCCCTCCTCGCCTGAGCTTAGTGTTAGCTGGGATGTGGCTAGCTAGCATTGAGCAACCATAGCATATTAGCTCAGGAGTTGAGCGTGCTTAATTATATAAACCCAAAGACACTCCAATCTCATAGCTGTAGTAGGGTCTACCAGTCATAGACGAGCATAGTGCAAAACATGAACGAACAAACAAAACAGCAAATAAAACAAATAAAAAGAAACATGACTCTGAAAACTCCGCCTGGGCTTATTGTTAGCCGGGGTGTGGCTAGCATTGAGCTACCATAGTATTTTAGCTCAGGAGTTGAGCGTGTTTAGTTATACACGCCCGAAGACACTCCGATCTCATAGCTGTCGACCTGTCATCGATGAGCATAGTGCAAAACATGAACAAAGAAACAATTTGACTCTGAGAACTGCTCGAAGTCGCCCTCTAGGCAGTGCCATCTTGGAGACGTCACTCCAAGACGTCACTCCAAGTTCAATGTAAAAGGACATGAAGCGTAATAAAGTTTATCCTTTTGGTATCATTTGTTAAACATGCTACAGAACATAAAATCTCACGCATAAAAATTAACTTAGGTACTGTACTGGAATAATAATTGAAAAAGACTTTAATACAACAGTTCAGAGGAAATCGTGGTTTCTCAGGAGAAAATCTTATTTCTCCAGAAGAGATATCCAGCGTTTTTTTTCGCTTAGCCAGAAAAGACGCACAGTGTTTGAGTGGTATCATAGAGCTTAACTGGTATTTAAAACACACACAAAAAAAGAGGCTCATTGACAACTTGTGCTCAAATGAGTAAAAAGGGGCGTTTACATAATCTCAACCAATCAGCAGGAAGGAGGACAGCCATTGGCTGAATTTGAGTGACATGTCAGCTGCTCGGCAGTCCGCGAATACTCAAACCGTGATTGCAAAACCGCGAATCGTCAATGGCCTACTGTACATCTTTTTAGTACTGTATATATTTGAGACAAGCATGGATCAAATGAATATTAAAGGGTAGAGATCTACCATATTTAAGTTGATGAGTCATACAATGAAGTTATGGGAAAAAATAGTGGTAGCTAGACTAAGGGCAGATGTCAGCATTTGTGAGCAATAGTTTGGTTTCATGCCAAGAAAAAGCACCACAGATGCAGTGTTTGCTTTGAGGATGTTAATAGAGAAGTACAGAGAAGGTCAGAAGGAGCTGCATTGTGCCTTTGTAGATCTGGAGAAAGCATATGACAGGGTGCTGAGAGAAGAACTGTGGTATTGTATGAGGAAGTCTGGAGTGGTAGAGAAGTATGTCAGAGTGGTGCAGGACATGTATGAGAGATGTAAGACAGTGGTGAGGTGTGCTGTCGGTGTGACAGAAGAGTTCAAGGTGGAGGTGGGACTGCATCAAGGGTCAGCTCTCAGCCCCTTCTTGTTTGCTATGGTGATGGACAGGCTGAGAGACGAGGTTAGACAAGAATCTCCATGGACTATGATGTTTGCAGATGACATCGTGATCTGTAGGGAGAGCAGAGAACAAGTGGAGGAAAATCTAGAGAGGTGGCGGTATGCCCTGGAAAGGAGGGGAATGAAGGTTAGTCTCAGTAAGACAGAACACATGTGTGTGAACGACAAGGACCCAAGAGGAACGGTGAGGTTACAGGGGGCAGAGATAAAGAAGGTGGAGGATTTTAAGTACTTAGGCTCAACAATCCAGAGCAATGGAGAGTGTGGAAAAGAGGTCAAGAAGCGTGTGCAGGCAGGTTGGAATGGATGGAGAAAAGTGTCCGGTGTGATGTGTGATAGGAGAGTATCGGCAAGAATGAAGGGAAAAGTGTACAAGACGGTGATGAGGCCAGCGATGTTGTATGGTTTAGAGACAGTGGCCCTGGGGAAAAGACAGGAGGCAGAGCTGGTGGAGGTAGCAGAGATGAAAATGTTGAGGTTCTCTTTGGGAGTAACGAGGATGGATAGGATCAGAAATGAGTACATCAGAGGGACAGCACATGTTAGATGTTTTGGAGACAAAGTCAGAGAGGCTAGATTGAGATGGTTTGGACATGTACAGAGGAGGGATAGTGAGTATATTGGTCGTAGGATGCTGAGGTTGGAACTACCAGGCAGAAGGCCCAGAGGAAGACCAAAGGAAGATTTATGGATGTGGTGAACGCGGACATGAAGGTCTTTGGAGTAAGAGTAGAAGATGCGGAGGATAGGGAGAGATGGAGGTGGATCATTAGCTGTGGGGAACATTCCTGAAGGGAACAGCCGAAAGGAAAAGAAGAAGATCTACCATATTTACTTACTGGTCAGTCCAGATCAAAGCAGGATCTGCAGCTTTTTTTTGTGTTAGAATATCTAAAGAGGCTTCCTGGTCAATACTTTCATCACTTGAGCTTTCAGCAAGAGGAATGGCTTGCTGTTTTACAGCTTTTTCTCGTGCAAGTTTTGCTGCTATCCACTTCCACTTGTACTCTTGTCGCTGTCTTTTCTTCTTTTGTTTGTAGTTATCCATTGTATACAGCTGTAGTTGGAAGTAAATTAGTAGAGTACTATTAGTACTACTGCTTATGCTGGTAATAGAAATAATAATAAGTTTAAACAAGCTATGTTTTCGATAGTGAACACAAAGGGAGAACTCCCACATGCCCGTGTTGAAATAAGATTTAGTTCCTAGAACATTTTATATATTTTTAAATTAATAATTGCTTTAAAAATAATATGCCTTAGCTTTATGCACATATCTTACCTTGTGATTTTGCCTCAGCTTTCAGTTAAATCTCAGTCAAAATTTAATATTGTTGGCCAAGATTAAGGAGAACGAGTCTTCTTTGTCTGTTCAAGTATTTGATATAACGTTGCTACAACGTTTACTTAATGTTACATGTCTTCTTCTTTTCCTTTCGGCTTTTCCCTTCAGGGGTCGCCACAGCGAATCATCTGCCTCCATCTCACCCTATCCTCTGTATCTTTTTCTCTTACACCAACTGCCTTCATGTCCTCCTTACTTACATGTAACCTGACTTAATTGCGACCTTTCTGCAGCATTGTAAATGGTCTCAAAAACGTCGCGTGTTAGCTGGGTAATGATTCTAATAATAATAACAGTAATACTAATCCTGACAATGTCCATGGTGATGGTGTTAAAAATGATCTAAACTACTTAGAATGTTTTAAACGTAAAGGTTTGCACTTTTTGCATATAAATACAAGAGACATCATACCAAAACTCTGTGAACTCCATCAACTAGTGCAGAAAACACAATTTGCAGTTTTAGCAGTGACTGAAACCTGGCTTGATGATAGTGTAACAGATCAAGAAGTCCACCTGGAGGGGATACTTCATCCTATGCAAGGATAGAGACAGAAAGGGGGGAGGGGTCTGCATGTATATTAGAGAAGATATTGCTTTTAACCCTGGGTCAGATCTCCAAAGAGATGGCTTAGAATCAGTCTGGTATGAAATTCTCCTCAACAACAACAACAACAACAAACCAAATCAATAATAATAGGAACTGTTTATAGACCCCCTATCCATTCAAATTTCTTAGATCTTTTTCAAGACTCCATTTCCTCAGTTAGATCTGATCTGGAAATGATAATTCTAGGAGATTTTAATATAGATTAAAACCAAAAAATTAAACTATGGAAAATTATTAAAACAGATAATTGAAATTGCTACTAGGTTAACAGCTAACACGTCTGCTTTACTTGATCAGATCTTATGTAATCAAAAAGAAAAAAAATCTGTCAAAGTAGTGTTATACCACTTGGTTTTAGTGATCAAAGTGCAGCCTATTGCTCTTGCAAAATTGTCAAAGTTAAATATGAAACATAATGTGGTAAAAAAAAAAAAAAAAAGATCTTTTAAACATTAGTTAAGATGTTTTTTGTCAAAAATTGCCTGAGGTTGACTGGTGTGATGTAACTGGTTGTAATTATGTAAATATTGCATGGAGTGTTTTTAAAATAATTGTAATTAAAATTATAAACACAGTAGCACCAATAAAGGAAATTACGGTAAAACTTTCAACAGAACCCTGGATAACTGGGGAAATCCGAGGGAAACTTAGACAGAGAAATAAAATATTATATAAATATAGTGGTGGTCTAGTGGTATAGGGCACTGTATCGCTGATCCAAAGGTTGGGGGTTCGAGTCCCACTCTCCACAAGGTTGTCTCTTCCGGGTGGACACCGAGGCATTCCCAGACAAGCCGAGAGACATACTCCCTCCAGTGTGTTCTAGGTCGATCCCGAGGTCTTTTCCTGGTTGGACAGACCCAAAACACCACACAAGGGGGGCTATTTAGAGGCATTCTGATCAGATACCCGAGCCTCCTCAACTGGCCTCTCTCATTGTGGAGGAGCAGCAGTTCTACTCTGAGCTCTCCCTGGATGGTTGCGCTTCTCACCTTATCCCTAAAGGAGAGCCCCAACACCCAGCGAAGGAAGCTCATTTCAGCCGCTTGTATCCGTGATCTTGTTCTTTCAATCACTACCCAAAGCTTGTGACCATAGGTGAGGGTTGGAATGTAGATCAACTGATAAATTGAGAGCTTTGCCCTGCGGCTCAGCTCCCTCTTCACCACAACGGACTGGTACAGGCTCCGCTTCACAGTAAAGGCTGCAGTGATCCATCTGTCTATCTCTCGCTGCGTCCATCCCTCACTTGTGATCAAGATTCCAAGATACTTGAACTCCTCCACTGGGGGCAGGACCTCATTCCTGACTCGGAAGATACATTCCACCCTTGTCTGACTGAGAACCATGCCCGCAGACTTGGAGGTGCTCATTTTCATCCCGGTCACTTTGCACTTGACTGTGAATCACTCCAATGAGAGCTTGAGGTCCTGGCTTGATGAAGCCAAAAGGACATCATCCGCAATAAGCAGCAAAAAGATCTGATGCCCCCCTCCCCCCAGTACAACTAACTTGGCTATCAAAGGCTGGCCATGTCTCTAACTGTCTATGGTGAGAGGCATGTAAAAGAACCATTGCTGACTTTCAACAAGAGTAGGCTGCAAAGCCGTCAATGTGTTTCTGCCCTGTGATGGCCTGGCGAGCTGTCCAGGGTGTACTCTGCCCTCGCCTGGAGTCGGCTGAGATGGGCACCAGCCTCCCTGTGACCCTAATTAGGATTAAGCAGTTACAGAAAATGAACTGAGATCCGATGGCCACCAAACTGAACCCCTTAACACCTTGGCTATGCCTAGGAATTCATCTCATCTCATCTTCTTCCACTTAATCTGTCTGTCGATCTCCTGCTCCATCCTTCCCTCACTCGTGAGCAAGTTCCCAAGATACTTAAACTCCTTCACTTGGGGCAGGACCTCATTCCTGAACCGGAGGGTGCATTCCGCCCTTGTCCAACTAAGAACCATGGCCTCGGATTTGAAGGTGCTCATTTTATTCCCGACCGCTTCACACTCGACTGCGAATCGCTCCAATGAGAGCTAGAGGTCCCGGCTTTATGAAGCCAAAAAGACATAATTTGCAAAAAGCAGAGATGAGATCCGATGGCCACCAAACCAGAACCCCTCAATGCCCCGGCTGCATCTAGAAATTCTGTCCATAAAAATTATGAACAGAATCTGTGACAAAGGATAGCCTTGGCGGAATCCAACCCTCACTGGAAACAAATTCGACCTGTTGTTACCAATACGGATCAAACTCTGACTCCAGTGATACAGCAATCAAATGGCCCGTAGCAACGGGTCCGGAACGCCGTACTCCCGGAGAACGCCCAACAAGATAGTCCAAGGGACACGGTTGAAAGCCTTCTCCAAATCCACAAAACACATGTGGACAGATTGGGAAAACTCCCATGGCCCCTCAAAGATTCTGTGAAGCGTATAGAGTTGGTCAAGAGGCTAAGGCCAGGACGAAAACCACATTGCCCCTCCTGAATCTGAGGTTCGACTATCGGTCGGGTCCTCCTCTCCAGTAGCCCTCCATAGACTTTCCTCGGTAGGCTGAGTAGTGTGATTCCCCAATAATTGGAACACACCCTCCGGTCCCCATTTTTGAAAATGGAGACTACCACCCCAGTTTGCCAATCCAGAGGTACAGCCCCCGATGACCACGCGATGTTGCAGAGACGTATCAACCAAGACAGTCCTACAGCATCCAGAGCCCTGAGCTATTCAAGGCGGATCTCATCCAACCCCAGAGCCTGACCACCGAAGAGCTTTAGTGGCTACCTCATTGACCTCCACTCCAGTGATGGGCAGACCCCTGCACAAAGCCCCCAGGGTCTTCCTCCTCCACGGAGGGCATGTTGGTGGAATTGAGGAGGTCCTCAAAGTATTCCCTCCAACTCCTGACGACATTCTCAGTCAAGGTGAGCAGCTTCCCACCTCCACTGTAAGCAGTGTTTGTGGAGAACTGCTTTCCCCTCCTGATGCGCCGGATGGTGGTCCAGAACCGTTCTGAGGCCAACTGACAATCACTCTCCAGGCCCTCACCGAATTCCTCCAATGCCCAAGATTTTGCATTTGCGACAGCTTTGACTGCAGCAGATTTGGCCTGCCAGTACCTGTCTGCTGCCTCGGGAGTCCCACAGGCGAATAAGACCCGATAGGCCTCCTTTTTCAGCTAGACGGCTCTCATCACCACAGGTGTCCACCACCAGGTTTGGAGGTTAACGCCACGACAAGCACCGACAACCTTCCAGCCACAGCTATGGGCTGCTACCTCAGCAATGGAGTCACGGAATATGGCCCATTCAGATTCCATGTCACCCGCTTCCTCCAAGACGTGGTTGTAGCTCTGCCGGAGGTGGGAGTTAAATGCCTCTCGGACAGGAGACTCTGCCAACGTTCTCAGCAGACCCTAACTACATGCTTGGGCCTGCCAGGTCTGGAAGGCAGCCTCGCCCGTCATCAAAGCCAGCTCACCACAAGGCGGTAAGCGGTTGACAGCTCAGCTCCCCTCATCATCCGAGTGTCCAGAACATGCAACCGCGAGTCCGGTGACACAACTACAAAGTCAATCATCGAACTGCAACCTAGGGTGTCCTGGTGCCAAGTGCACTTATGGGCACCCTTATGTTCGAACATGGTGTTCGTGATAGACAAACTGTGATGAGCACATAAGTCCAATAACGAAATACCATTCGGGTTTAGACTGGAGAGGCAATACCTACCGGTCACACCCTTCCAGGTCACATTACCGTTGCCCACATGGGCATTGAAGTTTCCCAAGACAATGATTGAGTCTCCCGAGGGAGCGTTCTCCAACACACACACCCTAAATACCCCAAGAAGGATGAGTACTCTGAATTGTCATTTGGTGCATAAGCACAAATAACAGTCAGGACCTGTTCCACCACCCGAAGGCCGAGGGAAGCTACCCTTTTGTCGACCAGGGAGAACCCCAACATTTGGACACCGAGATGGGGGGCGAACAAGGATGCACACACCGGCTCGCCGCCTCTCCCCATGAGCAACTCCAGAATGGAATAAGGACCAGTCTCTCTCGAGATGGGTGGTTCCAGAGCCCAAGCTATGCGTTGAGGTGAGCCCAACTATATCTAGTAAGTATCTCTCCACCCCACGCACCAGCTCAGGCTGCTTCTACACCAGAGAGGTGGCATTCCATGTCCCAAGAGTCAGAGTCAGTAACCGAGGATCGGTTCAACAGAATCCATGCCTTCGGCTGCCACCCAACGTACATTGCACCTGACCCCTATAGCCCCTCCCACAGGTGGTGCACCCATGGGTGAGCAGATCCATGTCTTTTTTTGGGCTGGGTCCGTCCGGGCTCCATCGGTAGAAGCCTGACCACCAGGTGCTCGCCTTCGAGCCCTTCCCGCAGGCCTGGCTCCGGGGGTGTGTGTGTGGGGGGGTGTTAATGTAAAAGAGCCATTGTTGACCTTCGTAAAGAGTAGCTGCAAAGCCGTCAGCGTGTTTCTGTTACTTGCTAAAGGTTGTGTCAGGAAGGGCATCCGACATAAAAACCTATGCCAAATCAAATGTGCGAAATATTTCGCTGTGGCGACCCCTGATAAAGGGAAAAGCCAAAAGGAAATCTCAGTTTATGATTGAGCTCAATGATTGCTTCTTTTAAGTTGGGGTGGTAGCACCACTGTGGCTCTGAAAATCATCAAAATGTGTATGCCAGTCAGTTATTAGATGATATAATGCTGGATTAGTTTGTTGGTGATGATGTCACAGAGTGTTCAGGTCAAACAGTAGGTGATGATATGGTGGAAGTGGTGCTACCATTCTGAGCAAACAAATTTCACAAATTTCCACACTCCCTCTAGTTTCATAAGCATTATTGCTTTGTGTATTAATATTCTGCTCATTTATTAGCGGTATTATATTTTGGTATTATATTTATTAGAGAAAATAGAATGTCAATTGGCATTATATTTTGTCTGACATTATTTCTATATTTTTTGAACGATTAAAGTTATGATTAAGCTCATTTAAGTGACCGGTCATCAATTAGTAGCCTGAGAACTTAGACATAACATTATGCATGATACACTTATTATTATTTATAATTATTATATAATGATTGGTAGCATAATACACTAGAACTTACAAGCACAAACCGGTACTAGCCAGAACAATTTATGCAGGTTGCTCACCAAAGAGGGCAGCACACACTCAACAAAGGCCACTGTTCCTGGAAAAATGTGACTACTGGTGTATGTTAACAACATACACTTAGGTTGTGATATCAAAATGATGGAGAGTCATTTTATTAATTCATGTCTGCTAACATAACTAAATGTTTTAGTTGTCTTTGATCACAATCAGAAAGCTGTATACTTACAGCCAGGGTTAGCTATCACTGGCAAGAAGCAATTAGCAATACCATCCCAGAGTGAATTATTTCCAATAACACAATGGCCTCAATGTTCTGGTTCTCTCTCTTTTTCTCTCTCAAAGAGTATTGGTTAGCACGTACGCCTCACAGCATGATGGTCTTGGGTTTTGGTCCCGGGTTTTTCCTAGGTGTTTCTGTCTAGAGTTTGCATGTTCTCCCCGTGTTTGTGTGGGTTTCCTCCGGGTACTCTCTTGTTTCCTACAACACAGTTCAAAGACAAGCACACTAGGCTAATTGGCTGATATAAATTGACTCTAGGCATGAGTGTGAATGGTTGCATGTGCTTGCCCTGTGATAGTCTTGCAAGGTGTTCAGGGTGCACCCACAGAGTCAGCTGAGACAGTGCAGCGTCCCATGTAGGAATAAGTGGTTCAACATATGAGTGAGAGTGAGTAAATGTTGTGCAATATGGACAACATGTTCCTGTCATCAATTGCAACTACACTGAATAGCCTGACTATTGCTCTTCCTATAACACAAAGGTCAACAGGAAAATTTAGTGTCTTACATTTTACTTAGAATCTGCAAACTGTTCTTTTAGAACGCATTACCACATCAATAATTTTGAGGCGCTCCACCAAATGTAGGCGCTTGTCGCAAGTGAATTTTTGTGCTTGTGAGACAAAGAGTGGCTTATCCGGACTTCCGATTTTTCAATTGAGCAAGTGCGCGTTGAATACTTGTTTAGTACTCAACCTTCACTTGCTCACTTGAAAGATCGGAAGTCCGGATAACCCGCGCTTTATCTCACAACTACCACATGTCACTTTCGACAAGCGCCTACATTCAGTAGAGCGCATCACAACTGTTTAACAAATAAATAATATATTGAATTACAGCCTGATGTATCACCTTTTAAATGTTCAGAATTGATAAGTCCACAATAATATTTTTTCTTACAAAGCTAATGAGCACTCCTGCTGCAGTTCAGTAAACAAATTGGCAGTGTTGTGCTTCGTGAAGACAGCAGGTTATTGCAAAACAGAGACACAAGTGTTCTGTACAAACGAAATTTTAATTGAAATGTTCTCGTATAAAAATAGGATTTCATCCAACTTTGACTATAGAGAGAATATCTAACATAAATCTCTGCAGCCAGTGAGAGGTATACTCCCATCCCATTGCCATTCTGCAATGCACTTCCCAATCTCTCCATCAGGGAGATTACACAGAACCCCCTCCACCCCCAAAATGGTTTTGAATTCAAATGACAATAACCAAGAATAAATTAAATAACATTCATCGCTCTTTAAGTAAACCTTGTTTTTATTCCTTATAACATTGACAACAGCTTCAGTGCAGCCACCATCTCTTGTCCAAATGTAAAAAACACAACAGGAATGCAAACAAAAAAGGCCATATAGAGATTTGCAAAATTTGGGATTTAAGCATGACAATAAATAAAAAATAAATAGCCACAGATTGTGGAATGTCTATATAGTACAAATAAATTAAATGCAAAGAAAACTGTACAAGAAGAAAAAATAAAAGCACTGTCATGAATATTGCATTGATTGTGCATTTTCACGCCCAGGTCCACCAAAGCCCAGGAGACAGAATAATATACTGTAAGTTTCAGCAGTGGGATGAGGAGCAGAGGAGTAAGCTGAGGGTAGGGAGTGTTCCACACTCTCAGAAGGTACAGCGGTTATACCAAATCTCTATACACATTCAAAGAAAGAAAAAAATAGTTTCTTCTCTAGACAGCCTACAGAGGCTAAAATGTGACTGAGCAGCTTTAGAAAGAGATGCAGTGGGCGTGTGCATTTCAAGTATTTCTATTGGTCAACCCAATGTGAGACCCTTGAACTAGCTGGAGGTTCACATGCAATGGTTGACCACCAAACACCAGGTGACATCCAAGCCAGCTCAGGGGAAACCTTTAAAGAAAACAATGAAAGCCTCAAAACAGCAGCTTTCAAAAGGCACTCCAAATCAAAAATTAAAACATTTAAATAACTAAAATTTGTCCAAGCTCTATGAGAGCAGCCACATCTGTGTTGGAGGCTTGCCAGATGCATAAACCAGCCATGTAACAACAAAAAACAATATAATAAGAATAATAATAATAACAACAACAACAGCTGGTACGTCCACCCAAACAGCAAATGTTTCCAATTAGGAAACAAATCTTGTGATTTGCTAAAAAAAATAAAAAATAATAAAAATAAATAAAAAATAATAAGATTGAAAGGAAGAGCAAACTGTAATAAATTAATTCCCTACAGAAAAAAAAGAGGATCTGTAAGTCTGACAAAGACAGGGATCCAGATTAAATGTCCATAGATTCCCAGTTCTTTCAGAGGCTCTGCTTGCTGGAACTCCTGCTGGAAGTGTCCGTACTGATGGTACATAGCTGGATGTCACTCTCCTCTGTCTTAGGCGCTTCAGAATGCCGCATCCAAGGATGCTCAAAGATCTGCTCTAGTGTTGGTCTGTCAGATGGCCTCAGAGACAAACACCACTTAATCAACTGCTGGCACTCTGGTGGAACACAAAAAGTAATGGATTAGCATCTTGTCGCTAGAAGCTCAAAAGTGAATGATCACAACCGCACCCTATTTACTACATACATAGTGCACCATTTTACAAAGTCATGAAGGCTTAACACAGCATCCGAGGCACTCCCTTCATCCTAGGGTGTGCTAAGCATGCATTATACACTTTGGAGTTTATAGGAAATAGGGAAGGAGCACGAGGGGAGTAAAACGTTTGAGATGTATTATTTCTTCATGCATTGTTTATTAAAAGGGCCTGGAAACATAAAGCATGACCATATCAATGAAACAGATTACAAACCTGCTGAGATTCGCCGTCTGAAGTAGAGTCGTCCTCTGAGAATTTCCTCATCTTGCTCAAAGGGGATGTCTCCACACACCATGTCATACAGCAGCACCCCTAGTGACCAGACTGTGGCTGAGCGACCATGGTATCTATGGAAACGTATCCACTCTGGTGGACTGTACACTCTTGTACCTGTGACACACAGCGAGCAATAAGTAATATTAAGCTATACGGATAAAACACAAAGACAGAGACACATTAGTGGCTATGTGCACTCCTCTCTCCCTCGTACACCAAGTGTGTCAATTATGCTCTCGACACAAGGCTCTATCGAGATTCTAAAGGGCCCTTGCAATAGAAAAAAATGAAAAGAAAAAGAAAACCGTGCATGAGGGGGGAGTGTGGAGGCCACATCACTCATAACTCAGCTGTCTGGTGCACTAAAGAGCCAAAAGTCCCGCCCACCCCCAAAGGACAGGGGTGTCTTGGAGACAAAACGAGGACTGAAATAGCAACATGAGCCATCACAGGACAGGCACGCTCAGGTTTCACAACACACATCTGTTACGTGGCAGCAACTCTGTTTACACCAAAAGATGAATAAAAAAGGCTTCATCAAAAGCTCCGAAATGTGGCAATCATAATTTAAGGATTTAATTTCATGTTTACTAGGAGACTCGTGCAGAAAGAAATAATTTCATAGCAACAATAAACGTCACGAAATATAATCAGGCCGTGAATGCAAAAACACTGATCTGTATTCATAAGGCAACACAGGAGAGGGAAAACCCCAGACTTCAAACAAACACAAAACACATCACTGCATGTGAAATCCCTTCAACACATCCAACACCACAGATAGTCTAAAACCAAAACAACACCACAGAACACACAAATCAAACGCACATATCTGAACATACCGTCAAAATCGGTGTAGACCGTGTCCTTGAGAATGGCCCCTGAGCCAAAGTCAATCAGTTTGAGTTCTCCAGTGCGCATGTCCACCAGCAGGTTCTCATCTTTGATGTCTCTGTGCACGACCCCACAGCTGTAGCAGTGCCGAACAGCCTCCAATACCTGGTGGAAAAAGTTGCGTGCAGTGCCCTCATCCAAGGTGCCCTTCTCAGTGATGAAATCAAACAAGTCTTTGACCAACTCTGGTCTCTCCATGATGATCAGCCAGCCATCAGGCCTCTCGTACCAGTCCAGAAGTTTTATGACTCCTCGAAAGTTGGAGCCTACTTTTTTCAGGAGCACAATTTCCAGAGGCACCATCACACCATTCTGAAAAACAAATTGTTTTGTTATTATTATTATTAGTAGTAGTAGTGGTGGTGGTGGTGCTAGTAGTACTGTAGTACTAGTAATAGCCAGAGCTATTATTATTATTATTCTCGGTTTTAGATATCATGCTGGCACAATGGGACCTTTATGCATTTAAAAAAAAAATGCTACTTACGATGGATCCCCTTTCTGTGACTCTGTCCTTCGCCACGTGTTTAACTGCGACCTGAGGAATGACAGGAAGACAACTTTCAGTACAGCTCACGTGCTCGGGATGTTTTCAAATGGGAGCAAAGGTACGTTAATGTGGGCGCGCGCGTGCGTGTGTTGCTGACCGGTAAACCGTCAGAAATCCGGCTGCCGGAGTACACCGTCCCAAATCCTCCGCTTCCCAACACCGAGCCCACCTGATAGATCTTCTCAAACGGTTCCGACTCCACTTTCACTGTAAAAGAAAAAAAAAGGAAAACAGAACCTTGAACGGTGAGAATCCCAAACACCGCGGTGTAGAAACAGGGAATGGACGTCGGGACCCTTAGCCGGTGTGAACCGCTCCAGCACTCGGGCTACAACCCAAAACACAGCTCGCAGCCCGGTTCCGGAGAACACACCAACACTTCTAGACCCAAATATTTAGGGTTAGCCACAATCACAGGTGAACCGGATTTACTCACCTGGCTGAAGCTGGATTTTCACCGGTAGATGGTCCATGCTGTTCGGGTTGCAGATGTGAGAAAACGAACCGAACTTTGAGAGCAGCATACTTTTTTTCAGCGCATGTGGTGAGAGTGGAACAGAATCCTCTGCTATTGGTGTATATTATTATGTTTTTGTATTTGTTCTCTGTGACGCAATAGAATGGAATGAAACGTCACGCGCGGAATAGACACACTGGGATGAGCTGAGGTGAACGTCCTGTTAGATCCCGAGCAGTGCAGCGGCTCAGAAAAAAAACCGCCGCCAGTGGAAAAAAAGTCAATCCTGAGCCCAGAGATGTAAAATCCTTACTGTGGTAGAATCCTGGGTGACGCTGGATGCCTTAATAAACGCCAAGGAAAACCAACTTGGCGTTACATTAAGGCGAAAAGCGCTCAATTTTAGACATGAAGTTACGCCTGTGCTCTCTGTAACCACTCTGCATTGGGTTTGAACCGTGCTGCGGACTAATCCTACTCCTATAACGGCATATTTTGACGCGCGAAAGTAACAATATCCCTCCGCCACACCAAATCATTATTTAACACAACCAAAGAGTCGTGTGAATTTAATTCATACATGTATAAAAATGCAAAACACAACATATATTTTAATATAAACACACTGTGTTTTGTATTTTTACTAATTTAAATGTTGCACACTTTGGAACTACTTCGACGCTCAATGATAAAACTGTCTGGATAGTGTGTGATGTGGTCTTCTTTGCATACTGAAACGCGTAGACCAATGGAATTGCGTATGTTAATTCCCTGTGCCCTTCTTTCAGCCAATTGAAAATTACACACAAACAGAAATTGGATTGTGCTGGTCCTCCTGTCTAACTATTATTGTTTAAAATCCTAAAATAGCCAGAGTATATAGTTTATTATAGACAATTACTTTTGAAAAGGAAGACAACACTCTAAAGATTACATGAACTGTTAGTGTGTGGAACTTGTACACTAGTGATGTACAAAGTGGTGATATCTAATAGGGCTTTATTTCCAAAATGCAGGGTTCTGATAAAAGTCCATGCCAACCGGACCAAAAGTTTAAACAAAAAATACTGTTAAAATTACTGACTATATATTATGTTTTAGAAATGACCCCAGAATGTGTTGACAAAACCCACAAAGTGTTGGTCCTCACCCACTTATTACTGAACACAGTGCTTAATATATATACAGTATATAGATAGAGTTCATGCACACACTCATTTAAACTCACACAGATGGAACAACCAAACAGTGCTGCACCTGAAGGAAACCCCCAGAAGCACAGGGACAACATGCAAACTCCACACATAAACCCCCAAGCCTGTGAATCAAACCCTGAAAGCCTTCTGGCTTTGAGGCGGACGTGCTAACCACTGTGCCACCATGTTGTCTGTATGTGGAGTTTGGATGTTCTCCCCATTCTCATGTGGGTTCCCTCTGGGCACTCTGGTTTCATCCCACAATTCAAAGACATGAACTTTAATTAACATGCTAACTGGCTGTTCCAAATTTCACTTGGCAGTGAGTGGTTGTGTGTGTGTGTGTGTGTGTGTGTGTGTATGTGTGTTGGCCCTACAGTGGACTAGCGAGCTGTTCTAGGTGTACCGTGTCTTCACCCAGATTTGACTAAGACAAGCTGCAGCCTCTCCACAATTCTAGAAGGATTCAGCGGTTTGGCAAATGAGAGATTTCCTTTTGGCTTTTTCCCTTTCTCAAGGGTCGCCACAGCGAATGATTCGAACGTTTGATTTGGCATAGGTTTTTACGCCGGATGCCCTTCCTGACTCAACCCTTTAGCAAGTGACAGAAACATGCTGACGTCTTTGCAGCTACTCTTTACGAAAGTCATCAATGGTTCTTTTACATGAACCTCTCACCATAGACAGTGAGAGACATGGCCAGCCTTTGATAACCCAGTTAGCTGCACTGGGGGGGATAACCTTGTGGAGAGTGGGACTCGAAACCCCCAACCTTTCAATCAGCGATCCAGCACCCTATACCACTCGGCGACCACTGCACAATTCGCTGAATATTTAAAAAAACCCGCCATGCACTGAAACCGCATAAATTGAAGCGCGAAGTTCATACACGCACAACAATTCAAACTCACACAAATGGAACAACCAAACAGCCTACTGCACCTGAAGGAAACCCACACAAGCACAGGGACCACATGCAACCTCCACACAGAAACTCCGAGCCTGGTAATCAAACCCTGAAATGAGGCAGACATGCTTAACCACTGTGCCACCATGTTGTCTGTATGTGGAGTTTGGATGTTCTCCCCATGCTCACGTGAGTTTTCGCTGTGCACTCGGATTTCATCCCACAATTCAAAGACATGCAGTTTAATGAACATGCTAACTGTCTGTCTTCCTTTCGGCTTTTTCCCTTTTACTCGGGAGTCGCCACAGCGAATCAGCTGATTCGCACGTTTGATTTGGCAGAGGTTTTTTACGTTGGATGCCCTTCCTGTCACAACCCTTTTAGCAAGGGACAGAAACACGCTGACGGCTTTGCAGCTACTCTTTACGAAGGTCAGCAATGGTTCTTTTACATGCCTCTCATCATAGACAGTGAGAGACATGGCCCGCCTTTGATAACCCAGTTAGCTGCACTGGGAAGGACAGTGACAACCATGTGGAGAGTGGGACACGAACCCCCAACCTTTGGATCAGTGATCCAGCACCTTATACCACTAGACCACCACTGCCCCCTAATTTAGTTAGTTTAATTAACATGCTAACTGGCTGTTCGAAATTGCCCCTGGCAATGAGTGGTTTTGTGTGTGTGTGTGTGTGTGTGTGTGTGTGTGTGTGTATATGTGTGTTGGCCCTACAGTGGACTAGCACGCTGTTCCGGGTGTACCCTGCCGTCACCCAGATTCGAGTAAGACAAGTTGCAGCCTCCTGACAATTCTAGAAAGATTCAGCGGTTTGGCAAATGAATGAAATAATATTGCTTGGCATCCTACTCGTGCAATTCAGAAGTTAAAGTAGAAATGTTATACAATTCATGAATTTGAAACTTCCAAAAACCCAAATCATTTAAACTCGTCCAAAAAGTTTGAGTGGCTTATTTATTTATTTAATTTTATTATGGTGACCTTGTCTTGTATTTGTAAAGTGTGCACATGGCCTCCACTTTATCGTCCCTTTCATGATAAGCAGTGTTTATACACTGAAGGGCAAAGGGACACGGGGAACAAGATCAGAGACCGTGCGTGAACCTTATCTCCTCATTCGGTAGAATTATGGAAATGTGAACCATGTTCTTGAGTACACCTTACTTCTCGATGCATAGGCTTTCCAGACCCAGCTTAAAGATATTTATGGACTTTCCTTCTTCTTCTTCTTAGGGGCAGTGGTGGTCTAGTGGTATAGGGTGCTGGATCACTGATCCAAAGGTTGGGGGTTCGAGTCCCACTCTCCACAAGGTTGTCACTGTCCCCCCAGTGCGGCTAACTGGGTTATCAAAGGCCGGCCATGTCTCTCACTGTCTATGGTGAGAGGCATGTAAAAGAACCATTGCTGGCTTTCGTAAAGAGTAGGCTGCAAAGTCGTCAGCGTGTTTCTGTCCCTTGCTAAAAAGGGTTGTGACAGGAAGGGCATCCAATGTAAAAACCTCTGCCAAATCAAACGTGCGAATCAGATGATTCGCTGTGGCGACTCCTGAGTAAAGGGAAAAAGCCGAAAGGAAGACAGTCTTCTTCTTCTTCTTCTTCTTCTCCTGCTTCTTCTTCTTCTTGTTCCTTTGCATGTTTTAGCATTCCCATGATTAAATACCGTAGTGGTCACATTCTCAGGCTTTTAAATCTGAAGATGAGTAGAAAAGTTAATAGGTGAACTGGTTTCACTAAATGTGGTTTCATTTTTAATAATTTCCCCTGCAGTGTACACACATGTTCTATTAGTGCTACGTCATTTGTATCCCTGTTATGTAGAAGCTCTGGGGGGGGGGGAAAGTTACTTAGTTGGTCTATGAACATTTCAGCCCGCCCTCTTAAGCATTTATAGCGCACATCAACACTGCTACTGTCAGGTCACTGACTATTATTTGCATTATTTGTAATAATAATAATGCAGTTTATTCTTTGTTGGCTCTGGAAATAGAGCTGCATCTCTGGAACTAAAGTCATGTGGGAAACAATTCATATCTTATTTCTGTTTGTTTGTTTTGGTAATTCATGAATTATGTTTTTAATTTCAAACATTATGAACAGCTAAGCCCATCTGGAAAGTATGTTTAACATCTGGAGCATGTACATCTGGTCCACCAACTCTACATTTGGACATGAATGATGTGGGTTGTTCATTGCATTCATGGTAATGGTCATTTCTTTATTTATATAGCACTGGCCCTTGATCTGGCTTGAGGAAGGTTTGTGGGAAGCTCCTTGTTGTCCACCATGAATTCTCTGGGATTCCTCAGATGCTTGATATTTTCTTTTCACTCTAATTACTGCTTTATGAAATGGCCCAATTGAGCTCAAATGGTTTGATAAGGGTCTAGCAGCACTTTACCTCTGTAATTTCTTGTACTCTTCTCATGGGTAAGTATAAAAACCATGAAACCACGCTGTGGCCACATCAAAGTCAGAGTATGCAACTCTCTTTTTAACTTTCACAGCCACATCATTTGGATGAGTGAGAGAACCTTTTCCAAGCTAGTCCTCCTGGAACCAATGAGCCAGCTTCTACAAGAAAGTGCTCTCAAGTGGCTTTAAAACAGAAGACATACTGAGTCATCTTTAAAGATGGCATTGCATGCATTAGGATGTTGCTCAGGCATACACTCAGCATATCTTGACAGAATTCAACAAGTCTGTATAATATAGGAGCTCTGCAAGGTATACCCTGTCCTGGCCGAGAGACGGATGAGATGGCACTAGCCTCCCCTTACCCTAATTAGGACTGAACAGTTTAGAAAAAGAATGAATAAATTTATAGCATTGATATATATTTTATGGTGTTTCTGAAATTCACATTTAGAATCATTCAGCATTGCTGTTACGGTATGTACCATTATGTTTATGTGTGTCAGGCTGTGTGCATAAGAGGGTCAGTTCCAGGTCAAACTTAAACCCTTTGGATTATAGTTGGAACCTAATGTCACATGGTCCTGTCAGAACTGCTCCCCGATAATCCATCCATGTTTAGTAACTGTTAATTAGGTCATTTCCTCCATTTCTAAGGGCTCGCACACTTTGGATGCCTGCAATTTAATGCTTAGTATTGAAACTATTGACCAACCAATAAAGGTAGAGCAAATATATAATACTCTTGCGAACCCAAATACTGTAAATTTTAATCTTGATATTGGTATCTTCAGTAATGCTTAAAAGTCTTGGTTGTTAAAGTTTGCTATATTACTAAATTTACAAAAGGGGCAGTGGTGGTCTAGTGGTATAAGGTGCCGGATCGCTGATCCAAAGGTTGGGGGTTCGAGTCCCACTCTCCACAAGGTTGTCACTGCCCCCCCCAGTGCAGCTAACTGGGTTATCAAAGGCCGGCCATGTCTCTCACTGTCTATGGTGTGAGGCATGTAAAAGAACCATTGCTGACTTTCGTAAAGAGTAGGCTGCAAAGCCGTCAGCGTGTTTCCGCCCTGCGATGGCCTGGCGAGCTGTCCAGGGTGTACTCTGCCCTTGCCCTGAGTTGGCTGGGATGGGCACCAGCCTCCCCGCTACCCTAATTAGGATGAAGCGGTTACAGAAAATGAATGATGAAATGACTAAATTTACATTTAGCATTTGTGCTGGTTCACCACCTAAATGGTGTTATGTTGCTCACTTCCGACATGATTAGCATTGCTTAAAGGGTAGCTGTAGTAAAAGCGCTCATATACCTAATTTGATGTATTGTGTATAGCTAGTGACAATACACCTGTCTGTCTTCCTTTCAGCTTTTTCCCTTTTACTTGGGAGTTGCCACAGCGAATCATCTGATTCGCATGTTTGATTTAGCAGAGGTTTTTACGTCGGATGCCCTTCCTGTCACAATCCTTTTTTTTTTTTTAGCAAGGCACAGAAACACGCTGACGACTTTGCAGATACTCTTTACAAAAGTCAGCAATGGTTCTTTTACATGCCTCTCACCATAGACAGTGAGAGACATGGCCCGCCTTTGATAACCCAGTTAGCCGCACTGGGGGGGGACAGTGACAACCTTGTGGAGAGTGGGACTCGAACCCCCAACCTTTGGATCAGCGATCCAGCACCCTATACCACTAGACCACCACTTCCCCTTCTGGATGGAATACATGAACAGCCAAATTTCCAAAGGATCAAAAAAAATGCATGTATTCAGGAGAGCGGTGTGTATGTGTACACGTCTGTGCGTGCTCATGTAAGAATGTGTGTGTGCTAAAGGAGTGGGGTGTGTCTCTCAGGTGAAAGAAGGGGTGAGGTACACCTATAAGGCTTTTATTATATTCTCTCACAAACCAGCTTTAAGTGGGGCAGTGGTGGTCTAGTGGTATAGGGTGCTGGATTGCTGATCCAAAGGTTGGGGGTTCGAGTTCCATTCTTCACAAGGTTGTCACTGTCCCCCCCAGTGCAGCTAACTGGGTTATCAAAGGCGGGCCATGTCTCTCACTGTCTATGGTGAGAGGCATGTAAAAGAACCATTGCTGACTTTCGTAAAGAGTAGCTGCAAAGTCATGTTTTTGTCCCTTTCTATAAAGGGTTGTGACAGGAAGGGCATCCGACATAAAAACCTCTGCCAAATCAAACGTGCGAATCAGATGATTCGCTGTGGCGACTCCCAAGTAAAAGGGAAAAAGCCGAAAGGAAGACAGACAGATTAACGTCAAGCTTCAGAGCACAGGAGTTTTAAAACGGCGCATTTGAAATGACATTATATCGTTGTCAAAGCCTCGACCGGAACTGCGAGATTGCAATGTAAACGTAAGGCTATATACCTGACATATACAACACAAGCTCACGGAAACTTGGAAAAAAACAGACATTATAGTAGTTTTTTTTTAAAACCATGGACGAAGACAATTTCGTAGAAGGATTAGAAGGTTATTTATATGAACCACTGAAGAAAGACTATCCACATTTAGTGAAATCAGACCAGGAAAGTGACGACTCGGAGGACGATATTGGAGAGTCGACAGAAGCTCTTAACACGGGAAAATCATAGCAAACAACCAGCAAATATTTGGTGCTCTTTTGGAAAATGTGTGCGTCAAAAAACCGATCAGGAGAGCTATTGTTGTAAAGAACATGAATTGCTTGAGGAAAATATATTGACATTCTGCAATTGGCTATACGACTGTCAACGATTTTACGTCACAATGACCTTTAACCCCAGTGAAAAGAAGCCAACATGTCTGCATGCTCAACCTTCGTGAGCAAGGAATGTCATATAGAAGAAAAGGAAATGTGGACTTATAATAAACCACCAACATCACGCGATGTTTAAAAGTTAATAATAAAGTATAGTGGATATTTTTTGAATGCTATAAATTTTGGGTACAGGTCCCCTTTAACACTTCATGGGCACTAAGATAAATGCTCATCCTTATAAGTGGGGCTTAAAGTTCTTGGAAAGCAGGTCTGGTTGTTGCTTTAATAGAGAGAACCTTACAAAACTCCACCAGTCTACTCAGCACATCCTACTGCCACGTATGACCTGACAGAGCCCCTGTAGTGTTACAGGACACCCGCCAATTCAGCTGGAGTGTTGCACATTTCACATGACACCCTCCTCTTGGATTTCTTTCATCCTCCTTGCTGAGACCCAAACTTTCCACTAACTCTATTTTACAGGGCTTCCACTTCTAAATGAAAACAGTTGTTTCAGGCTATGCACGTTTGTTAGACAGTCCTGTGCTCCATCTGCTTTACATAACTGTTACAGGAAGGTATGAAACATGCCAAAAGAGCTTGTGTTTCCAATTTAATACTCTTGAAACAAAAGAAAATCCCATTTTGTCAGTTTTACCATGTTCGAGCCACTCTCTGATTCTCTTACCTCACTACAATTACCCTGGCTGAAATTAGGATGTTGGAAATGTTGTGTTGTGCACTCGACCCACACCTGGATCAGGTGGAAGATACGTATTATTAAACTGAGAAACCTTTTTTCTATGGTGGCCCAGTCGGTAAGGCTCTGGGTTACTGATCAGATGGTCAGTGGTTCAAGCCCCAGTGTCATTAAGCTGCTACTGTTGGGACAATGAGCAAGACCCTTAATCCTGAAGTGCTTAGTTGTGATTTTATTTTTGGATTTTAAGATACTGTATTAATCCCGTAAGGGAAATTTAGCTAATGCATTTAACCCATCCAAATTGAGCACGCACACATGTAAACAGCCAACACACTCTCTCACACATTGCAGGAGGGGGTTAGGACGAAGTGAAGGTGCTGCTCACTTATCCCTCTGTGTCTTTTTTCCTTGGGAATTGAACCAGCGACCTTTTAGTGCTAGACTCGCTTTTCTAACCATTGGGCTACGGCTGCCTCAGATGCAATAAAAATGTAAGCGGTTCTGGAAAAGGGCATCTGCCTGTGCCATAAATATAGATTACTGTGATGGAAAATTGTTGAACAATTATATAGTTATAATTAATTCAGTTTCTGAACCGCTTAATCATAATTAGGGTCGCGGGGAGCCTGGCGCCCATCTTAGTCAGCTGTTCAGGGCAGAGTACACCCTGAACAGCTCACCAGGTCATCGCACGGCAGAAACACGGTGACAGCATCCCAATGGCCAACTCTTTTTGAAAGGCATTATTTAGTTAGCTAACCTCATATTTTATTTCAGTACATTTTGTCTTTCAAAATAAGAGTAATGCAGTCTAATGATAGGAAAGAGCAAGACCTCAAAGATTTCCAAATGTAAACACAGAATTTTTTTTTTTTTTTAATTTTTTAAAGTTTTCCTCTCTGAATGTTACATGCAGCAGAATAGGATTCCTTTCAGGTACTTTTTTACTTGGATCAAAGGGATTGTAAAATGTTTGTGCTCAGTACTATCATGACCTATCCCAGTCGCACAGCCCTGTCACAGGGTTCCTGGCTGACTTGTCACCTACCCTTCAGTAAACAACACATTGTAGACGCAATGATTTTACTGACCATGCATTTTTCTAGGCTGACATCAACCCCAGATGTTTTTGACTGAACTCTTGCTCCCTGATGATGTGGCTAGCATTGCAGATGTTTTGCATACATCTACACCTTCACATTGCATTTACTCCCTCATTTCATTGTTTTTCGGGAGGCCACTGATAGCTACTTGCAATTCTTAGAAGTCAATTACATTGCTCATGTTTGAACTTGCATTAGATTCAGTCATGTAGTGTTGGCAATGAAAATACAACCTAATGGCTACATAAGATCCCTCTTGGTCATTTCATTAATTATTGACTAAGGCAATTTGCCTTGACTTTTTAGTATTTTACAGCAGTTTTCTCACACATTTTAGGTGAAATAGAATGTGCCCTTTTAGACTTCCAAGCAACAATGCATTAGAAATAGTGTCGAAGTGTGAAAGGGTCTAACTTTGTGAACCTGTAGACCTGACAGCTGTTGGGCTGTTAGTAAAGCTTTAGCACAACAAAAGGCTTGGGTTTGTGTCAAGTGTCAAGTCACCAGCAACATTTAGGTGTGAGTCATTTGTACTCAGGTCCAAGTCCAGTACCAACTCATTAATGATTAAATCCATGTCTGAGTCATTTGTTATCAAGTCTGAATCATCACAAAGAAAAGAGGTTTTAGTCAGAGTTTTACAATTATAATAAAATTTCATAGTAAAGTTCATCGACAAAAAATAAGGAAACAATGTTATGATTTCCTTTCACTTTTTTTAACCCAGTGTAAGTGGTTTACAGTCCTCAGGCATTATCACAGTTCTCTTATCACACAACAGCTATAGCTGATATCCAGCAGCCAAAACATTTTATGAGTTTCCACTCACACATGTCCATAAAAGTCAATATAAAAGATGGTTAATTAGATGTCACTTCACTTATCCCTTAACATCCGAGGATGTCGTTGGGGCGCCTTCATGGCGAGACTTGGGCTGATTTGGCCTGGTGGAGCCCATCCCTCTTCAGGTCGTAGAATCACGCTGACGGCTTTGCAGCCTACTCTTTTTACGAAAGCCAGCAATGGTTCTTTTACATGCCTCTCACCATGGACAGTGAGAGATATGGCCTGCCTTTGATAACCCAGTTCGCTGCACTGGGGGGGGGAGAGACAGTGACAACCTTGTGGGGGCTTGAACCCCCAACCTTAGGATCAGTGATCCTGCACCCTATCCACTAGACAACCACTGCCCTTAATTAGATGTACTACACATTAATTCTGGGTGTCTGTCTTCCTTTTGGCTTTTTTCCCTTTTTTTTTTTTACTCGGGAGTCACCACAGCGAATATATCTGATTCGCACGTTTGATTTGGCAGAGGTTTTTACGTCGGATGCCCTTCCTGTCACAACCCTTTTTAGCAAGGGACAGAAACACGCTGACGACTTTGCAGCCTACTCTTTACGAAAGTCAGCAATGATTCTTTTACATGCCTCTCACCATAGACAGTGAGAGACATGGCCAGCCTTTGATAACCCAGTTAGCTGCACTGGGGGGGACAGTGACAACCTTGTGAAGAATGGGACTCGAACCCCCAACCTTTGGATCAGCGATCCAGCGCCCTATACCACTAGACCACCACTGCCCACATTAATTCTGGGTGTAACATGTCATAAAACAATGTGATATGCATGCATTTTCTAAATATCATTCATCGTTCATTTTTCTGAGCTGGGGTCTAATTAGGGTTACGGAGAGGCTGGCATCCATCCCAGCTGACTCTGGGTAAGGGCAGAGTACACCCTGGTCGACTCGCCAGGCTCTCGCATGGCAGAAACACGCTGGCGGCTATGAAGCCTTCTTTTGTCAAAAGTCAGCAATGGTTTTTATTATAGACAGTGATAGACATGGCCGGCCTTTGATAACCCAGTTAGCTGCACTGGAGGGGACAGTGACAACCTGTTGAGAGTCGGGCTTGAACCCCTAACCTTAGGGTCAGTGATCCAGCACATTTACCACCAGGCCACCACTGCCATAGTTTAATAATTTAAATATAATTATATAAATTAAAAATAACACCAACTGTTTATCCTGAATGATTTGCATCCACTTATAGATCTGTATATTCTTTTTATATTCATTTATCTGCTGAACTGCTTCATACTACAGTACTGTATTACTATACTAATACAGGAAGGCTGGCAAAGACAAAGTTACACCCTAAACACACTTAAGGGCAACTTGGAACGGCCAATTATTGTAATGTGCATGTCTTTGCTCTGTTAGAGGAATCTGGAGCGCCTTGAAGAAGCCCACGCAAGCACAGGGAGAACATGAACACTCCATCCAAAAACACCCTCGCCTTGCCCAGGACTCAAACTCAGGACCTGCTTGTTGTGAAGTGGACATTCAAAAACTGTGCTACTGTGCTGCCCCAAATTACACATACGACAGTATATTTTGTCTGCAGATAGTAGAGTGAACCAGTTCAGATAAGATATTCCGAAATTTATTTACATGCTATCCTGGATCATCTTCACCAAATACCTTTTCATCAGCCTCAAATACCTTTTAATTGTAATTACTAATTTAAAATCAACAGATGCATTTGATGACATTTGTCAATGCCAAACCCTGCTAGCTTGGGTTGAACATAGTCAGCATGGATGCCATCAGACCAGCTGGAAAAGTATTGATTTTTACATGATTATTGAATCTCAGGTGTCAGTCACTAGTCAAATCCAAATTGCTATTGATTTATTTCAGCTCCGTTGGCTCATTTTTAAGTTTACACAAACTGATGATCCATCTTTTAAGAGCAAAGGAATTACAGCTGACCTGCAATAAGATATATTTAAAATGGCAAAGGAATTAATTTACAGTAACACACCCCTCCTGTCATCTACACTCACAAATCAATTCCTGATTATGTTAAGTGCACATTTAGTATCATCATGGTGTGGATGTTACAACAAGGGTCAAAAACTGAAATATTTTCATGCTTTTCAAGATGATGATTTTGGATCTTTAATTACAATATCTTGGTGATACAAAGGCTTTATTGTGGCCTGGTGGTAAGGTGCTGGATCACTGATCCGTAGGCTGGTGGTTCAAGCTCCACTCTCAACAGGTTGTCAATGTCTCCCCCAGTGCAGCTAACTGGGTTATCAAAGGCCGGCCATGTCTCTCACTGTCTATGTTGAGAGGCATGTAAAAGAACCATTGCTGACTTTCAACAAGAGTAGTTGCATGGCCATGAGAGTGTTTCTGCCCTGAGATGGCCTGGCAAGCTGTCCAGGGTGTACTATCTGCCCTTGCCCAGAGTCAGCTGAAATGGGCACTAGCCTCTCTGTGACCCTAATTAGGATCAAGCAATTCAGAAAATTAATGAATGATTGGCTTGTGACCTATCCTGGCTTGACATTAGTGCTTTAACAACAACAAAAATTATATTAAGTCATGACATTGCAAGTGAATTGGTAATTTTGACATTTTTATGACTCATTTAGCTGGTAGTATCATCAATAAACCTTTCCCCTCCATATTGCAACAGTTTTCTGTACATGTGTGTAAATAATATGAGTGGAATGTTTCTGAAGGTTGACTCATGCAAGGTAAACAGAGCTCATGATAAAGGTAATGATTTCAGACTTTAAACTAATTTCAGCAAAAGAACTTGTAGATTATAGGTATAGTGATAGATACATGTACCAAATTGATATATAGTATCTAGTCAAATAGATACATTTTAATCAAATTCACTCATCAAATATCAAATACAGTATCAAATATAGCCTTTAACATTCTCTATGAATCGATCTTTCTGCTTGTAAATGGTCCCGATGGTCGGATGGTCACTTTACATGAAGCTGAGCCGAGTCACATTACAGGAAGCTTAAAACAGCCAATCAATGCTTACAATATGTGAGGCGCTCCACCGAAAGTAGTTCACTTGCTTGTGCTTGAGACAAAGCGCTGGTTATCCGGACTTCTGGTCTTTCAAGTGAGCAAGGGCGCCGTTGAATACTTGTTTAGTACTCAGCCTGCACTGATGTGAATCACCAGCAGAGCAGAGAGTTCTCTTTCTTTTCTGGATTCGGGTTTTCATTCATTTTACAACTCTCTTTGCTTAACTGAGTATGCATGTTAGATTGTGCCGATCCGAGCAGATAGTTAATTCAGTCTTGGGAAAACTGGAAATTCCAGCATGTGCCGGAAAACTTGCACCCATAGTAGTAGGCTTACGCTTCTGACCAACCATATTTGCTTAGGGTTACAAAAGTCCACAAAACAGTGTAAACACAAAGATCACAGAGACGACGTCTTAACACAAGGGAACTGGGAAGAATTAGGGGCACATTCAGTCTGTAGTTTGTAAACAATGGACACAGCATCATTACGTCATTGCGTCATTATGTCAGCGTACTACATAGGTACGTCCCGTTCTACAAATAGCACGCTAAACTCAAAAATTGACATTTTTTTGGGAAAAAAAACAAACAAAAAAACCGCAAAACGAATGAACGTAAGTCGGGGAGTGTCTGTACAACCATTCACACACACACACACACACACACACACACACACACACACACACATAGGGGCAGTTTGGAAAAGCCAATTGGTTGAATGTGAATGTTTTTTGACTGTGGGAAGAAACCAAATTACCCAGAGGAAACCTTTGATCCCAGGATTCGAATCCAGGACCTTCTTGTTGTGAGGCAGACATGCTAACCACTAATGCTTGCACTATGGTAACCATAATGCTAACCACTATGCCACCATGTCACCCAAGTCCACAGGAAAGCTCTCTCTCTCTCTCTCTCTCTCTCTCTCTCTCTCTCTCTCTCTCTCTCTCTCTCTCTCTCTCTCTCTCTCTCTGATTTTTAAGATTTAACACACATTAATTTTATTTATGGATAGTCCCATAATGTCAATAAAGCTATGTTGAAAATTCCACGTTCCTGTTATTTTTTACTTATTCTTTCATGGTTATACAGTACTTGGCACTAACTGAACACAAAATGTCACAGAGTAAAAATGCTCAACTATCTGAATCTGTTATGATGTGAAAATGCCAGCTGACCCTAAGGACAGAATACACCAGCAATTCAAGTGGATATTAATCAGAGTTCATGTAAATCTGAATATGTCGCTCACTGGCTGCAACATTACACTTGGCATGTATGATGCATTGCATCTATATATAGTATACACTAGTATATGTAAAATATGCATATTTGCCATTTATGCATATCTACACATTTGCATCTATTTTCATGCCAGTGTTCAGCTTGTTTAGTGTAAATAATAATTAAAAAAAATAGCAACAGTAAAAGTTTTCTCATTTTGATTCAAGTCTACAAAGAATTATAATGTATTTTCTATTGATGCCTTTTTATTCTGAAATAAGCAGAGCAATATAATCTCAAATCCATTACATGCTTTTACATATAAAATATGCATGGACTGGCTAGGACAAACGGCTGTCATGCAGTTTAAGTACTGAGTATTACAGTTTGATTTTTAACCTACAAAGTTTCTTCTCATATCGTTCCACAGAATATGCAGATGCCTGCTGTGTGTGCGTGCTACAGCGTATGGCGAGCAGATGAACCGTGTGCTCAGTAATTACTGTGGCTCAGACCCGGGCTAATTATGTCACGAAACATTCCTACTGGCAGGTTGGCATGGTAACTGCAGAGGTGTTAATTATCTTCTTTCTTTAGACGGATGGGATCCCCTTTAATTTTTATTTTTTTTTAAGCTTTGTGTTGTCTTTTCTTT
>CM045733.1:24772500-24882500 GCA_024760905.1 Plotosus lineatus | reverse complement strand
TGGTCTCCACCCACACCTGCTCAATGAGTCAACCAGGAACACCATACACCCACTTCCAGACCTTTGTGAGACTCCTTTTTTTCACAAGCCAGGCATCAAAGACTTTCTTTTCTTTCCCTTTTCTCCTCTTTCGTTATTTAGATGCTCTTCTTTCAGAAGCATTATCAAAGCACCTGTACTGACTCTTTTGATCTGTGTGCACAGATACTGCTGCGGTTTCAGTTCTCTCCTGGGGGCTTACCAGGAAACAGTCAGAAAGGTTAATGAGGTTATCAAGGTTAGCGAGGTTACAGACAGAACCTGCCACTGAAATTGGGCCTACAATTAGTGCACTACTAAGAGTGTTTAGGGATATAAAATTAGAACTGCCTGGTAGGGGTGAAAATCTTGGTGTAATGTCTTTCTCTCTTTTCATTCTATGACTCTCAGATGTGTGACATCGTTACCCCTCAGCCATACTTGGCCAAAGCGGTACAGTCTTGCTGTTGCCTTTAACATCTGTCTGTCTATCCATCTGTGCATCCTTTGTGGTAGCACTTCAACCTCTAATAATTGACAAATTGAATATGATTACCATTAATATTGCATCTTTGTAGCCTCCAGACGCCAATTTAAAATGGAACTATATGTGTTAGTTATTATAGTAATTTTAACAATTTTATTAATTACTATAAGTAGTCACATTTACGTTCTGTGATTCCAATAACAAGGTTGTGTACTGCATGGACAGTGTGCACTCACTATGTACTCCTCCTGTTTATATGTATTTGTATTGCTTTCAGTAACAAGGTTTAGCACATGAGATTAAGATGCGCCATCAGTCAACTTCTTTTTTAATATTCTAAGATAATACTTTTATCTCTCTCTTTTTTTTTTTTTAGTCTTAAAATAATGGATTTTTGAGACCTGTTCAACAGTTAAGCTGTGCATGCACAACAGGATGCAGTGATCATAATCTCGCTAATAATTCTGTTACGGTTTTATATAATTCGCCATTCCAGAATGACCCCAACTGCCAGGCCGATTATAAGTACAGCAACAAATAAGACATTAAGACTTACTTGATGATCTGTTTTTACTTTGACTTCCATTAGATTTCCTCAAATAATTTACCTCCAGAATAATAAAGTCTCGGCCGCATGGTTGGCACGTCCGCTTCACAGCAAGAAGTCCTGTGTTCAATTCCCAGGTTCGGGTGCATAGCTATGGAATTTGCAAGTTCTCCACATGGTTGTGTGGGTTTTTACAGAGTACTCCAGTTTCCTCCCACAGTCCAAAAGAATGCACAGTAGGCTAATTGATTTTTTAAACTTGTCCCTTGGTGCAACTAGGAATGGTTGTGTGTGTTGGCCTTGCAATGGCCTGATAAACTTGTCCGGTGTGTACCCCACCCTCGCTTATAGTTGGCTAAGATGGGCTCCAGCCTCGCCGCAACCCTAATTATTGGCTTATTTGGTAGCTGGTATGCTGTTAGCCAGTTCTCATTGATGTAGCCAGTGACTAAGGAAAGTTGGAGGTTTCTCAACTCCCCCAAGATTTGCATGGAAAATCTAACTTGAGATATCAAAACAAAAATCCAGCTCTTTTTGTTATCATCATCCTCATCATCCTCCTTATCATAATCATATCTTATTGCAGCAGTACTGAATCCATCACAGATCAGCTTCATTTTCCTCCCATTGGTCTTGATTGGGGCAAAAGGGTCCCAGTTCCCACACTTATAAATACACTCCAGACACATGTCATGTTCACTGATAGGGTCATGGAGATGCTGAACACCTTATATCAGCACAAGTGTAAAATAATTAAGGATAGAAAGAATTTAAGCATGCATTTATTGAAATATGTAAATCTCCACTGAGTCCGTATACAAGACAGAATGAAGAAAATAGGTTCGAACACTCTGAAAGGCTTGAGGTGTTCTTGAAATTCTATAAATTTAAATTGTTAAATTGGTTTAAATTGTAAGAATCCAATTAGCGCTAGATTAGAGTTGTTTAATGACAACATTCAGCCTAACATGGGCACACTAAAGTGAAATTTTATTACAAAATGTTGCAACAATTTACTTTAATAAGGAGTTATACTGGGTTGAGAATTTAAAAAAAATGAACCCATGCCAACTTTTATGCAAATTGTAGCTGCAGACATTCAGTGCTGACCAATCATGGGTTGTGGGGAAAAGTACTAATGTCTGAGGTCATCTGATGGTCCTGGTGTATAATTTATATGGTTTCATTAGGATGTAAATGCATTTATTTCGGTGAAAGGATTCTAAAAAATTCATTGAGTTAAAATAAAAAATTGATGTAAATGAAAGTAGTGACTGGTTTATTAACTAATAAAAAACTATAATTTTCCCCATGTTCTGATATTGTTAAAATATGATAATCACCCCCCCCAAAAAAACAAACAAACAAAAAACCCACCTAGAGTTGCAGGGAGTTGGTGCCTATCCCAGCTGACACTTGAACAAAGGTGCAGTACAATCTGAACAGCTCCTTGGACCATTCCAGGGCAACACACACACAATGATTGGTTTTTGATATACCATATTCATCGAGCAAGGGAACTTCGACTTCTGCACTTAACCATCCAAGCACACATACATACACACACATAAACACATATAACACACACTCAGGGCAGTGACCATTTGGCCCCAAACCTGCTTCTGTAACCATTAAGGTTACAGTTACTCTATAATCACAGCTGTACTTTTCAAGGAACTTTGATTTATACTTACATTCACACCCATGGTAGCACCCTTGTGTGCAATGCCATTATATAGTATATAGATCATGTGACAAACTGTGTTATTAGTTGTGGCAATATGATGATATATGTAGGTCATGTGACATGCTGGCAGGACGTTATGAAAGAGAGACACATCATGACAGAGGGAGGGCACATCTTGCCAGGAGTGGATCATTGCTAAATAGTTTGCTCATTACATGGGAGATTCCACAATAATGTCTGTGGTAGTCAGCAATGTGAGTCAAATGGCCCTTTATTGTTAGACTAGGCAGGTGTTGGTTAGGTGTACTGACAAAACCTACCATCTCAGCCAATTTGTGTATACTCTAGACATCCAAAATCTATACCGCTTACGGCTGGGGTTGAGGTTAGTCTTCATTAAAAGTACTAAGCATTTTTAAAAAGCAGTCACATGGACTTTCATGGCTTAAGTTACGTCAATGCCAATCATCTGCACAAGGCCCTCTGTCCAGTCAGATGAATGCAGCCATTACAACTGTGTGAAATGTAAATACATTCCTGCATCTAATATGAAAACAAATGTAAACATAGCCCTATATCAGCTGTAGTCATGGTAGTACTACCCTACAAACACAAGTGTAAACACACTGGAATTAGGTACCAGCAGCCAAAAAATTGAAATCATAAATGGGTGGGGTTTTTTTTTTATTCTATATGTTAGGTTTACCATTACAAATCAGCAGTCCAAATTTTATGCAATTATCTTGAACGGTTTCCGAGATAGATTTTTTTCAGTTACCCCTTCCTAAGGCCCCTGGCTCTGACATCATCTGTGACACTTTTGGGGAGACTATGAAACAAGAATTATTACTTTCTAGAAACATTTGCATTGTGGAGTTTCAGGTCTCATGTAATAGGTTTTGCAGTAAAATCCATTTCAAAATGTATTTTTCCCCAAAATATGGTAACACCAAGTTGGCAAAGATGGCATTTTTAGATGCCCTTATTTTCAAAATTAGACATCTAGAAAGCCCCATTATGCTATTTTCCAGGATAATGGAGTAGAATAAACCAGTCTATTTTTTTAGGGATACCAGTGCATCTCACTTTTGAGGTTATTGTCCCTCAGAAATGCCTCAAACTACAATTTATGCCATGGAAAAAAATGACCGAAAAAGACCAATTTTTGAAAATGAATTAAAATTTAACCAACCAAGTCAATACCTGCATACATTTGTTTCAAAGGGAAAAGTACCTGCTTAATCCATTGGAAGCACCAGTTTTGGGCTATCTACCATGGTTTGGGGTTTAAAGGGGTCAGACAAGTGAAATTTGATAAAAATTCCGAAAATAGTCAAATTTTGAAAATCCATTGTACTTCAGCCAACCAAGTCAGTAGAAAAATGACATGCTTAATCCATTGCAATCAGTTGTATGCTATCTAGCATGGATTTGGCTGTGAAGGAAGTCAAAACATGTTAAATGGCAAAATGTTGGAAAAGTCTAATACATAATCATTTTGGAAAATTTAGAGTACTATATTGTAATAAGTAATAATTGTATTTTTTTCAGAGTATTGTACTGTTCATTCACTGGAAAAAAAACAGATCATATGAATAAACAATCCTATTCTTGATAATGATGATCATTCTACCTTGAGTAACTGGGACAGTGGCCTCAAATACACATGCAGCAGCTGATTTTAGACAGGAATGTATGCATTATCATATAATGTAGGTTGTAAATAAAATGAATGAAATAATAATAAAATTAAATGAATGAAAAAGTAATTACAAACAATACCACATGTGTTTGTTTACTTATTTATTCAACCACAGAGCATGATTAGGTCATGTGACCACATCAACGGCACCGGAATGAACATAGATGAACATAGAATGAACATATTTCTCCAACAAAACACTCTTAAATAGCCTCATACTAAGTGAGATTCTTAATTTACATCTGAAGAGCATGTCGTATCTGTTGATTTTGAAATTAGAACCGATAAATGAAATAAAAATCTGCTCGAAGTTGGAAGTGCTAATTCCCTTCACGTTTAATCAGTGAACCAAGTGATCCAATCAATCCAATCAGTCAAAGTCTACATGTATTGCAAGATTAACAACACAGCCGCACTAGAACATTCTATACACAATAAAGGTTATACAGTAGGCTCTTGACTATTCGCGGTTTTGCACTCGTGCCTGCGTATATTCGCGGATTGCCGAGCAAGTGTCATGTGATTCAAATTCACCCAATGGCTGTCCTCCTTCCTGCTGATTGGTTGAGATGATATATATACACCCCTTTTTCATAATTCGCGAACAAGTTGTCGATAAGCCTTTTTTTAGTGTGTTTTAATTACCGGTAAAGCGCTATGATGCCACTCAAACACCAGCTAAGCACTAGAAAAAGGTAATGATGTTGGATGTCTCTTCTGAAGAACTTTCTACTGAAGAAACGACAGTTTCCTCTGAAGTACCTGAAGAAGAATCATCATCTGAACTGTTGTAAAGCAGTGTAGTATGAAAGTCTTTTTCAATTATTATTCCAGTGCAGTACCGAAGTTAATGTTTACAATGTTTGTGTGTGTGTGATTTTATGCACTGTAGCGAAGCATGTTTATCCTTTTGTTTTGTTTATCCAATTTATTACACTTCAAGTTCTTTTATGTTCTTTTTGTTATGGTCTGTGTTTTTGGGGGACTTTGATTTTGGCGTCTCTCCGCTCCGGCTGAGGGGCATGGCTGAGCTGCTCGGTGGTTCACACCTGAATTCACTCTTCTCATCTACTCCCAATAAACACAAGCACGCTCACCTTAGTTAAAACACACTGCTTAAGATATAAGCCCCTTTGAATAATAAATCCACTCTGCCCTCTCATGCTGCCTCCTGCATTCTGGGTCCGGCTGAAAGCTCATTACGTCATTACGTCACACTTTTATGTTCTTTATGTTCCGTACAATAAATGTGAGGTATAGTGCTTGTGAAACAAAGCGCGACTTATTCGGACTTCCAATCTTTCAAGTGAGAAAGTGCGCGTTGAATACTTGTTTAGTACTCAACCTTCACTTGCTCACTCGAAAGATCGGAAATCCGGATAAGCCGCGATTTATCTCACAAGCACCATAGGTCACTTGCAACAATCGCCTACATTCGGTGGAGCGCCTCACAAATAAAGCAATTCTTCCCTCTAGTGGGTGTCTGATAAGCATTTTTATCCATTAATGTGTTATATGCTCTGCTCAGGACATTTTATGACTCTGTGGTAGCCTCTGCAATCCTCTACGCTGCCATCTGCTGGGCCCTGGGCAGCACAGAGCGGGACAGAAAAAGACTGAACAAGCTGGTCAGGAGGGCCAGCTCTGTCCTCGGCTGCCCACTTGACTCTGTGGAGGAGGTGAGTGAGAGGAGGATGGTGGCAAAGCTCACATCCATCATGAACAACAGCTCTCACCCACTTCACCAGACTGTAGAGAAGCTGAGTAGCTCCTTCAGTGGACAACTGAGACATCCTCAGTGCAGGAAGGAGCGCTACCGCAGGTCGTTCATTCCCACCGCTGTCAGACTGTACAACGCCACTTTGTAACTGTCTGTGAAAATACCGGTTATGTGCAATAAAAACCCCGCGCACTTTAATCAGCCACATCTACCACACTGACTGTGAACATCAACCCATCTACTCTGCACTCAGATACATTACACTTTAATATAGGCCAGTCTATAAAGTCGTTCCCTCCTTTTCTTTTATTGTTTATTAATTTATACTATTTATGTATCTATTTATTTATTTACTCATATAATATATATGTATGTGTGTATGTTTGTATATGTATCTATTTTTGCACCCCCTACTGATGGTACCTCAAGAGCCTGTAACAGTGAATTTCTCCATTGTGAGATTAATAAAGCTGTATCTTATCTGTATCTTATCTTATAGCTGTAAGTTCTTATATATATATATATATACACTGTATAATGTTTATATATTTTATTAATAAATATCACAGTACAAAATTAAAAAGTTTTTCTGAATCATTATTACATTTTACTACATTAATACTGTATTAATGAGTAAGACTGTCTATAGAATGTGTTTAAGAAGCATATTTTAGCACATGTCATAGATACCTAGGATTTTACTTCCAGTTGATCATTCCCGCATGTAATATGATACATGGGGTTTTACTTCAGTGTACAGAACTCGCGAATTATCTTTATTCGCGGGAGGTGCCAGAACCGAACCCCTGCGAATAACAAGGGCCTACTGTATTCTGATCGTAGAAATATATTACTCAGTCAGATGTGGACTAGATACATCAGAAATGACTTTATCCTGCTCAGATGCATCCATCACGGTTGCAACCATCTTGCCGTATGATGGTCAATGCCATTTTTTTTTTAAATTGAATTGCCTGACGCGTCATGCTCATTTATTTTTGAGTTTCGATTCAAATTTCATTTTAACCTAGATAAAAGTCTCAAAATTTTGGTACCTAATATGTGGGGGTTATATTCAAACGATTTTTAAATACCGGAAATCTTCTTGGAGATATTTATAAACATGAAGTTTTCAAAAAACCCGATGAAATATACCCTTCACAAACAGGGTATGTATCGAAAGCTGGAGATTCACTGCTGAATATGGTGATGGTTTAGACCACAGGTGTCAAACTTGTGCCACAAAGGGCCTTGTGGCTGCAAGCTTTTGTTTCAATCAATCAGCAACACACCTGATTTAGCTCATTTAAACAACCGATCTGAGTCTTCAGGCAGTTGATTGGTCAGTCTCTGTACAGAGCAGACAGATTGACCAATCAACTGCCTGAAGACTCAGATTGTTTCTTTAAATGAGCAAAGTCAAGTGTGCTGCTGCTTGGTTTAAACAAAAATCTGCAGCCACGTGGCCCTTTGTGCCATAAGTTTGACACCCCTGGTCAGATCAATACCTTGCAATGGGGTCGTAATACACTTGAGGCGTCAAAACAAAGGTGTTCTAATCAAGGTTGGTGAAAAATCAACACAAACTCATGTATGCATCATGTGTCAGTGTCGGTACCTACTGGAATGGAAACGTATGAAAGGTTTCCTCCTTTGACTGAATTACGCACATCAGTAAAAGTCCATCTATAAACGTGTAGTGAGTGCGGAGAAAACCAAACAAATAAGCTAAGTATTTGCATCTATGTCAAAGTTTCTCCTTCCAGCCAAGTAAACAGAAAAACAAAGGTTTAGAGGGTGGAGGGTTGTTATTGAAAGGAGTGTCCTGTATTCTGAGCCCAGCAGTACTTAGATTAGCTGTGAGTTTCATCAGTCATTCATCTTCTGAACCGTTTAATTAGGGTCGCATGGAGGCTGGCACCCATCTCAGCTGTCTCTGAGCGAGGGCATAGTACATCCTAGACAGCTTGACAGGCCATTTCAGGGCAGAAACAGGCTAACCACAATGCAGCCTGCTCTTGATGAAAGTCACCAATGGTTTATTTACATGTCTCTCACCACAGACAGTGGGAGACATGGCTGGCCTTTGATTACCCAGTTAGCTGCACTGGGTGTGACAACTCATTGATAGGGAGGCTTGAACCGTCAGATCAAAAATCCCACTCCCTACCACCAGACCACCACTGCCCCATGTTGTCAGTTTTGTATACTAGAATATCTGATGTCTTCACGTACTACATCCTAAACATCCTAACACCTGTTTTTTAATGTTCTCAGTGTGCTTTTAAATAAGAGGCAGCATGTTGTCTTTGATGTGGTGCCAGATTGATGAGGTCAGGTTGTTGATGTACTTCTCAGCCTGGCAGTTTTATGGACCATGAGTGTACTGTGTTCTTGTACTTTTGCATTCTCAACCAGTGAGAACGCATTTATGCTGTAACATCAGATGCAGGCACATTCTGGAAAGGATTTGATTGTTATTTAAACTGCTCCACACTCTAGTTCTACAATTCACTATTCCTGAACAGTGTGTACATTTTCTGAACTCATTTTACTGCATTCTTTGTACCATTGTAATGTCTAATTTATAAGAATAATGGTCTAAAAGAAAATAATTTGTCTGCATTTCAAGAAAAAAAAATACTGGAGAAACTCGATTGATAAACTCAACAGGAAATGAATATAGTCACATAATGCAACTGGGCAGCAGAGTAGCTAGCAGATCCCTCTCAAAGCAAGAATGTCCAAGGATTGAGTCCTGGGCACAGCAAGTGCGTTTCTGTATGACTTTGCACGTCATGCTGTGCATTCATGGGTTTCTTCCGGGTACTCCTATTTCCTCACAAAGACAGGCAAATTGTCTCCTCCAAATTGCCCTTACTATTTTGGCCTTGCAATGGATTGGCAAGATGTTCTGGGTGTAGCCTTTCTTGGCCTGGTGTTGGCTGAGATATGCTCCAGCCTCCCTGCAACTCTGGTATAATAAAATGGTTCGGTAAAGGAATGGATTTAAAGCAACTGCCAAATTAGTTTTAAGCTTATCATAGGGGAGGCATAGTGGTTAGCACGTCCACTTCACAGCAAGGGGGGGGTCCTGGGTCTGAGTCCTAGGCGCAGTGAGGGTGCTTCTGTGTGCATGTTCTCCCTGTGCTTACATACGTTTCCTCCAGGTATTCTGGTTCTCCCACAATCCCAATACATGCACATTAGGATAATTAGTTGTTTCAAATTACCCCCGGGTGATTGTGTGTGTGTGTGTGTGTGTGTGTGTGTGTGTGTGTGTGTGTGTGTGTGTGTGTGTGTGTGTGTGTGTGTGCGTGGGCCAGTTGGCCCTGTGAAGGACTGGCTGTTCAGGGTGTACCATACCTTTGCCCAGAGTTCCCTGAGATTGGGATCAGCCTCCCTGTAGCCCTAGTAGGATAAATCACTTCAGATAATAACTGACTGAATGAATGAATGGACGAATGAATATTCTTCATTGATTGGTCCAGCCATCGGTGTTGATCATATTAAGGCGTTTACTTTGCTACTTATTTAAAGTGAACCATTTATGCGGCAAGGCTCGGCACAGGTAAATCCGTCACAATACAGTTAACCCAGTAATAAAATGCCTTTCCAGGTCAGAGGAATGGAGAAAATAGGTCAGATGCTGTTCACAACCCTTTACATCTCAAAGAGCAACTTGTTTATCACTGTGCATCTGAGTATACACTGCAACCCACTGATCATATCGCTTTCCCCTCACTTTGTTACTCCTACTTTTCAAAAGGAAAAGTGGGTTAAGATGTCTTTCCCACTTTTTCATAAGATACAGTAATAATCACTCAGAAATAATGGTCCATGGCAGCATGTAGAGCTTCTGTCAAAAAGTGGTTTCATGTTATTCCCATGAGGAAATACAACCAAGCGGCTTGGGGTAATAAAAAGGCTGCAGTTTATTCCCTGATATGAAAGAAAACATCCCTGTGCTATATATTTACCACAAAAGAACAATTTTCCCATGTGAACTGATAGCTGGAAAGGGGGCTTTTATGAGCTCGCAAGTCTTATGACCGCCACAGCGTGTTTGTAGAGCAATATACTTGTCACTGACAATGCGTGTGTCTCATAAACAGGCTTCTCCAGAATATACACTATGCTGAGATTACTCACAAATTCAATATAATAATCAATTTCAGATTAAGCTTCAGTGACACAACTATGTTATTATTATTATTATTATTATTATTATTATTATTATTGTCTGTCTTCCTTTCGGCTTTTTCCCTTTTACTCGGGAGTCGCCACAGTGAATCATCTGATTCGCACGTTTGATTTGGCAGAGATTTTTTACGTCGGATGCCCTTCCTGTCACAACCCTTTTTAGCAAGGGACAGAAACACGCTGACGACTTTGCAGCTACTCTTTACGAATGTCAGCAATGGTTCTTTTACATGCGTCTCACCATAGACAGTGAGAGACATGGCCCGCCTTTGATAACCCAGTTAGCCGCACTGGGGGGGACAGTGACAACCTTGTGGAGAGTGGGACTCGAACCCCCAACCTTTGGATCAGCGATCCAGTGCCCTATACCACTAGACCACCACTGCCCCCTTTATTATTATTATTATTATTACTCATATTAATATTAATTGAATAGACATATCCAGTCTATTCTGTGCGCTTAATGATAACTCTGTATGATATAAGCTATAGCAGTCATTAATAACCTACAGGCTGACTCTGTCATTTTTTTAAGGTGGCATTTCTTCAAGTGCTCAGGACATTAGCTTTATTTGGAGTCCTCTCTAGCTGTGACATTTGCCATTTAGGCTTGTCTTAGAAAGGTCAACACCGGCTAAATGGTTATATATTTATATGTTTGGCTAATAGTGTTTGAACTAAGTATTACTATAACCAAGGTAAACATGGAATATAAAACAGGCATAGACAAATGTTTCCCTGTCCGTGTGTGTGTGTGTGTGTGTGTGTGTGTGTGTGTGTGTGTGTGTGTGTGTGTGTGTGTGTGTGTGTGTGTGTGTGCGCGCGCGCGTGTGTGTGTTCAATGATAGATACAGTGTCAACACAGAGAAGGTCACAGAGACTGAGTTGTAGAAAAGGTTGGAACAAGAAACCATGTTTCCATGTATTTATGTTTCCATGAGTATTTAGGTTCGATTGAAAAAGGAAATCACACACCCCAAGCAATCTTTAAGTGCTGTACAAATTAAATAAAATTATAGAGGATGATAGAATGCTCAATGATGGTGCTCAATACAAGCCAATACTTCGATTAAATAAAAACACACAGGTTCACATATCCAAATGCATTGCAAGGCTATTTATACATATTTATAAGATATCTAGAATGCATTTGGCTGTGTCTAATTAAAGAAAATAAGGTGTTTGGTACTTTTTATGTCAGTGGTTTCAGTTACAGTTATAAGTCAGCAAACTAAACTTCATCTTATTTAAACCAACAGTGAATTTCCATGCACAGGTAATGTTTTTAACCACATGACACAGTTATAGAAGATCTCCACAATCTAGATCATCTGATGTCACCTAAATGATAATGAGTTTCCCTTTTGACTCTGATTCCTTTCATAGTTTCCTGTTCATGTCGCCTCAAGGAGTTTTTCCTTGCCACCGTTGTGACAGGTATGCTCATTAGGGATGCATGGGACTTATACATATAGAGAAATGTTTCAGCTGTTCTGTTTGAATTTATAACCAAATCTATTTACTACTGAAGCTGCTTTTTGAGAGTGTTGATTCTAAAAAAAATAATAATAAATAAATTAAAAAAAAATCAATCAATTCATTAATTAATATTATTTTGATGATACAGTGGCGTAGTGGTTAGCATCTCCACCTTGCAGAAAGAAGGCCTGGGTTTGATTCCCGGGTTTAGGTGTTTCTGTATGTAGTTTGTATGTTCGCTCCGTGGATGTGTAGGATTTCTAGGCCACTTAATCCTGATTAGGTTTGCAGGGAGGCTGACACCCATCTCAGCCGACTCTATTCGAGGGCCGGGTACACTCTGATCAGCTCACCATGCCATCGTAGTAAGCTATTCATTGTCTCAATATATTTTAGAATTTCTTTTTGTATTTTTCTCATTCAGAAAAAAAAATCTGTTGCTGCATGCTTCACATTGCTTATTTTTTACTGAAAAATCTAAAATTCACTCGAACATTTACGATACTAAAGTCTAAGGTATTACTAACAGAAAAAAAAAAAGATTATTCTGGACAACCTGCATTATTACGAAAGGGTTAAAACAAATAAGATAACATGCCTAAATATCAACAAAACAAATTTACACTGTTTATTCATTTTGTAAGCTGCTTACAGTCGGCCCTCTACTTACGAAAATCTCTGAATACGAAAAATCCAGGTTTGATGAAAAACATTTTCTAAAATTTTCGCAATCTGTATACGAACCAACCTCTTCTTACGAAAAGCGCCAAACACACCATTCAAAAATTAAATATATATATATATAAAATAAATATGCCATTCAAAAATTCAAACAATTCGCGAGTTGCTCTCTCATTGGCCATCTTCCAACATCCCGCCACGCTGGCCTCCCATTGGCCAGGAGGGATCTAAATCTCCATAGTACTGTATCCATAAGCTTGGTTGTCACACACGTAATGGAGAGATGTACTGTTGGTTCACGAGTTTCGTGAGTTTTTTTGAGAATACTCATTGCGGCGCCCCTTCTCAAAAGCTCTGCATTCGGCCCCAAAGCATTTTTGAACACGGAAGTGGGCAGCGCCACAAATGTTCCATGCATGGAATGCTCCGTAGGACAAAAGACCTCCGATCTCGCAAGGAAGCAAGTTAATATTGAATCCGGACCTCTGATCTCTCGAGGAAGCAAGTTAATATTGAATCCGGACCTCAGATCTTTCAAACAGGTAATTCCACTTTAAATACAACACCCAGTCTCAAAAGCTCCAGTGGCTGCGCACTGCGTGTGGATGGAGCCCGCATTCGGCACAGCGCACCACTCAAAGAGAGACAGAGAGAGACAGAAAGAGACAGTGTTGTGTTGTGGTGTGTGTGTGTGTGTGTGTGTGTGTGTGCGTGCGTTAATAAAAAATATTTAATAATGGTTTAATTAATAAATATGTTAATAAAATGTTTAAACGGTTTAATAAATAATTTTCCTTTACTTTTAACATATATTTCATACATATTTCATACAAAATTGCTGTACTTTTATAATTTAAAAAAGGGTTTATGGGGTAGTCTTGGGAGCCTTGGAACGAATCACGCATTTTACATGTAAAATGCACCTCTACTTACGAAAATTCCAGGTTCCGAAAAAGGCTCTAGAACTGACTAATTTCGTAAGTAGAGGGCCGACTGTATTAGAAATCAAGGTCACTGTGAGGCTGACCACCTTAGCCGACTCTAGGTGAAAGCAGGGTACTCCCTGATCAGTTCACCAGACCATTGCAGGGCCAACGCACATACAAACATTCACACACATTTACACCTAGGGTTAATTTGGAACAGCCAATACAGTATACTGTATTGTATACTGTCAGTCAAACTCAGTCGGTAGGTGTTGTGTGTGCTTTTATTTTTATTTCGTGTGTGTGTGTGTGTGTGTGTGTGTGTGTGTGTGTGTGTGTGTGTGTGTGTGTGTGTGCGTGTGTGCAGCATAATGCTAAGCTAAATGCTACTGAATTTTTTAAGTTTTCAGTTGTTGTTTGACGATACCCAGTGACTCAGCTGTTCGGATGTCCAGACGAAGTTCATTCCACCACCTTGGAGCCAGAACAGAGAAGAGCTTAGATGCATTTTCCCTTGTCCCTTGGTGTTTTGAATCTAATGCGAGCAGCTAAAGGAAGCCAATAGAGAGATCGTAGCAGTGGTGTGGTGTGGGAAAATTTGGGAAGGTGGAAAACAAGCTGTGCAGCTGCATTCTGAATCATTTGCAGAGGTCGAATATCACTCAAAGGTAGACTTTCCAGGAGTAAGTTGCGGTAATCTAGTCTAGAGATGACAAGTGATTGAACAAGTATCTGAGTGGCTTTCATGGAAAGAAATTGAGTCCTTCAGATGTTAAAGAGAAGAAATCAACATGATCGCAAAAGACTAGTGATATTATAAGAGGACAGGCATTTTTCATGGTTACTCCAAGGCTTCGTGCAGTGCCTAAATGAGAGGTCACAGCATTGTCCAAGGGGGTTGCAAGATCTTGATGTAGGGATGAGTTAGCTAGTCAGCTGGGATGAACAGCAATTCAGTCTTGCTGGGATTATGCATCAGCTGGTGAGCTGCGATCAATGAAGAGATACTCACCAGACATGCAGAGATCTGGGCAGAAACATCAGTGTCTGAGGGAGGAAAAGAGAGAACAAGTTGAGTGTCATCTGTATAGCAGTGATATGAGAAAGAGCCTTCTGGAACATCAGTGGAAAGTTGGTGTGGAGAAAATGTGGATCCCCTTGATTCAGCCTCATATGAGCGACCTTCCAGATAGAAAACAAACAACTGCCATGCTGTAGTACAAATTCCGAGACTTCTTAGGATGGACAAGAGAGTATTGAGGTCGACCATGTCAATTGCTGCTGATGGGAAATCTGTCAGTGTCCTATTAGAATACAAAGAAAAAAAACACTAAAGTGTTATTTTTTTCAGTACATTCAGTTAGTCACCTGATATTTTATTGCCACATAACCTCAATGAATATAGACCTGACCTACTGGAAGAGTTCCAGCTCATAACAGTATGTTAGATAATCATTAAATGCACTTTTCTTTTCCCCTGATATGTCCCTCACTCTGGGATAGGGTCAATCTGAACTCATTTGATCACACGACTTTTTTCAATGGATAAAGAATTTGCTCTCAATGATTTCAAGCTATTTGGAGTCATTCCAATACTTGTATATTATAAGTGCTTCTCTTATTTTTTTACTATTTAGCTGTTCTAAATTGCCACTAGGTGTAAATGATTGCATATGTGTGTGTGTGTGTGTGTGTGTGTGTGTGTGTGTGTGTGTGTGTGTGTGTGTGTGTGTGTGTGTGTGTGTTGCTACATGATGGTCTGGCAAGTTGTTCAGGGTGTACCATGCCTTTGCCCATGTTTTTTTTTTAAATTATTGCTATTATTAGAAACTACTCACTGCATCAGTTTTGGTTTAAAAAACTGGTTGTGGCTACAAATTGTAACTACTGTAGTGGGTATTGACTCAAAGTACCTTAAGTATTTGCTCATTTAAATCCATTTATTGCATTCAGGTTGTTTTACAGTGTCGCTCTATTTGCACAGACTCAAAAATAATCGGATAAGGCCCGCTTCCTCATTATTTCATAACATATGAAGGTCTGGGTTTATTTCCAAGTGTTGAATTTGAATTTGGCAGTGGTTACTGGGAACTAAAAATAACAATAAAAATAAAAGAAAAATGTAAAAGTTTTTAGCCTGAAAAACAAAACAGATGTATCAGAGAGACAACAAAAAGTTTAGCACTTAGAATGAAGGAATGTTCTGGTGTACTGGTAAAAGAAAGGAATCATAATCCAAAGCTTGTTGTAGGATGGGCATGTATGGCTACCAATAAATGTCATGTAATGGGTGGCTTGAACCCCTGACCTTCAGATCAGTAAGCCAGCACCCTACCACTGGGCCACAACCGCCCCCTCCTGCAGCGTCTTCAGATAATTTTCTCTTGCATCGAAAGGTAACTAAAGTTAATAAAAAATGAAGGTGGTTATGTGGCGGTATATAGCTAATCTTAGCGATGTTAGAACATGATGGCAAGTGTAGCAAGTAAAATTGTGGGGGCACGGTGGCGTAGTGGTTAGCACGTCCGCCTCACAGCAAGAAGGCTTCAGTTCAACTTCAAGCCTGGGCGTTTCTGCAAATTACCGTAAGTGCGAGTGAGTCCTTATGTGGCCTGGTGAACCATACGGTTGATCATTGTGATCACAGGCATGACAATCCCTGTATGAGCATCATTCAAATTTCACGGATCACATCCATCCCTCATGATTGGAGTAGATGTAGATAGAAGTAAAATTGTAATGACTCCTTTGTTGCTATTAAAATACAAATACACTTTCTTTCTGGTGTAATTTTTATGAATTTTATAAAACTATATATAGGGCAATGGTGGCCTAGTGGTAAAGGTGCTGGATCACTGATCCAAAGGTTGGGGGATCAAGCCCCACTCTCCACGGGTCACTGTCCCCCCAGTGCAGCTAACTGGGTTATCAAAAGCCGGCCATGTCTCTCACTGTCTATGGTGTGAGGCTGAACCATTGCTGACTTTTGATAGTAGTAGGCTCCAAAGCCGTCAGTGTGTTACCACCTTGCGATGGCCTAGTGAGCTATCCAGGATGTACTCTTTCCTTGCCTGCAGTCGGCTGTGATGCCAGCCTCCCAGTGACCCTAATTAGGATTAAGCGGTTACAAAAAAATGAACGATAAAAACTGTTATGTCATATTAAGGGTTGCATACATATTCACTCTTTACAAGTTTGATACAAGTAACCTAGTAGTGCAGTATATTGTAAATAACCTAGTAGTGCAGTATAGTGTAAATAACCTAGTAGTGCAGTATAGTGTAAATAACCTAGTAGTGCAGTATAATGTAAATAACCTAGTAGTGCAGTATAGTGTAAATAACCTAGTAGTGCAGTATATTGTAAATAACCTAGTAGTGCAGTATAGTGTAAATAACCTAGTAGTGCAGTATATTGTAAATAACCTAGTAGTGCAGTATATTGTAAATAACCTAGTAGTGCAGTATAGTGTAAATAACCTAGTAGTGCAGTATAGTGTAAATAACCTAGTAGTGCAGTATAGTGTAAATAACCTAGTAGTGCAGTATAGTGTAAATAACCTAGTAGTGCAGTATATTGTAAATAACCTAGTAGTGCAGTATAGTGTAAATAACCTAGTAGTGCAGTATAGTGTAAATAACCTAGTAGTGCAGTATAGTGTAAATAACCTAGTAGTGCAGTATAGTGTAAATAACCTAGTAGTGCAGTATAGTGTAAATAACCTCGTAGTGCAGTATAATGTAAATAACCTCGTAGTGCAGTATAATGTAAATAAACTAGTAGTGCAGTATAGTACAACAATGTGAAACTGTGAATAGGAAATACTGTATATGGGAATTTCTTACTATCACTTGAGCTCACCAAATTTCACTGTACTGCAAGTATGAAAGTTTCTAATCTATTTTTTCACTCTATCAGTTGACACATTCTCAATTGACACACTTCCAGTCTGATAAAATTTGTAGTTGGTTAAATGTTAAATTGTTAATTTGTTGTAAATGTGATGTCACATTTTTGTGTTCCCTCTTGTTTAAGTCAATTTGATTTATTGGACAAGTAAATTTGATTTGTATTCAATGTCTGTGTATGTGAACTGAAAGAAGGAAGCCAGTTTATTAATAATAATTTTAAAAAGCACTCCTCACTATATTAACATAAACCTGATAAGCCTGATCACTCACTTCATCTAACAATGACTATATTACTTGAAATGAATGATGACTACTTAGATGTCAAGCTTGTCTTGCCCCAGAGTGCTTAGACAAAACAGAAGGCTGAACAATCTTAGCCGGTGCAAAATTTTATCATTTAGCTTTATTACTAGTCACGCAATACAGAGCAGAGCACTGTCTCAGTATTATATCAGACAGCTTACACACCAATTATATATTTTAATCATTATTATTTGTCACACAATCTAAATTCAAACTACAGCCAAGTATTTACTTCTAAATAGTGAAACTGCCAGCCTTAGTGAATGGTTAGAATTAGATTACCTACTCTGGTCCAACAGGTAATGTAGAAAGTCATTATTTATTTATCTTGAGCCTCTTTCCAGAGTGATTTGGCCTGTAACCAGAGGATTCCCATCAGTGCATGTTGTGTCTGTGGTGGACAGTGTAACAGAAAAGAAGCTACCAGTTGAGTCAGAGACTGATTTCTGAGAGGGAAACATGATCCACATGTTCAGGACCTTTAACTCAGCCTGCTAACTAACTGACATAATTAAAATAGCCACAGGAAACCAATTTTCATGCAGGCAAGGCTATGAAGTAAAGATCAAAATAGATAAATGTTTCAATCTTCACCAAGATAAGTCATTTCTTTTTGGCTCTGTCTTCTCATTGGCTGATTACTCAATGACAAGCATATATGTACATGTGCACACACACACACACACACACACACACACACACACACACACACACACACACAGTATATATATATATATATATATATATATATATATATATATATATACATATTATTTATATTAGATATTATTTATATTATATATATATATATATATATATATATATATATATATATATATATATATATATATATATATATATAGAGAGAGAGAGAGACAGGATTTTCTGAGTAGATCCTTCCGTAGGAGAGTGCTCAATACTTTTTGTAAGAGCAAATAAACAAAAGGACAGGACAAAGGCTTTCTATTGAAACTCCATTTATCACTACAGATCTGTTTCGAGGGGTGGTGAAACCATCCCCTCTCTTCAGGTGATTACAGAAGAATTACTAATAATACTTCTGTAATCACCTGAAGAGAGGGGATGGTTTCACCACCCCTCGAAACAGATCTGTAGTGATAAATGGCGTTTCAATAGAAAGCCTTTGTCCTGTCCTTTTGTATATATATATATATATATATATATATATATATATATATATATATAATTTATATTAGATATTATTTATATTATATATTATATATATATATATATATATATGTGTGTGTGTGTGTGTGTGTGTGTGTGTGTGTGTGTGTGTGTGTACGTATATACACATATCCAGGGTGTACAGACTCGGCTGAGATGGGTGCCAGCCTCCCCGCTTCCCTAATTAGGATTAAGTGGTAAAGAAAATGAATAAATGAATGTTTGATTTGGAATTCCATGATATATTTTACATAGGAGAAGTATTTTAATCTACTCACTTTTTAGTTTTTTTGCTAACCTGGTTCACTACCATTGAATTTGGCTTGCTGTCCATCTAGCTACTGATTTATTTAATATGTCACAGACAGTTATGCTCAGCCTGAAGATCTGTTTGAATGAGACTGGTATTTATTGATTATGGTATTTATTAGGTACAGCTCGTATTCATAACAGGGTAATAATAATGTGAAACTGATTTGCATAAAGTGAAGAGCCACAGAACCTGACATGCCTTGACACATCAGGAGAAGAAGAGGGCTGCTATAAAGACTGAAGTGCAAATTTATTATTATTATTAGTAGTAGTAGTAGTAGTAGTAGTAGTATTTTATGAATTTGGACATTCACATAGACATAGACATGGACATAGACAGCAGAATATTAACTCTATATTTGGTTTACTTGATGCGCTGATTAAACCATCTATGTGATTTTTAGTGAAAATGAGTGGCTGGGTCAGCAGTTCAAGGTTGCTGCTCTTTTTATTTTATGAGCAGGATTTTATCTCCTAACCCTCATCTTACATCCTCTTGCTGCTTTGGAGCGTTTGCAGAAACCTGCTGTGGGTGGAAAAGTCTCACCATATGGACCAAGTATGGAGCAACATTAAAAGAGGATTCCATGTTGTGCATTAAGTGTTTTGATTAGTGAATTGTCCAAACACTGCCTCCATGCATTCTTAGAAATACTCCTCATGACATTTCTGTGTGACGTCCTTTACGAACTGAAGATGCACCTTTTATATTTCCTTCTGAGTAAGCTTGATAGAACTTCAAGGCACTTTAAGAAGGTGTAGCACCAATATTCTTTTTAATGTAGTATTTCAAAATGTAGTATGGGCTACGGGAGTAATCAAATACAAAGAGATTATATAATATACAGATAATACCCTGCCCTTGCCCAGAGTTGGCTGAGATGGGCGCCAGCCTCCCAGGGAATGTAATTAGGATTAATCGATTCAGATGAAGAATGAAATGAATGAATGAGATAATATGTTTTGCACAGACACAAACACAAATACAGTAAGTAAGCACACAGGCGTCTGGTGAGGGTCCAGAGAAATATATAGCATATTGTTATAACAACAACAACAACAATAATAATAATAATAATAATAATAATAATAATAATATTGAATATCGCGGATAATGGAGACCAGACCTGGCCGTGATATTCGAAACAACCGCAAAGTAGGAAGCCCCTCCCCCCATTTGTACCATATCTCATTTCTATATGTTTACGCGTCTATACAATCTCAAGAAGTGTATATTAAACGTTACACAGTTATATGCATATGTAAATACTGTAATGTATTAATATTTAAATAGAATTTATATATAAATACTTGAAGTACAGTACTCACTTCTGACAATAGCTCTTCTCCACGGTGCAGGACGTTCATAAACACGATACAGTAAGATCACAAAATCACAAAAAATCCAGCGGGAATGTGCGAGGCAACAGCGTCACTCGTCTAAGCCAATCAGCTTGTGAGATTGAGTTGAGTGGGCGGTCCCTGCCTAAACTGGGGAGGAGGGGCAATTCAGTCTGTCGTTTGGAAAGAATGCAGCCTGCTTTGGGTCCCCGCCTTCCGCTTGCTTACATGTGAGTTTCAGCACGAATTTTGAATTTTTTATGAATATACATATATTTATATAAAATACCGCAATGTACCAAGACCGCGATGCTCAAATCGCGAAATGGCAAGGGATGACATTTCATTCATTCATTTTCCGAGCCACTGAATCCTAATTAGGGTCACGGCGAGGCTGACAAAGGCGGAGTCCACATACAAACAACGTCCACGTACACACTCACATTCACACTCACACAGAGGAATGATTTGGACTAGCCAATTAGCCTACTGTGCATTTTTGGACTCTGGAAAGAAACTGGAGTGCCCAGAGGAAACCCACACAAGCACAGGAAGAATATGCAAACTTCGCAGAGGAACAACCCAGCCAGGTCATCAAACCCAGGTCTTTTTTTCCTGAAAGGATAACCACTACGCTATCATTTATTATTATTATTATTATTATTATTATTATTATTATTATTATTATTATTATTACGTTCCTGATGTTTTATTTTATTTTAATTTGTTGCATCATAAAATTCTAAATAATAATTCAAAGCGCCATCAATGCAAGAGTTCTGTTATAACACACTCTTGCTTCCATTGTTCAAAAATATTTATTTTTTAAAGATGAAACCACAACAATTCATCAGTTAAAGCTTTGCTTTTTTAAAACAAAACACAAGAAAACAGGCACTTAAACCTGTCACAACATGTTGTTTACTACCCCGCCTCATCATTTGATGTCCAGATATTAATAGCTAGAAACTCTTACTTTTTTCAATGACACATTGCCAAGGTATTTAGCGTCTTGTTTCAGGCACTTTCAGAAGGCCTTTGCGATTAATCATAAATCAAATTTAGCAGAAGTATGAAGAGGTCAAAAGCAAACTGTTCATTTTCACAACCATTATCATGTATGGTCATAACTAGAAGAGTGGTCATTTTTTGCATAGGTATGTGTTTTCAGAAAGTAGCGAGTTATTTGCAGGTTGTAATTACCAGATGGAAAGTGCTATGTGCTATATTTACACAATGCAACAATATGCACTCAGCAATTACCCATGCAGACATTTAGTAAACACTAGCTGGGCATATGAGCTCCCTCCTATTGAGTTGGGCTTTACAACCAAGAAACCACTTGCTAATATGACTTCACCTGTCTGCACAACCTGACTATGTGTTATGACTTAAAATATTTTAAAGACATGATTTGTCTAGATATAATTATATGTTTTATGAGTGTAAACATGGGCCTTTTTTCACATTTGCTCTTGAAAGAAAGATTGCTCATGGGATATGAGTAGTAAAAGGGGTTAGTCTCTCAGATTCTCTTCTATGTTTCCTTGGAGAAATAAAAATCCAGTTCAAGATAGAGATACAAGGAGAAATACCAAACACCAGCGATTCTAAAATGTGGTCAATGTTCCTAAAATGTATTTTATCATTCCGTTTACTTAAAGTATTTGGGTTGGTATTCAGTACATTAAAAATATAATGTAATAACATATTGTCTCTCAGCAATTTCATTTCAACACATGATTAAAATTCCTCAATGTCACTTTTGAAAAGTATCCTTTTTGTTTAAATTAAAAAAAAAAAAAATTTGGATGAAATTTGAGTCTATTCAACTAAACCCCCCCAGTGCCGCTAACTGGGTTATCAGAGGCCGGCCGTGTCTCTCACTGTCTATAGTGTGAGGTTCATGTAAAAGAACCATTGCTGACTTTCGACAAGAGTAGCTGCATAGCCGACAGTGTGTTTCTGCCCTGCGAAGGCCTGGAGAGCTGTCCAGGGTGTACTCTGTCCTCACCCTGAGTTGGCTGGGATGAATGAATGAAGTAGCCCCCTTTAATAATAAACAGTGAGACAGATAAAAAATCATAACCACAGAGCCGTGCTGCTTTACTGCTGGACCTATAGTGTCATGGCATCTCAGAACTGAGTGATATAATCCAAAATGTTTGTATATAATAGTTTGAGTGAATGGAATTACAAAACAGGAAATACTGAAGTACTGTACAATGTACTCTACAGTGTATCTATGTACTGCCAGCAATCAACAAACCATAAAAAGTCATTACGGATGTTCCCCAATTTGGAGTATCCTGTGCAGTCTGTCAGCAGCAGGGGCCTATTTAAAAAGAAGGTGAGGGGTGGAAACCCAACACCTATCCTAGGTTTGAAACATACATTTGCTAAATGAGTGGTGTTCATTTTCAGATGACCGCACATATATTTCTCCTGTTTCACTTGCACCTGTCATAGTGGTGCTGATGGATCGCCACTGGATTGGCCAGAAAGCTGGATTGACGCTTGAAGGGGACAGAACGGGAGGATTTCCCTGCCATATACATTTTTCTTCTACTCATGTAGCGAGGAAGGTCTCTCACACACACACACACACAGAGAGAGAGAGAGAGAGAGAGAGAGAGAGAGAGAGAGAGAGAGAGAGAGAGAGAGAGAGAGAGAGAGATTGCACACTGGGGAAAAGCGACAGTGAATCCACAAAGCCAAGACTGTATTTACTGTCTGCTTATTTACCTCCAGAAATGCAGGTTTGCTATCTGTTATTCAAAATGCCTACAGCATCTCTGTATCAACTAAATAACAGCCTGGTCTGTCATGTAAATTTACACCCTTCGATTAAACAGAAAATACGCATGGTTAACAAAATTGCCACGACACATAAAAAAAAAAGAAGACTATCAATTTGAGACAAATATATTAATTCATAACCCAGAGGCTATTACGATCCTGTTTGAAAACCCTGGTAAAAACAGCACTATGTTTTGGCACTGTAAATGAAACACCTCGGTGGAAGCATTGTACTTTTCGCCACTGGCAGCTATTTCTAGTACTTTCTTCAAATAGACAGAAATAGTGCTGATTTCTGCTTTTACTCACTTTGGCTCAACTGCAGCACGTTGTATTTCAAGCACATCATTTAAATAAGGGTTATTGTGTCCATCCCTAGGCAAAAGCTCCTCCACCTCCTCCTCCTCCTCTTACAGTGTCAGCTTCTCCTTTCCCCATTGTCCTACACCCAGAGTAATTAAAAAGGCTTTGACTTTCCTGATATCCTAAAGACTCTTGTGTTAGTGTCTGTTTCTTCAAGCAGGAGATTGTCAAATTCCTCTCATATATGTAAGAAGTGAGAAGGAGTGATGGGGTTTGTGCTTCAAAAATCACACACTAACCCTGGGTCATCGTGGTTATCTACAACAGAGGATCAAGTAAATCTAAAGGAAATCAGTGCAAATCTAAAGAAAAGCACATTGTGTTGTTTTTAAATTATGCATTATTGATTTATTGCCGTTCATGCCCTTGAAATGTCTCTTGGATGGCTTGATGCTTTGGCTATGGTCGTGCCTGCTGGTGGTTGATCCAGGCTGATTATTTATCAGTGATTCTTTGATAATGTAGGATTGTGTTACAATCTGAATCTTTTTAGGTGTTTCTCTTTGATCACAGCTCAATAATTGTATTGAGTATGTTAAAGTAAAGCGAAATAACATTAATAAGTACTTTATTACCAGAAGTACTTCTTTTTCACTTATCCCTTAACATCCGGGGATGTCGTTGGGGCACCTTCATGGCGATACTTGGGCTGATTTGGCCTGGCGGAGCCCATCCCTATCCAGGTCGGAAACACTATCCACTAGATCACCACTGCCCACCAGCAATACTATAGCAACTAAAAGATTAATATACGGTAGGCTTATGCCATAACTCAGTAATGCTACATTATTTATTCTGATTAACTTTTGTTTTTTGATTTGTTTAAAATTGTAACACCTTTATTCTTTATATATATATATATATATATATATATATATATATATATATATATAATATTATATTTTTATATATATATATATATATATATATATATATATATATATATATATATATATATAGCATCTCACACTTACAGCATTCTACCACTACACTCAGTGACTAGTTGCTGTTGCAGTAACTTCTCTTTTACATTCATTTACTGTACACCGTTACCATGGCCCTCAAGAGGAAATCCGAATCATCAGATAGCAATTCTACCAAGAAAGCAAGGAAGGCACTATCGTTGGAGACAAAGATGAAAGTGATAAAGCAGTTTGAAAGAGGAAAAAAAAAAGTAAATTCCATCGCTTGAGAGCGACATCTCTCCCACTCCAGTGTCTACAATTTGAAGGACAAGGACAGCATTAAGGGAGCAGTGAAATCAGCAGCCCCAATTAAGTAATCTATGACAAAACCACGTGAAGGACCGATAGCAGAGATGGAAAAGTTGTTATACACGTGGTTGCCAGATAATAGGCAAAGAAATGTGAAAGTTATGTTGTGAGCAGTGCAAAGTAAAGCTACAAGTTTATTTCACATATTGAAATGACATGCAGGTGAAGAATACGCTTTGTTTTATTGTGTTAGATATCCGACTTATGACTAATCCGACTTATAACTGGTTGGTCGGAAGCAATCTAGGTCATAACTTGAATAGTGACTATATGTGTGTGTGTGTGTGTGTGTGTGTGTGTGTGTGTGTGTGTGTGTGTGTGTGAGTGGGTGTGCGTGTGTGTGTACATATATATATATATATATATATATATATAGATATATATACACACACATAAATATACACACACACACACACACACACACACACACACACACACACACACACATACATATACTATAGAGGAAGTAACGACTTATGACCTAGCTGAGTCTATCCTATTTCATTTTATTTAGGATCAAATGGGCTAAACCATGTACATATATTTAATAAGAGAATGATTTAAGAGAGGGAGAGAGGGAGAGAGAGGGGGAGAGAGAGAGAGAGAGAGAGAGAGAGAGAGATTCAAACAGTTGTCACAAAACAAAAGTCAGACAGTACATGATAGCTGGATAGATAGACATACAGACAGACAGACAGACAGGCAGACAGACGGACGGGCGGACGGGCGGACGGACGGACGGACGGACAGATAGATAGATAGATAGATAGATAGATAGATAGATAGATAGATAGATAGATAGATAGATAGATAGATAGATAGTCAAACTCTTGAGAACAAAAGAATATCTACATTATTACCATAAAATTCCAGCAGAGCTACTTAGCAAGGAACTAGATGTTTAACTGAATTTCTGTTTCTTTCAGCAGTACAAATGTATTTGGAGGAAAATAAAAACAATCAAATTCTTAAAAGTAAGAAACATATTCTTATTATCAAATACTTTATTTTCCTATTTTGTTGCTTTTCATAAAATGAGTATAGACTAAAGAAATCAGTTTGCCAGCCAAAGTAACAAGTGGTACTACATAGTGGCACTTTCGACTTGTACAACCAGGACCTCTGGAGATTGGCATTCGGCCATCCCAAAGATTGAAGACCCATTCCATGGAGAAGTTGTATTTATTGAAAAAAATGCCTAATATATATTTGCGTGTACAACTTTCTTTTTGCCAGGCAGTATATATACTGAAAGAAGTCACACATGCTAATATTTTCTTTGAAAGCCTTTAGCCTTGATCACATCATGTAATCTGCAACACCTTGAGCTCCAATTGGTCAGGTCAAGGCTCAGCAACATTAATGTGGCAATAAAGTGAAGTCAGGTAATGACCTGAATGTACCGAATGAGGAATTTTTCTTCCCCCATTTCACAGATATAAATTGGGGACGAGTGGTTTAGGGAGCATGAGGAATCATTTTGACACATGTGGAGAAAACTTTATTGAGTGGCTTAATTTTTTCCTCATCAGTTCAAGACTTCAGTAATAAATGAGCACAACACTGGATGGAAATAAACGTTGTGTTGCTTAAGTTTGTTGAAACAATGCCATGACCATGGGGATTACATGCTGAGATCAAAGCTAAAGGCTGTCCAAGAAAATATTGTGTGAATTTTCACCAGTCAGTGTAAAACATGGACATTTTGTTCATGTGAGGTTATTATGCTGTTATGAGTGTCTATGAAACTTTTAAAACCTAAATACAACATAAAATCCATGCAATCTGCAGGACTGTGTTATAAGCCATCACTATTTAAAAGTGCAGGGTTGTTTTTCCCTCTTCAGAGCATTTTGTTAATGAATCACCATTTTATCCACAATCTAACCTACATATGATGCCAATATCATTATACGTGTCACTTGGTATCCTGTCAAATCTATCTGAGGTCACTTTCACCTGACATTTGGCCAATGCTGCTGTCCACCTACTACATTTCCAGCTTATCCACCTGCTTTATTGACCTATATACTAGTATAAGCCTTATTAAGTTGTCCTCTGGTCTCTTGTGTTGATTCCTAGGTTTTAGTACGATTTCTTTCCTGTTGCACAAAATTTGCGACAATCACTTCCTGTTACAGAACATGGCTTTGGACTGGGATTTGGATATTATTTATTGACATTGGATTTAATAATATACCTCTACACCTGAATCCACAACTCCCTGTTGTGTCATTACATTATGACTTGTACATACCAGACATAACTTTGCCAGTTGTTATTACACTGTGTCATAAGTTTTCTCCCTGAAAATACATTCCGTCCTTGCTTTTGTCTTAAGAGGGGCGTCCTGTTGGGTGGGATTGAAAGCACCATTTTGGACCAAAGTCCCAAATTGCCCAGGTCAGTGTACTAACAGAGTTTGAACATTACACAATATTAATGTTGCCCACCTTTTATAATTAGTCAGTTGGGATTGATTGTAGCTTTCCAGATACCTTGACAGATAAGATGTGTCGACAAAAATGGATATAAAGTAATCTAACACACACACACACACACACACACACACACACACACACACACACACACACACAGGGATCCCTCACTTTATGCGGTTAATTGGTACTGAGATCCTCACGCGACCATTGAAATCCGCGAAGTAGGATCACCCCCCCCCCCACTGATGTGTACGTACATGTATATGTGTATATAATATCATTAAATACATATTCAATGCTATAAATGCTTATAAGAACAATTAAACATTAAAAAATAATGCATAAGATGTTCAGTTCAGTTCATTTTCTGTAACCACTTAATCCTAATCAGGGTCGCGGGGAGGCTGGTTTCCATCCCAGCCAAACTCGGGCGAGGGCAGAGTACACCCTGGACAGCTTGCCAGGCCATCGCAGGGTGGAAACACGCTGACGGCTTTGCAGCCTATTCTTGTCGAAAGTCAGCAACGGTTCTTTTACATGCCTCACACCATAGACAATGAGAGACATGGTTGGCCTTTGATAACCCACTTAGCTGCACTGAGAGCAGTGACAACCTTGTGGAGAGTGGGACTCGAACCCCCAATCCTTTGGATCAGCGATCCAGCACCCTATACCACTCGACCACCACTGCCACATAGGGTGTAAATAAAATGTAAATACACACACATACAGATGCGTGTGCACGCATTCAGATGCGCACCTCATAAAAATGTAACTAGTTTTGATGGGAGGTTTTGGGTTGTTTTTTCTTTTGTGTTTGTTTAGGGTTTTATATATATGTACTGTATAGGATTGGACAGGTCCACCTGATGCCATCTTGGACAGGGATCCCATTGCCTAGGAGGAATGATGCAACTACCTCCCATTGCCTATTATAGAGCTGAATCCACCATGATGCTTTTCGTGTAAAGGACAGAGTTACTGTTGTTTTATGCTTTATTTATTGATTCAGGCTTTTAACCTTCCATAAACATTTGTAAGATTATAACTCTGCTAAGAAGACATGGTCAACACACACACACACACACACACACACACACACACACAAGTGTGATTTCTGGTGCGAGTGAGAAGATGAAACGGGCTCAAGTGATATCACAAAGGAATACGGCCAAACCCGTCTACCATCGGTATGATATTGAAGCAGAAGGAGGTCTTAAAAGGTATACTTTTATCATTTTTAAAGGGTTTAGGGGGTAGTATTGGGAGCCTTACGGGCAGTGGTGGTCTAGTGGTTAAGGTGCAGGATCGCCGATCCTGAGGTTGGGGGTTCGAGTCCCCACAAGGTTATCACTGTCCCCCCAGTGCAGCTAACTGGGTTATCAAAGGCAGGCCAAGTCTCTCACTGTCTATGGTGAGAGGCATGTAAAAGAACCATGCTGACTTTTGTAAAGAGTAGGCTGCAAAGCCGTCAGCGTGTTTCTACTCAAACCATTCATCAACCTGCACTGAACCAGCGTGGTGAGTTATGGTTCAGACACACAACTATGAAGGTTGTGGAAGCCATCTGCCAGTAGTGGCATGACAGGTTGATGATGATGATGATGATGATGATGATTGGGAGCCTTGGAACGAATCATGCGTTTTACATGTAAAATGTGGTTCAACTTATGAAAAATGCAGGTTACAAAACAAGCTCTGGAACAGATTAATTTTGTATGGTGAGGTACCACTGTATATATTTTTCAAAACAAATGACACTTAAAAGCGCTTGACGGTATTTCTTGTATTTGTCTTGTGATACAATATCATGCCTAAGCCAGACAGACTGCTCTGGAGTTATTAACATACAGTAGTTCTTCTTCTTCTTCTTCTTCTTCTTCTTCTTCTTCTTCTTCTTCTTTCTGATTCCCAGATCTACTTGCTTTGCTCTAAAATTATGAAACAGAGAAACCACAGACTAAATATGTGTCGTTTATGTGCAAATTATCTCTCTGTACATGGGGAAAATGCTTATTATGGGTGTGCAGTATTCATTGAGAGGAATTGCATACTGCATTTTCTATCTGCATGGTTGTCACATTTGGCTAGAAGAAGATGCCAATGCTGGAAGCTGGCCTAAGTCCAAAACCAGCCATCCTCCCACATTTCAAACAGATACTCAAGTTCATATCAGGCACAGACAGTATCTGAACTGAATCACTCCTTACATTTTCATTGAAAAAGACAATATATCTTACTAAAGAAAACACACACACAGAGTAATTTATAAGTACAATTGTTCACATCAGGGCAGTATGGTTCTTGAGTGGTTGGCATGTCCGCTCCACATCTACAAGGTCCTGGTTTGAGCCCTGGGCTCGGGCATCTCTGTGTGGAATCTGCATAGAGTTTGCGTCATTCCGTCTCTGCTTTCCTCCCACAGTCCAAAGCCATGCAGGTTAGGCTAAATGCCTGTTCCAAATTGAATCTAGATGTGAGTGTGAAAGGTCGTGTGTGTTGCCTTGTGATTGTCTGGCAAGCTGTTCAGGGTGTTCCCCGCCTTCACGCGCTGCACACAATGGGCACCAGCCTCCTCATGACCTTTTTATTTTTAATAATGACATTTTTTCCTGGGGAGTTGAGTGGCATAATGGTTAGCACATCTGTTACACAGCAAACATGTCCAGGTTTCAATCCCATTCTCAGGTGTTTCTGTGTGGAGTTTGCATGTTCACGCCTCACTCGTGTGGGGTACTCCAGTTTCCTCCCACAGTCGAAAAACACGCATAACCACTGAAAGTGTCTGTTTCAAATTGCCCCTGGATGTGATTGTAAAAGGTTTTGTGTGTGTGTGTGTGTGTGTGTGTGTGTGTGTGTGTGTGTGTGTGTGTGTGTATTGACCCTGTGAAAGTCTGGCAAGCTGTTCAGGGTACCTGCCTTCACTTATTATTGTCCTCTAAGATAATATAATACATGTACTAGTACATTGTCAAACAAACACAGACATCTATCACTAAAAAAACTTAACCAGTGACAATTTCAAAATCTCATCAAATGTTCTGCACGATTATAGAACTTATAAACAAGAAATATTCACCCATTATCTCATAAAAAAGACCAAATTTGAAAGGTAAACCTCCTAAGACGGTACCATAGTGCAGTGATTAACGGTTCTGCTTCACAGCAAAAAGATATTAGATTCTGCCTCATGTCTGGTGAGTTTTTTTGTGTGTGGAGTTTGCATGTTCTCCTGTGCTTATGTGGGTTTCCCTTGGGTGTTCAGACTTCCTCCCACAGCCCAATGAGATGCATATTAGACTAGTTGTATATGAAGACTCAATTGCTCCAGATGTGAATGAGAGAGTGAAAGGTTGTCTGTGTGTTTTGTGATGGTCTGGTGAGCTGTTCAGGATGTACCCGACTAGCAGAGGGGGGAAAAAAAAGTAAAATGAGTTTAATCTGGCAAGATTTAGACAATAAAACGTAAAATAATAGAAGATACTTAAGGTTTAATGTGCTAACAAGCAAGGCAACTAATTTCACTAATTTATTAATCCAGATTTACCATTTCTTATCTGAATACAATGGTACATCACCTTATGAAAGTCTCACCAAACGAAAAATTCAGGTTACAAAAAGCATTTTCCTAAAATTTTTGTCTCCGGATACGAAACAAGTTCACATTACGAAAGCAACGTGCCATTCAAATATTAAACGCACCATTTAAACATTCAAATAATGCACGAGCTGCTCTCCCATCAATGACGTTCAAACATCCCGCCCCACTGGCCTCCCATTGGCTAACAACTGAGCTGTCGTTCATGTCGCCTTCAATCGAGCGCCATCTTGGACAGGTCCAACTGATGCCATCTTGGACAGGGACTCCATCTTGACCTGACGCCATCTTGGACGCCATCTTGGATATCATTGCCTAGGAGGAATGACGCATCTACCTCCCATTGCCTATTATAGAGATGAATCCACCATGATGCTTTTCGTGTAAAGGACAGAGTTACTGTTGTTTTTATGCTTTATTTCTTGACTCAGGCTTTTAATCTTCCATAAACATTTGTAAGATTATAACACTGTGAAGAAGACATGGTCAACATGCGCACACGCACACACACACAGTGGGAAGAAGAAACGGGCTGGAGTGATATCACAAAGGAATATGGCCAAAGCCATCTACCATCGATACAATATTGAAGCAGAAGGAGGTCTTAAAGGTATGCTTTTATAATTTTTAAAGGGTTTAGGGGGTAGTATTAAGAGCCTTGGAATGAATCACATGTTTTTTCATGTAAAATGCAGTTCAACTTACGAAAAATGCAGGTTACGAAAAAAGCTCTGGACCGATTATTTTTGTAATGTGAGGTACCACTGTATTAAAATTCCGAGGCACTTTTATTTCTTACTTTATTAATCTTTTCAAACCAGACTTTATTGTTGTATGCATATCTCAGATGTCTTAGATTCATCAGCATGCTGAATTCCTTCTGAGCTCGTGGACAGTATGAGAAACTTGATGTGCTCTGTGGCACTGAGGAACAGATTAGGGCATGAGATAAAAGACAGACTGGATTTGGAGATGTGCTTGTTGTCTGTCACCTCTTTTGAGGAGCTGATTGGTCTGTGGACTACAGACTTTAATAATCTTCTTGTTTGGAACACTCTGTTTAGATGTACACCCTTTCACGCTACATCAAGGTTACAAGTCGCAGAGCATCAAGTGATTTTTTTTTTAAATATTAATGATATCTAATAATAACAATCCTTGGAATAAACAAAACAATTTTTGGACCTAAAATACATATTAAACTGCTGATGAACTTAATTCCTGATGGATTTACTTCCATGTGATAAAAGCCCACTGTGACCTTTTGGTCTTCTTCTATCCTTTCAGCTTTTTCCCTTTCTCAGGGGTCGCCACAGCGAATCATCTGATTCGCACATTTGATTTGGCGGAGGTTTTTATGTCGGATGCCCTTCCTGACACAACCCTTTTAGCAAGGGACAAAAACACGCTGACGGCTTTGCAGCTAATCTTTACGAAAGTCAGCAATGGTTCTTTTACATGCCTCTCACTATAGACAGTGACAGACATGGCCCGCCTTTGATAACCCAGTTAGCTGCACTGGGGGGCAGTGGCAACCTTGTGGAGACTTGAACCCCTAACCTTAGGATCAGCGAGCCTGCGCCCTAACCACTAGACCACCACTGACCCCCACTGTGACCTTTTGATATTTCATCTAAATAAGAACAGGAAGCACAGACATATGCTATTATGTGCTAACTACTACACCACTGCCCACTTTGTAGAATTTTACCAATTTTTTGGAAATCTACAGTAACATCACCCACAGTTAATTTTAACATGACCAAACTTTCTAAGAATGGAAGCAACGCCCTCCCGGAAAACAAGGTAGCTCCCTGAATTTAATGTATTCCGACTAAAGTTCCTGGAACACCGATGGTATAATGCCAGTTGTCCACCACAAAAATAAAAATCAACTACCTTGATCAATCAAAAGAAGCAATTCATGGACAAAACTTTTTGCTAGATTGAACAGTCCTTATGGGACATGGGGCACATTTGCCAAATAAGAAATGGAAAAGAAAGGCATGCAAATGTTAATTAAAAAAGGACTTAAAACCATCTGATGGATATAAATATGGAACAGACTCCAATAGTGTCCACTGTTGTACAGTTGTTATACCTTGGGAATTTATTGGAATCACTTGTATTCTTCGTACTGTTAGTTTGCATCAGGTGATGAACCTGACTGATATCTGGTCCACTACCTCAGATACAATGGGGAAACCAGAGGTGTGTCAGACATAGGCCCTATTTTCAGTGGATGATTACTAACAAGGAAGACATGATAACTGATAAATCACAGATCTATAAGAGGGGACCAGAAGACAAAACTAACAACTGCAAGTACTGCAGGATAAGCAAAATTAGAACTGGGACCATGCATGCAATAGGTCTTTCTCATAATCCATTGAAGTCATCCAGATAAGCAGTGATGTACATCCTTTAAGGTATTTTGAGAGCAGAGAGAAGCACCACCAATTTTTTTTTTTTTGCAAAGTTTCCAAGTTTCTCTATGTTGAAAATTTACAATACCCAGCAAGCAGTTGTGTGTCTTCTTCTTCTTCTTCTTCTTTTCCTTTCAGCTGTTCCCTTCAGGGGTCGCCACAGCGAATCATCTGCTTCCATTTCACCCTATCCTCTGCATCTTCTTTCCTTACACCAACTGCCTTCATGTCCTCCTTCACCACATTTATCCTTCCTCTGTACATGTCCAAACCATCTCAATCTAACCTCTCTGACTTTTTCTCCAAAACATCTTACATGTGTTGTCCCTCTGATGTGCTCATTCCTGATCCGATCCATCCTTGTGACTCCCAAAGAGAACCTCAACATTTTCATCTCTGCTACCTCCAGCTTTGCCTCCTGTCTTTTCCCCAGGACCACTGTTTCTAAACTATACAGCATCACAAGCCTCAATAACGTCTTGTACACTTTTCCTTTCATTTTTCCTGATACCTTCCTATCACACATCACACTAGACACTTTTCTCCAACTATTCCAACCTGCCTGCACACACTTCTTCACCTCTTTTCCACACTCTCCATTGCTCTGAATTGTTGAGCCGCTGTACTTAAAATCCTCCACCTTCCTTATCTCTGCTCCCTGAAACCTCACCATTCCTCTTGGGTCCTTGTCGTTCACGCACATGTATTCTGTCTTACTGAGGCTAACCTTCATTCCCGTCCTCTCCAGGGCATACCTCCACCTCTCTAGATTTTCCTGCACTTGTTCTCTGCTCTCACTGCAGATCACAATGTCAGCTGCAAACATCATCGTCCATGGGGAATCTTGTCTAACCTCATCTGTCAGCCTGTCCATCACCATCGCAAACAAGAAGGGGCTCAGAGCTGACCCTTGATGCAGTCCTACTTCCACCTTGAACTCTTCTGTCACACTGACAGCATACCTCACCACTGTCTTATATCTCTCATACATGTTCTGCACCACTCTAACATACTTCTCTGCCACTCTAGACTTCCTCATGCAATCCCACAGTTCCTCTCTCGGCATCCTGTCATATGCTTTCTCCAGATCCACAAAGGCACAATGCAGCTCCTTCTGACCTTCTCTGTACTTCTCTATTAACATCCTCAAAGCAAACACTGCATCGGTGGTGCTCTTTCTTGGCATGAAACCAAACTGTTGTTCAAAATGCTGACCTCTGCCCTTCGTCTAGCTTCCACTATTCTTTCCCATAAGTTCATCATATGGCTCATCAACTTTATCTCTCTGTAGTTGCCACAACTCTGCACGTCTCCCTTGTTCTTAAAAATGGGCACCATCACACTTCTCCTCCATTCCTCTGGCATCCTCTCACTCTCTAAGGCCTTGTTGAATGTTCTTGTCAGAAAGTCTACTACTACCTCTCCTAGACACTTCCATACCTCCACAGGTATGTCATCAGGACCAACTGCCTTCCCATTCTTCATCCTCTTCAATGCCTTCCTCACTTCACTTTTACTAATCTTTGCTACTTCCTGGTCCTCAACGGTCATCTGTTCTACTCTTTTTTTCTCTCTCATTTTCCTCATTCATCAGCTCTTCAAAGTACTCTTTCCATCTTTCCAGCATACTTCTGTCATCAGTCAATACATTTCCCTCTCTGTCCTTAATCACTCTAACTTGCTGTATGTTCTTCCCCTCTCTATTTCTCTGCTGTGCCAACCTGTATAAATCATTTTTTCCCTCCTTACTGTCCAACCTATCATGCAAGTCATCATACACCCTCTGTTTGGCCTTTGACACCGCTACCTTCGCCTTACGCTGTGTCTCCCTGTACTCCTGTTTACTCTCCTTGGTCCGCTCAGTGTCCTACTTCTTAGCTAATCTCTTCCTTTGTACACACTCCTGCACTTCCTCATTCTACCACCAAGTCTCCTTATCTACTCTCCTTCTAGAGGACACACCAAGTACTCTCTTACCTGTCTACCTGATCACATTAGCTGTCATTGTCCAGTCATCTGGAAATACTTCCTGACCACCCAAAGCCTGTTTCAACTCCTCCTTGAAGACAACCCAACACTCTTCCTTTTTTAGCTTCCACCACTTTGTCTTCTGCTCTGCCTTTGCCTTTTTCACCTTCCTCACCATCAGCGCCATCCTACACACCACCGTTCTTTTCTGTTTGGCAACACTCTCACCCACTATTACTTTGTAGACACTGACTTCCTTCAAATTACATCGCCTACACAAGATGTAGTCTACCTGTGTGCTCCTACCTCTGCTTTTACAAGTCACCCTATGCTCCGATCTTCTCTGGAAGAAAGTGTTTACCACAGCCATTCCCGGCCTTTTTGCAAAATTGATCAACATCTGTCCTTCTGTGTTCCTGTCCAGATACCAAACCTGCCCATCACTTCCTTGTCCCCTCTGTTTCCTGGACCGACATGTCCATTGAAGTCTGCACCAATTACCACTCTTTCACCTCTGGGGGTATTCTGCATCACTTCATCTAACTCACTCCAGAATCTCTCCTTCTCTTCTAGCTCACATCCTGTCTGTGGGGCATAAGCACTAACAACATTGAACATCACGCCTTCAATTTCTAACTTGAGACTCATCATTCTGTCTGACACTCTTCACATCTAGAACATTCCTGACAAACTCCTTCAAGATGACTCCTACTCTATTTCTCTTCCCATCCACACCATGAAAAAACAACTTAAGCCATGTTTCTAAGCTTCCTGCTTTGCTACCTTTCCACCCGGTCTCCTGAACACACAGTATGTCCACCTTCCTTCTCTGCATCATGTCAGCCAGCTCACTACCTTTTCCTGTCATAGTTCCAACATTCAAAGTCCCTACTCTCAGTCCTACACTCACGCCTTCCCTCCTCTCTCTCTCTTCCTACGGACACGCCTTCCACCTCTCCTTCTTCGACGTCTTCAACCAACAGTTGTCCAATTTCCACCAGTACCCTGTTCGTTAACAGCACTAACAGCACTGATGGCGGTTGTTGTTAATCCGGGCCTCGACTGATCCGGTATGAATTTCTTAGTTTTGACTCGCATATTTTATTTGCCATTGGTTTTATGCCGGATGCTTTTCCTGACTCAACCCTCTGCATTAATCCTAACTTGGGACTGGTGTGAGGGTGGACACTGGCTTGTGCCCCCCCCCCCTTCATGGCTGCATTTATTTATATATATATATATATATATATATATATATGATCCCTTGCTACTTTGTTCTTCAATTCATGTGGCTTCAGTGCATCACATTTTTTAAAATATTCATCGAATTAAAAAATAAGGACATTAAGGAAGAATAAGGGAAAAAGTGAAGGAAAAAGCTGCAAAAACAAGGCCAATTATGAAAAAACCCTAAACAAACACAAAACACTGGTTACATTTTTTGCATTTTTTGTCAGGTGCACATCTGACTGCGTGCACGTGTATCTGCGTGTCTGTATCTGTGTGTATTTGTATTTTATTTACATCTTATGGATTATTTTTAATGTTTAATAGTTATTATAAGCATTTATAGCTTTGAATATGTATTCACTAATATTATACACACATACATGTATGCATACATCAGGGGCAGTGGTGGTCTAGTGGTATAGTGCGCTGGATCACTGATCCAAAGGTTGGGGGTTCGAGTCCCACTCTCCACAACGTTGTCACTGTCCTCCCAGTGCAGCTAACTGGGTTATCAAAGGCGGGCCATGTCTCTCACTGTCTATGGTGAGAGGTATGTAAAAGAACCATTGCTGACTTTCGTAAAGAGTAGGCTGCAAAGTCGTCAGCGTGTTTCTGTCCCTTGCTAAAAAGGGTTGTGACAGGAAGGGCATCCGACGTAAAAACCTCTGCCAAATCAAACGTGCGAATCAGATGATTCGCTGTGGCGACTCCTGAGTAAAAGGGAAAAAGCCGAAAGGAAGACAGACAGACATGTATGCATACATCAGTTGGGGGGGGGGGGGGGGTGATCCTACTTTGTGGAATTTGGTGGTCTCGTGGGGATCTCGGTCCCAATTAACTGCAGAAAGTGAGGGATCTGTGTGTGTGTGTGTGTGTGTGTGTGTGTGTGTGTGTGTTTTGGTCACCAAGTTTGATCAAGGTCTGTCTGGTGTGTGCTCTGCCCTCACCCGGAGTCAGCTGATATGGGTGCCAACCACCTTGCAACCCTAATTAGAATTAAGCGGTTCAGAAAATGAATGAATGACATTCACAGGAAAAACTCTGTAATGAGAGTTCTATATTACTTTTGATATGTCTTTATGTCTTTGTTAATGCACTAAATTCATATTCATTAAATGATTAAAAGTGTCTTTCAAATAACCCAAGTGTGCAACCTGAGGCAATGAAGACGTGAAGTAAAAAGCTTCACTGTTGGGTGGACCGGTGGAACAGGGGTTAGCATTGTTATCTCATCTAGACGGTTCTGGAATTGAATCTTTTGGCTGTCGTGGGTTTTTCTCTGTTGAGTTTGCATGTTCTCTCCTTGTTTGCTTTGGTTTTCTCGCACAGTGCAGGGACACAAACATTGGATCAACTGGTTACTCTGAACTGGATATGTGCTTCTTTGTGATTTCCTTGCAGTGGACTGTTGAGGGTGTACCCTTCCTCTAGCCTGAAGGGGACTAGATCCAGCTTCCCCTGTAATCCTGATGGATAAGTGATGGTTCATGGTTCATTACTGCTCCACATCAGCAAATTTAGCAATTGTACTGAAATTGTAAGGCTAATTCAGTATAATGCAATTTTTAACACATTATGACTAAAACCTGTTCTACGTCAGCGTATAGTAGTTTGAGATCATTTGATTTAGGATTGCATCTATGTATGTCTGGTGCACTGTTTAAGGCAGACAGACCCCAGCTGTGTGTTCTCGATGTACTGTTCCTCCTCAGAGAAATGCAGACTGACAGTTTCAGCTTGCTGCTATAATTTACAGAGAGCTCAGCGCTGTTGGAAGCCCGCTACCCCATCGCACCCGTGGCATGCTCTATATTTTCTGCCTGAAGAATATCCACAAATAGAGATCCATTTCCCTGACAGCATCAATTGTGTGTTTACCCATAATACTTAGCAGAGACCAGTCGATCTTTTTTATTAGGTAGTTTTTGATGAATGAGAGTTTTTCCAGCTAACCAATGGTGAAAACTAGTCATGACAATTGAAAGAATTACACATTACAGTAATTATTAATTAATTTGATATTTGGGTGCCAGATTTACTTTCAAAGTAATTATTAAAAAGCTCTTTCCATCTTGTTTAAGGATGCGTTTTCACTCATTTAAAAAATGTTGATCTGGAACCATGGTGATTTTTCAACATTTGGCAATCTGTCAAGTATTTTCCCAGCAACTGTCAATCAAAGTACTCTTCACAGATGAGCAATTAATCACCTCTTGACACATCTGTGTGGCAATAATAAAGATGGGAATAAAAAGCCATAGACATGACTTTTAATTCAGATTGAGCGAAACTGATCGTCTATCCTTTGTCTACTGAAGCACCCATGAAAATATCTTCCAGGATGTCAAGAAAAATTATTATAATAATCATCCTCAGTATTAAAATAAACCATTGAATTTTATAGTCACATTTATTTTTAGAAAATGATCTATGTACTGTACATGTAGCAGGGAATACTGCACATGTGATTCAGTGTAGTGTTGTTGTTGTTATTATTTCTCCAATATACACGTGTATGATAGAAAGGGTTGCATGCTCTAATATTTCATTAATGCTCCTGTAGCTTTACACTGTGCATTCGCAATGGCATTTTTTCACGTCATGAAAATGTCATAATACTTATTTCTCTGCAAACTTGATCTTGTACTGATGGCCAGTCAAACCACTCTGTTAAGTCTTCTCCAGCACAGTCCAAATAGTTTCACTGGGGCTAACCTTCTCATTCAATACATTTACATCAGTCAGCTAACTTATGTTTACCACATAGTGTTATTTATTGCCACATAGTGTTGCTGGGCCTTAACTCGACCAGTTGAAGAGTCCAGTGTTTATGCTCTCCAGTGAAATGAAGCCTTTCTTTCGGAGTTTTCTCACATACTTTAATAGCTACATAGCTACTCTCTCCCAATTCTATGAGTTTTGAATGCACGTAGAAACAGTCTTACTATTACCCATAGATATGAGTTCTGCTGATTTGTTATGATGAGATTTCACCAAGTGTTAAGAGATCTCTTGATTTATTTTTCTTAACCCACATGTTTTCCTCAAAGTTGTAGCTTCCGAATTATTCTTTAATACTATAATAATGTGTTGAACAGTTTTTAACCCAATTCCAGTAATTTCACCAATCTTCTTCTTTTCCTTCCGACTTTTCCCTTTCTCAGGGGTCGCCACAGCGAATCATTTGATTTGCATGTTTGATTTAGCATAGGTTTTTACGCCGGATACCCTTCCTGACACGACCCTTTAGCAAGGGACAGAAACATGCTGACGGCTTTGCAGCTACTCTTTACAAAAGTCAGCAATGGTTCTTTTACATGAACCTCTCACCATAGACAGTGAGAGACATGGCTGGCCTTTGATAACCCAGTTAGCTGCACATCATTAGTTATTTCTTTTCCATGTCCACTAGATACATCCTCCAGCACGGTTCTTTATCCACAATCAAATGGTTTAGTGCCAGCGAAAACATATTCATCACTAATTATCCAATCAAAGTCTCTTTATTGTTTACTTATTTAAAATGTTATATATTAATACATTTTTATTTTATTTTTTATTTTATTTTATTTTCCCATGCAGAGTGTGCTCAGTTCTATAATGGTTCCCCAGAAAGTTTGATTCCGTTCATCTGGAGAGAAAGTTTTCAGTGGGAGAAATGTTTCATGACTCATCCAAGTGATTTCATCTGTCTCAGCTGACTGTAGGTTTCCCCAGTATAACAAACTACAGCTTTACAAACAAAAGCACATTATTAAATAAAAATGATCCCAGAGGTTATTTTCATGCTTATTCACATGCATGAGTTGGGGAATGGCTGCAATCACTGCCTTATATGATGGTGAAAGATCTACTTTTAGTCTTTGTCCTTGATATAGTTCAAATCAGCATTCCTCACTTTCCAGGATATGTGTCTTTCCATTAAAAGTAAAAGTGACCACTGGCCTGTAGGAATCCTGACCAAACGAGGTACCTCTTCTGTGCAGATCCTTCTGTTTACCCAGTGACTGTTTGGTCCCCAAATGTAAATTCACTGCAATCTTCTGTGCATGTATGCATTACAGTAGATTGCGCTTATTTGTTCCTTGGGATGGACCAATTTTTGGCATTTCAAGGTCAGGGGATGGAATGCCACCAAGACATGGTGTTCTGAAAATATGCATCACGGTTTACTCTAAAATTCCTGTCACATACAAAATCACCTACAGTTTTCACTTAGACAGCGGTTGATCTTCTGTTTTGGTTCATCTAGAGCAGTGGTTCTTAACCTTGTTGGCGGTACCGAACCCCACCAGTTTCATATGCTTATTCACCAAACCTTTCTTTATTGAAAAATAAAATGTGATTTTTTTTTTTTCAAGACAGGTTTTTATTGGGGCACCAAACTGAACTGGCATTAACATCACTGTATTCAAAGAACAAAACCAATACAATGCATAAACCCCGCCCATCAAAACTACTTACATTTTTATGAGAGGTGCGCATCTGTGTGTGCGCACGCGCGCGTCTGTATTTGTGTATATTTATATTTTATTTACATCTTATGCAGTATTTTTGAATGTTTCATTGTTATTATAAGCATTTATAGCATTGAATATGTATTTATTGATATTGTATACACATAGACATTGTATGTTTATGTCAGTCAGCGGGAAGGGGTGTTGGGGGTTGATCCTACTTCGCAAATTATGCAGAGAGGAAGCTGACTAGCATCACGTTCCGTTATATATGTGAATCCATGTTGTACGTATACTTTCTTTTTGGCTCAACATAGTAAGGATTAAGACGTTCAGAAAGAAATCACACGACATATCATCACGCTGCAATTCATGCAGCTTCAGTGCATTGTGTGTTTTTTTTTAAATATTCATCAAATTAGAAAAAATAAGGAAATTAAGGAAGAACAGGGGAAAAGTTAAGAAAGATTCTGCTAAACAAGGCCAATTATGCAAAAAATAAAAATAAAATAAAAAAAAAAAACAAACAAAAAACAACCCAAAAACCCCCATCAAAATTACTTATTTTTATATTGGGTGCACATCTGAGTCCTTGCACACGCATCTTTGTGCTCTCGCGCATCTGTATGTGTGTGTATTTATATTTTATTTACATCTTATGCATTATTTTTTAATGTTTAATTGTTATTATAAGCATTTGTAGCATTGAATATGTATTTATTGATATTATATACACATAGAAGAAGAATAGAAGAGGATACATGTACGCATATGTCAGTCGAGGGGGAGGGGCGGGGTTGATCCTACTTTGCGGAATTCAGAATTCGGCGGTCGAGGGGGGGGCTCCCAATTAACAGCGGAAAGTGAGGGATCCCTGTGTGTGTGTGTGCACGTGTGTATGTGTATGTATGTGTATATATATGTGTGTGTGTGTGTGTATATATATATATATATATATATATACACACACACACATATATATATATATATATATATATATATATATATATATATATATATATATATATATATATATGTGTGTGTGTGTGTGTGTGCTCGATGTTGCTGACAAGAGTCAAACCTTAAATTATGCTCTGTATGTGTTTTAGGTTACATATCAACTTTTAAATGTCAGCTATTGCCAACGACAATTTCACATTCAAAGGGAAGCCTGTCATTTTACCCATCCTCAATGCTATGATGGGGTTTTTTAGACGGCTGCAAATCTATTTTTAATGAAATATGAAACCACTGTCATTTTTGTGGAGCCTGTGCTTTTGGCATTGCCAAATATTTATGCATCACTCCCCAGCTCCTTATTCCATCTCTTGCTAATGACTCGCACATGCTTGGCTTGTCTGTGCTCCTTAAATCTCTAGCATGGCTCAAGCTCCTTTCTGTTCTTGAAGATAAATTTGCTTAATTCCACACATAGTGGCTTAATCCACGTTCCCCACTGCTAGTGTGTGAAACTAAAGATTTGATCAATTGCCTTCATGGACCCACAGGACTGGCCTTAAGTCTATAGCTATGGTTATAACATTGTGTGTGCTCAATAGGGCAATTGGAGGTCAGAGGTATGATGGATACAACAACCTGAACCAATATTAATATCATTCATTCATACTGCAGAACACATGGACAGCTTGATTTTTCATGGCTGGTGTAGAGTGTGTGTGTGTGTGTGTGTGTGTGTGTGTGTGTGTGTGTGTGTGTTATGGCAGCAGCCATTGAGTTCATATAGCTTTATTTCTTGTTCCCCAACTGTTCAAAGTTAAATGCTATGCCCTGTGTGCCCTGTTAGTTTATCATTTTGACACCTCCTTCACACTCCTGAGTCAAAAACACAGCATGGCTTTTGACATGTCCAACCTTTAACACATTAAATACTGATCTGCTGCTGAAGCCAACCAAAAATAGCACAACATAATTGTCACCCTGAATTGAGAAAGCCTACACTAATACTGTATTTGATGTGATAAGCATTCAGGAAGCTTAAAAAATTGGAGTGGGTGGGCGCTTATTAAAATGTTACCAGCGGAGTGGAATGGTAAGTGCTTATTCCCATTGAGGTGGAAAACATGAATAATAACAGAACAATAAAAGAGTTTTACTGGTATTTATGTTATTTATTTTGTGGTGTCAACCAAACTACTTACATGAAAGCTGAAAATAAACAGAAAACTGCATAAATTAAAAAAAAAAAAAAAAGACCCCTTACTTTTCCCTCCTGGTGCTGTTCCTTTACACATTTTCTGAGAAGTAAAATCAACACGAATCAACTTTAGCACATGGCACATTGAACCAATCAACACGAATCAACTTTAGCACATGGCACATTGAACCAATCAACACGAATGTCAACTTTAGCACATGGCACGTTGAACCAATCAACACAAACATAAACAAAAGCACATGGCCGTCTTTAAATTTATGAAGTTAGTGAGCAGGACAATCAGGTGAAAAATTCTTGTCATCACTTTCTGATAGGTCCATATCTGGCTCATCGCTCCATTCATTCAGAGCATCCCATAGTTTTGCTGTAGCAGTTTCTAATGGTTCATTGGTTGTTGGACATTTACCAAGAGAACACAGCAAAATATTTTCCTGTTTTTTAAAGCACGGCGGAACAATCACATGTGTTGTTACGGATGAACATTATAGACATTCTCTAGTGGCAGGGGGTCTTGAAATACCGTGTAAACTCACTTTTACTGCTACAAAGACTGATCGAATAAAATTGGTAAATTTGATCTACGATTTTGCTCCCAGTACACATGGGCGATTATTAGATGTAAGATAAAAAACATGGGGGGACGGGGGGTTTGAGTGAGACTTACTGGAGCAGGGCGCTTATTATGTCGAATACTGTAGTTATTTTTAGTCTCTTCCCATTCTGACACCTTTTATATTGGATTTGAATTTGGATTATATTGGAATTGAGTGATGGATACTTTACTGTTCATGTGAGTTATATTTGAAACAAACAATGCTGTAGGCTACTCCTACTTCTATAGACTTTTACATTTTTATTGCAAACCTGCTATATGCAATACAAAACTGATAGCTTACATTTGCAGCACATGGCAGATACTCTTATCTAGAACAACTTACAGTTATTGTTTTTTATACAACTTGAGTGTTAAGGGCCCTGCTCAAAGGCCCAACATTGATGGCAGTGGGGGTTGAACCACGGATCTCCATCACATTCATCACTAAGCTTTCACTGCATGCTTAATTACTTGCTTGTTTGCAGCATTTTTAAATGCATATGCCTTTATACAACTGTGTTTGATACAGTATATGTGTTTCCTCATGTGCAATGATGAACACCTTGGTTATATGACACTTAAAGGGATGCCAGGTTTCAACAAAATTGGTTAAAACTATCACAGAAATTATGCAAATTTGAAAAGATGAATGCATTTGCATGAGAAATCAAGGTTACTGTGGTGCATTCACATTACTGACGTATATTCCACCTTATGCCAGTATTTGCAATAATATATAGAAATTAACAATCACACACAATCTTGTACTTTATCCTATTTATATATAATATTAAATGTAAGATGAAGTTTTCAGCGCTGTCTAAAAGTGGAGCTTCCAATAAATATCACTATTGATAAGTGACAATTCTGGTGTTATAAGAGTAGCATGGCTCCTTTAAGCGTTGAATAGCAGGAAAGGTTAATACGGGTTTCTGGGCTTCACCTCTTTTTTACTCGCTGATTTCTGTGTTTATTCGTATCATCCGTCAGGTTAGTTAAATTATCCATTTAGATTTCATGCTCCATGTTCCCATTCATGTTGTTTTGCTCACCTGAGCTAAGTATCATGTGTTTTTTTATTATTATTATTATTATTCTGTGCAAGTCGGAGTGTTGGTGTACAAGCCTTGTTTTTAATCTAATTTTATTTTTAATAAGAATTATTATTTGCACAACACGGTGGCGTAGTGGTTAGCACATCTGCCTCACCGCAAGAATGTCCCGGGTTTGATTCCTAGCTGAGATGTGTGGGGTTTGCATGTTCTCCTCGCGCTTGCATAGGTATCCTCCCAAAGTGTAAAAACATGCACAGCAGATTATTTAGCTGTTCCAAATTGCCTGTAGATATGCGTGTTGGTCTTGCGATGGTCTGGCGAACTGTCCAGGATGTGCCCTGCAGTGGCCCACAGTCGGCTGAGATGCGTGCCCACCTTCCCATGACCTTAATTAGGGTTAAACAGTTCAGAGAATGGATGATGTGTTTTTTTTAATATGCTGCCTGTGCAAGTTAGTCATACATAACAACCAATTAGTATCAACTCAACAACATATCAGCCTTATTGGGCTTATACATAATCCCACAGTCTAGACTACTACTACTACTACTACTTGGTCGCTCCTAGAGCGGGCAGCCACCAGGGATTTCCAAATCCTTGCTATATTAGATAATTCCATAGTGGTTGTCTAACAAAGCTAATGTAATTCACATGGGATGCCACACCACAAGTGAATACTGTGGGCCAAACTGGAAAAGATCCTTCTTTTGCCCCCATTTTATGACACAAGCAGCATCAGTAGCTTCTTCCTCTAACAATAGAATAGGGTAGGAAGAACTGCCTAGAGGGTATTCACCACGTTTGTCATACTTATACACCGTGACCCTGGTAAGGAGGGCTAAGGGTGTACTGTCACCCGCCCACGGTGAGCACCCAGACTAGTGGAGGGAAGGAGGCGTCTTACCTCACTGTTCTAGACCAGCTCCAAGATGGGTCTAGCCGCTGCCCACAGTCTAGAAAGAAACCAGATCTAGTGTCATTTATTTTTAAAACCAAAAATGTATGCATTTTTCTTAAGTCCTGTTTGAATGCCCCACTCATCTTTTTGTTTTTGTGGATAAGATATCTGTTTACATTCAAAAGCCCAGGCCCCAGTCGGACTGCAAGCATTAGACAACACAGAAAGATATTTCAAGGTCTAGGTCTTATTAGTTTGCGTTTAACTCTAGTATACTTATAATGTTTCACTGCAGTAGACAGCTTTCATACTAGAAGGACAAATCGGATGAAAAGATGAGTAAAACCGATGCCCAAAAAAGGTACTCAGTAGGGAACACTTCTTAATATTAACTTGTCTTTTGAAAGTGAATCTTTCCGATATAACATGATGTGTGGAAGTTTAACTAATTTCCATTTTTGCTTATATTTTGTTGGTTAATATAGCTTTCTGAATCTATATAGCTATATCTTAATTTTGTGTAAATTGTTTGTGATTAAAACAAAGAAAAGACATATCATCTTTCATTTCCTTGTGAGTGTCTGTGTGCACTCACCCTTTCTGTCTATGATAAGGGTGCTGTAGCTTTTTCAATCCTCAGACGCCTCTGTCTGTGATATCCAGAACACGCTGTCCTCATGGGGAAATGTCACACTAGCCTGGCAGCTCTCTCTTCCTATCACTCATGCTCAATCATTGAAAATGAGCTGCCAAATTCACAGGTACATTTGGCTCCCAATTCCCCACGTTAACTAACATAAACGTGCCTGCTTTATAGGGATGATACTCTTCTGACCTTTCTCAATTTAACTTGATGTATAAATCATACCCAGACATAAAGAGGCATAAATCATACACTAGAGTTGTGTAATAGGGACTGAGATTTGAGACCTTACTGGCACCGAGTTTATGGAACCTGGCATGAAACTGGCAGCTGTAATGACTTAGCTACAGTATGCTTGTTCCAGAGAAACAAGATGTAGAACCTCCATGCTTGTGATTCAGCATTTCTAGCATAGAACTGCTGCTGTTATTCGCTCTCTCTCTCTGCTCCTAAATATTTTTCATCACAGATTTTGAAGTACTGAATTTCACTCTCACTATAGCTTTTCTAACCTTAACATATTTTTCTCCATTGCTTTTCACTTTTACTATTTCTCCCACTCACCTCCCACTCACTTCAAACTCTTCTTATTGGCAGGTATGACAAACATTTTAGAGGTACACTTGTACAAAATAATTGTAAATCATATCTGGCTGAAAGAAATATGTTGTTTGCAAATTCAATCAGCTAAAAAAGGTTTAGTACCAGTGGTTTCACAGTGTTACACCATCCCAGTCAACAGCTGTGAAATTAACAGTTATTGCAGACCTATATAAAGGATTGATTTGAAATGAGGCACTGATATACAGACAATCCCCGACTTACGTTTACTCGTTTTACGTATTTTTCGATTTTACGTTGAAATAAAAATGTCAAATTTTGAGTTTAGCGTGGTCTCTGTAGTACAAGACATAATGATGCTGCATCCAGTGTTCACAAACGACAGACTGAACGTGCCCCTCATTCTTCCCAGTTCACCACCGCATGTTACCCTTGTGTTAAGACATCATCTCTGTGATCTTTATGTTTACATTGTTTTGCAGACTTTTGTAACCCTAAGCAAATATAGCCGACTAGTGATAGTGGTAATCAGAAAAAGCGGCAAGCCATCTCATTAGAAACGAAGATGGCTATTATCAAGAAAATCGATGCTGGTGAAAAACACATGAATCTTGCACATTTCTTCCAAATGGCTCTGTCGACCATCGGAACCATTTACAAGCAGAAAGATCGCATCACAGAGAATGTTAAAGGTTATATTTGATACTGTATTTGATATTTGATGAGTGAATTTGATTAAAATGTATCTATTTGAAATGATTTTGCTTGAATTGAATTTATTTGAAATTAATGTTGATATTATTTGATATGTGATATTATTTTACAATGTTATGTTTATAATAATTGATTTAGGGGTGTTTTATGAGATATGGTATTGGTATTTATGGATGTATAGTACAGTATGAACGTCATACGTCACTGGAACATACAGTAACAATTTACATTTTTTTTTCACCTTACGTTCGGCCATCCGGAACCGAACTAAAATGTAAGTTGGGAAGCGTCTGTATTTTGTCACACCACTTCACAACAGAGATGGAAGTGGATGCAATTGCAGATGAAATGAGTAGAGGCTTTTCCAGACTAGCCAAGTAAAAAAATAAAACAATTTAAAAAACACCCTTTAAGTTAGACTCTAAACCTTATGATTTGAAATCAGGTCTCTTATGTAATATAACCAGCCAATAGTTAATTTTGTCTTTAACCATTTGTTTTGTATGTAATCAAATGACCTTTAAAAAGCATGATATTGCATTTGATATAATTCATCTACAACTATAGCAATGTGGGCTCCCAAATGGCACAAGCAGCTCACACCATGTAAACCTCACAGCCTTCCATGGCCAGGCACCAAGGCAGCAAGTTTGGCCATGGTTTTTCTCCCTCATGTTCGCAATGGTGACTGTAGTTAAACATGGGTCTGAGTTCATGTATGATGCTGAGGACAGATATAGACCTTTTCTCCTAGTGTGTTATACTCTGTTATGATGCAGCATGTTCAGCAGTTCAAAAAGATATCCTAGAGGAAGCATGTGTTAGTCCTCACCCTCCCCATTTGGTGGCTGTCATATGACAGTGTAAACATGACTGGTTGTTGGGAATTGGCAGGTGATTGTACTGGTGGATAAAAAACATTTTTTTTAATTTAAAAAACAAGGCATTTCAATTCTACCATTTAAAAAAAAAATTACAAATGGGGCAGCACCATAGTGCAGGGGTGAGCACTGATGCCGCATTCTCGGATCAAATCTGTTTCACAGTCCAAAGACTTACCTATTAGTTCAGCTAGCTACTCCCAGTTGCTCATCGATGTAAATGTGAATGCGAATGAATGCCGAGCTCTCAGTGATATCGCCACAATAGACTAGTGTAATAGAATTCTAATAGAATAGTGTACCACCTCTCACCCAGTGTTAGCTTGGATTGGCTCCAGCTCACCTGCAATACAAAAACTATACGCAGCATAGAAAATGAATGGATAAATGAAAAAACTACAGGTATTCCAGTGTAACACTGATATCGGATCAGTGACCAACGAATAAAGCACATTGACTTCTGCATAGCAAACATGCTATTACTTTGTACAATGGAAAAATCCTGTACATCCTTCAATCCCCCGCATCTGCTGTTAACTTACTGTCATAGTTGCACAGTGCTCTGGGTCACTGATGCATCCAATTCCTTACATGACTAGCCCTAGCTACATAGCTATAAACACACACACACTCACACACACACACACACACACACACACACACACACACACACACACACACACACACACATGCACAAGTAGGTCATACAACATAATGTGATCTCTTTTCGATAATCTCACAACTGATTCCTTTTAGTTTATACTCGAATCATAGGCTACATATAAATGCCTACAAGCCGTGTGTGCATGTGTGTGTGTGTATGTGTGTGTATTGTTGTGTATGTGTGTATGTGTGTGTGTGTGTGTGTGTGTGTGTGTGTGTGTGTGTGTGCGCTGTGAAATGTATGTTGCATAGCACTGAGTGTGAACTTGACAGTTTCATATTACAGATGGAGAGAATCCAGCTAGAATAACTGGCAGCATAGCAATTCTAACAAGATGCTAACACATGTTATTTTTTTGTTTTTGTTTTTTTAAGTCTTATTACAGTATTATCATTATTATCATCTGTCCATCTCTCTGAGTAAGATCTAAGATCTTTGTCTCTACACCATCAGGTTACAAATAGACATGCAAAACAGTGAAACATTTTTCAGGCTCTGTGCTGTCTCTCTATATCTTATGGCATTTCCTGCAGTTACACCAAAAATGTGGCTGCAGTGTTGACAGAAATGGCATAGACACACTTATTTCATTTCTAAACATTTAAATTTTCAGTAATAGAAATGAATTAAGCTGTGAGTTAGAATATTGATAAAAGCTTAAAGATTTCCACACTTGGTGCAATCACATCATCTTGTATATCTGTTGAGCTAACTTCCTGTAAAAAAATGGCCAAAAATATCTGGTCATCACACCCATATGTGGTTCTTCTCCAAACTGTTGCCATAGACTTGCTTCACAATTGGCTTGGAAAAGTTTCACAACCACATTCAAAACTTTTGTGTAAAACCTTCTCACAACCTTGCAGACAGTTGTTAAGCAAAGAGGTTTCATCTTTGGAATGGGATCTTTAGAAAGCACACATGGGTATGATAATCAGTTTCCACATACACGTATCAGCATAACATTAACGCCACCTGACTAGTCTACACTTAAGCAGCCCAGCATTCAGAAAGTGGCAAAGCTATCGAGTGTTCAGACACCCACTATCATATCATTACCGGCATTATAAGTTTCAACAAGGTGTGCTTCAGTGGCTGTTGTGTGGGATTAGACCAAACATATTAGCCTCTGCTTGACTTCATTTTCTCCCTATTACATCAAACTACTTAGCAGGTTCATCAGTTCATTTTCTGTAACCGCTTAATCCTAATTAGGGTCGCGGGGAGGCTGGCGCCCATCCCAGCCGACTCCGGACAAGGGCAGAGTACACCCTGGACAGCTTGCCAGGCCATCGCAGGGCGGAAACACGCTGACGGCTATGCAGCTACTCTTGTCAAAAGTCAGCAACGGTTCTTTTACATGCATCACACCATAGACAGTGAGATACTTGGCCGGCCTTTGATAACCCAGTTAGCTGCACTGGGGGGGGGGACAATGACAACCTTGTGGAGAGTGGGACTCAAACCCCCAACCGTGCGATCAGCGATCCAGCACCCAATACCACTAGGCCACCACTGCCCTTACTTAGGAGGTGTCATTGTAATAAGATAGCCAATGATATTCTCTTCAGCTGTCAGTGCTCATGATGTTTTTAGTGTTACAGTTAATCAGGGTGGAGGACAGTAGTGACCTGGTAGTAAGGTGCCGGATTACCAAATTTAAGGTTGGGGGTTCAAGCCCCACAGTCAACGGTTGTCACTACCACAACACCCCCCTCCCCCGGTGCACTAACTGGGTTATCAAAGGCCGGCCATGTTTTTCACTGGCTATGGTGGGAAGCTGTAAAAACCATTGAGTGTTTTTCCATGTATAGTACATGTCTCATTTATGTGTCTGTTTATTTTATGAACCATATATACATTTATCTAACTAGTGTGTAAACACTTCAAACCACTTTGGATTTAAAATGCATTTTGTCAGTCTATATTCAGAACAACGGTAACTTCAACTTTCCAGATATTTGACATGTTTGTTCTAATCCTGATTTAAAAAGTTTTTACATAGGAATGTGAGGAGTATTTATTTTACTGGAGAACAAAAATGTTTTATATCAATATGCATGCATTCACTGCAGAGATAAACACTTTCTCCATTTTTCACACTGAAATTCTGTACCATAATACCATATAACATTCAATATAACATATACCATAATTATTCCATTAAATTGAATAGACTTGCCTGTGATTGGTCCCTGAACGGCAATGTCTAATTGTATTTAACAGCAGGGATGGCATGATGGTGTACTGGTTAGCATGTCCACCTCACAGCAAGAAGCTTCTCTGTTTAGATCACAGGAAAAGCGCGGGCATTTAACGTTGTTTGGTAAATGAATGAATTGTCAAATTAATGAATTTTAAAGTATAAATATTATTTATTATTTTGTTGACACTACACCGTTGGTGATGTTAACTCTGGATCTCTGTATACATGCAACTGGTATGCTGGCCATGCATGGAAAGCCTGAAGTCTGTAACTTTGGAGTAGTGATATCTGTGCTGCTGAGTGAAGAAACCAATCACAAATATGTGTGTGTGTGTGTGTGTGTGTGTGTGTGTGTGTGTGTGTGTGTGTGTGTGTGTGTGTGTTTAATGAAAGCAGCTGATCAGTGGTTGCATGAAAACAGAGGAAACATGGCCTCCTCTGTTATGACTTAAGCATTTTCTGTATCAGTGAAAATCTACAGCAAATCCTGTAGATTGCTTTTTAAGCAGAGGTCATGTGAGCACCAGACAAAGGTCTTCCGCATTCCATCAGGCGTCCTAAGGCTCTAGTATGCTCTCACTTACCCAAGCTGACATTTCAGATGTCCTTTGTGCATAACCACCCCATCGGACTGGCATTCCTCACACGGGCACCATATAAACGGAGTCACAGCAAGGTTACATGGTGGCGGTGATAGAGCAGCCTTGCTATTATGAAGGGCAAGAAGCAGGAAAGTGGTGTTTGGTGTGAATGGTAAACAGATCTCTGAAATGGAAATGCTGTTGTTGTTTTTTTTCTCTCTTTCCCATTTGGGTAAATTTAAATACATCAGCAATCCGAAATCTGAGTGATCTTTCACTACTGTAACTGCTATCAGAGCTATCAGAATATCAGAGATGCACTTTCGAGAGAAAGGGGGACACATGCAATCATGACACAAGTTAGGCATTTTCTAATGGTCAGGATCTCCCTGTCTGAAAGAATAAGGCACTCAAGGCTGAGGAGCTTGAAAGCCTTAGCCTGTCACACTTGGTTTCCATGGCAACTCCCACTCGCCTTGATCACCGTCTGTATGTCTGGGACAAATTGATTTTGATATTTTTGGCTCTTTGCTTAAGAAACACAGCATGGTTTCCGGCAAACTAGTATATAACTTTTTACTTATAACTGCTATGCAAAATATGCAGGTGATTCCATGCACTCAGTGGCAAAGACGTTGGGTAACGTTTTCAAAATTTCATGAGAGTTTGCTCTATTTAATCAATAGCATGCAAACATTTTGTTACTTGATTACACGGCAGGTGTGGGTGAAGTTTCGCTCCACACAACACAATTTGTTTGTGATTCATTTGCCTAATTGCAGTGTTTTACATCATTCACTATAGTGTTAGGTAGTCCTAGTGGGATATCCAACATTACTCCAGCCTGTGGTGGCAGATCTAGTTACTAGACGCACCACAGCTGGCAGTCTCCCAGTCAATATTAAGGTTAAAATTGAAAATGAAATAAAAACACCGAGGACTGGAGAAGCGGAATGACTGCACCTGTGTCCAGACAGATGTTTGGTTTAGAGAAATAGACCATGATTGAACCAAAATATAACAGTGTCACTGCAGTTTTAGAAAAGAGCTTTTAACCACTGTAAACACTGTTTATGGCAAATGGATCACAGTTTCATTAAGTTTATTTGTTTATATCCCTGACTTTATTATGTCTAATTCTTAGAAATGTACACTTTATCAGAACTGTGCTGAAATATTTATACTGTTAGAATAATATTAAACTTATCAACTCCTGATATAATATGTAATTTGATTAACTGATTAATATGCAGACGGTGCCTCAGACTGGCTGCAGTAGTGACCAATGGCATCCTGACCTTTCAACCAAGAATGACAAAGCACCTGACACCGTCAAAGTGCTATGTTATCATTTACAGATTGGTATGTGCATGGCATTTATTTACCCAGAACCACATCATGCAGGCCTAATCTGGTCTTGGCCACCAGCTTACACTTTACCTTACTAAAGTCCCAGTGATCTTAATGAAACACAGCCTTTCCTTCACATGTGATGTTAAAAAGCTCAAAAATCATAGCCCTGTCCTTCTTTTACCCCGTTGTGTGGACCATGGATATCAGTTACTCTCATCCATTCTGCCCTCTTTAGATACAGCTATTTCTGCCGCATGCCAAGAAATACAGTGTCTCTGCCATGGAGGCAATCAATAGTTGAAAGCACCTTGCATGGCCAGATAGGACAGCCATCATTCTCAAAGGAGTACAAACGATTAGTATTGTTCTGTGGTGTTCCCTGGAATCATGTTAGCTATTTTATCTGGAACATCTTATCACCCAGAACCACGTGCTGGCTGTTTACAGAGGCTCTTACTTTGGCTGTCATAAATAATAGTACACGTGAGTGCAAGGCAGTTGAACTGGTGAGAGACATGAGTGTGCTTGGCAGAGAACATGTACAGTATAATGTGCAGTGGTAGCCAAGTTTCTTTTATCTTCAATGCTATTTTTATGTCAGGCATAAGAAGGCATAAGAAGGGAGGTGGTGATTCATTGCACATATTATTGCTTTATAATACTCTATGATGTACTAATGCCTCAATGTAATTTGTTTTTCTGACTTGTGGAATTAGCAGACTTTTTGATTAGTGGAAGACTGAGAACTATTAAAATATTTATGCAGCCATTTATAATTGATAAATTATTAATGCATATATATATATATATATATATATATATATATTTTTTTTTTTTATACATATTTATTTATATATATATATATATATATATATATATATATGCAGTGATCCCTCACTACTTCATGCTTCAGTTTCAGCACCTTCAGTACATTGTGGGTTTTTCACAACTATTCATCAAAAAATAAAATAAAATAAAAATAATAAGGGAAAACGTAATACCCCCATTTCACCGGAGCACAGAATGTAAAGATCGTAGTGGAAAGGCGCGGAACACACTCAAAGGAGAAGCTTTGTCATTTTTACACGGAAAATGGGTCAAAAACCTAGGGGAAATTGTACCTTCTGAACACCTTCGGAACGTTCACGGAATGTGCAGAAAAGACACGGAAAGACCAAGGTTCAATGTCCGAATACATGCGTAAAAGTGCTCGGATTACCTTCGGAACTAGTGCGGATTGCAAAGGAAGACCTTCGGATAATTCAGGGAATGTTCACGGAAACCACGGAACACTCGAGGAACAACTATGGCGCTACTCCATTTTAGAAGGAGGAGCTACAGAATGATTGTGGAACTGGTGGAATGAAGGCGGAATGTTCACGTTCAACATGGAATTACTAAGGAATGACTGAGGAATACCTGGGGTAACCACGTTTCAACGAGGAAAAATCGGCAAAGATCAAAGGTTTTGCTCCTGATTCCACCTGTTAATACGCGGAATCGATCAAGGAAGCTCATTCTCTCATCCATACTATACGTTTATAATGTATAATATGTTTATAATTTACAATAAATTTAAAATTTAACATATGTTTGCAATTTACCATATGTTTCTAATGTGCAATATGTTTAAAATTTACAATTAATTTAAAATTTAACATATGTTAATATGTTTACTATCAATAATGTTCCTTTTATTTGCACCTCAATAAATCATTCCAGACTAAAAACCATGCACACAAGTCCAAACCACAGTGATTATAACTGTAAAACTTTATTACATGAACAGGAAAATAGAAAAAATAAAGTGAATGAACCGTAATAATTTATAGTGGAAACCCAATCATTAACCGTGGAAAGTGAGGGATCCCTGTAAACACACACACACACACACACACACACACACACACACACACACGTGTATATATATATATATATGTGTATATATATATATATATATATATATATATATATATATATATATATATATATATATAAATATTTGGTGGTGTAATGGTTAGCACATCCACCTCACATCAAGAAGTTTGAGTTATGGGCTTAGCAAGGGCATTCCTATATAAAGCATGTTGTCAGTACTCTGGGTACTCTGGTTCCCTTGCACAGTCCAAAAACATTCACTATTAGGCTAACTTCTTCTTCTTCTTTTACTTCCGGCTGCTCCCTTCAGGGGTCGCCACAGCAAATCATCCGCCTCCATCTCACCCTGTCCTCTGCAGCTTTTCTGACTCCAACGACCTTCATGTCTTCCTTCACCACATCCATAAATCTCTTCTTTGGTCTTCCTTGAGGCCTTCTGCCTGGTAGTTCCAACCTCAGCAACCTACTGCCAATATACTCACTATCCCTCCTCCGTACATGTCCAAACCATCTCAATCTAGCCTCTCTGAATTTGTCTCCAAAACATCTTACGTGGGCTGTCCCTCTGATATACTCATTTCTGATCTTATCCATCCTCATTACTCCCAGAGAGAACCTCAACATTTTCATCTCCGCTACCTCCAGCTCTGCCTCCTGCCTTTTCCTCAGCGCCACTGTTTCTAAGGCATACAACATCGCTGGCCTCACCACCGTCTTGTACACTTTTCCCTTCATTCTTGCTGACACTCTCCTATCGCACATCACACCGGACACTTTTCTCCAACCATTCCAGCCTGCCTGTACACGCTTCTTCACCTCTTTTCCACACTCTCCATTGCTCTGGATTGTTGAGCCCAAGTACTTAAAATCCTCCACCTTCGTTATCTCTGCTCCCTGCAACATCACCGTTCCTCCTGGGTCTTTCTCATTCACACACATGTATTCTGATTTTCTGAGGCTAACCTTCATTCCTCTCCTTTCCAGGGCATACCTCCACCTCCCTAGATTTTCCTGCACTTGTTCTCTGCTCTCACTACAGATCACAATGTCATCTGCAAACATCATAGTCCATGGAGATTCTTGTCTCACCTCGTCTGTCAGCCTGTCCATCACCATAGCAAACAAGAAGGGGCTCAGAGCTGACCCTTGATGCAGTCCCACTTCCACCTTGAATTCGTCGGTCACACCGACAGCACACCTCACCACTGTCTTACATCTCTCATACATGTCCTGCACCACTCTAACATACTTCTCTGCCACTCCAGACTTCCTCATGCAATACCACAGTTCTTCTCTTGGCACCCTGTCATATGCTTTTTCCAGATCCACAAAGGCACAATGTAGCTCCCTCTGACCTTCTCTGTACTTCTCTATTAACATCCTCAAAGCAAACATTGCATCTGTTGTGCTCTTTCTTGGCATGAAACCAAACTGTTGTTCACAAATGCTGACCTCTGCCCTTAGTCTAGCTTCCACTATTCTTTCCCATAACTTCATCGTATGGCTCATCAACTTTATCCCTCTGTAGTTGCTGCAACTCTGCACGTCTCCCTTGTTCTTAAAAATGGGCACCAGCACACTTCTCCTCCACTCCTCTGGCATCTGCTCACTCTCTAGGACCTTGTTGAATGTTCTTGTCAGAAAATCTACTGCTACCTCTCCTAGACACTTCCATACCTCCACAGGTATATCATCAGGACCAACTGCCTTTCCATTCTTCATCCTCTTCAATGCCCTCCTCACTTCACCCTTACTGATCTTTGCTACATCCTGCTCCTCAATGGTCACCTCTTCTACTCTTTTTTCTCTCTCATTTTCCTCATTCATCAGCTCTTCAAAGTACTCTTTCCATCTTCCCAGCACACTTCTGTCATCAGTCAATACATTTCCCTCTCTGTCCTTTATCAATCTAATTTGCTGCACGTCCTTCCCATCTCTATTTCTCTGCTGTGCCATCCTGTATAGGTCATTTTCTCCCTCTTTACTATCCAACCTATCATACAAGTCATCATACGCCCTCTGTTTGGCCTTAGCCACTGCTACTTTTGCCTTACGCGGTGTCTCCCTGTACTCCTGTTTACTCTCTTCGGTTTTCTCAATGTCCCACTTCTTCTTAGCTAACCTCTTCCTTTGTACACACTCCTGCACTTCCTCTTTCCACCACCAAGTCTCCTTTTCTACTTTCCTTCCAGAGGACACACCAAGTACTCTCCTACCTGTGTCCCTGATCACATTTGCTGTGGTTGTCCAGTCATTTGGAAGCACTTCCTGGCCACCCAAAGCCTGTTTCAACTCCTCCTTGAAGACAACACGACACTCTTCCTTTTTCAACTTCCACCACTTTGTCTTCTGCTCTGCCTTTGCCTTTTTCACCTTTCTCACCATCAGAGTCATCCTGCACACCACCATCCTATGCTGTTTTGCAACACTCTCACCCACAATGACTTTGCAGTCACTGACTTCCTTCAAATTACATCGCCTACACAAGATGTAGTCTACCTGTGTGCTCCTACCTCCGCTTTTATAAGTCACCCTATGCTCCTGTTTCTTCTGGAAGAAAGTAGTCACCACAGACATTTCCATCCTTTTTGCAAAATCTATCAACATCTGTCCTTCTGCTTTCCTGTCCTGGATCCCAAACCTGCCCATCACTTCCTCGTCCCCTCTGTTGCCTGCACCAACATGTCCATTGAAGTCTGCACCAATGACCACTCTTTCACCTCTGGCGGTACTCTGCATCACTTCATCTAAGTCACTCCAGAATCTCTCCTTCTCTTCTAGCTCACATCCTGCCTGTGGGGCATAAGCACTAACAACATTGAGCATTACGCCTTGAATTTCTAACTTGAGACTCATCACTCTGTCTGACACTCTTTTCACTTCTAGAACATTCCTGACAAACTCCTCCTTCAAGATGACTCCTACTCCATTTCTCTTCCCATCCACACTGTGATAAAACAGCTTAAACCCTGCCCCTAAGCTTTTAGCTTTACTACCTTTCCACCTGGTCTCCTGAACACACAGTATGTCCACCTTCCTCCTCTGCATCATGTCTGCCAGCTCTCTACCTTTTCTTTGCATAGTTCCAACATTCAAAGTCCCCACTCTCAGTCCTAGACTCATGCTTTTCCTCTTCCCTCTCTGCCTACGGACACGCCTCCCACCTCTCCTTCTTCGGCATCTTCGACCAACAGTAGTCCAATTTCCATCAGCACCCTGTTGATTGACAGCACTGATGGCGGTCGTTGTTAACCCGGGCCTCGACCGATCCGGTATGGGGGTAATGCTTTTGATTTGCATCATAAATGTTTGGCATTGGTTTTACGTCGGATGCCCTTCCTGTCACAACCCTCTGCATTTCTCCGGGCTTGGGACCGGCATGAGGGGGAGAGACACTGGTTAGTGCCCCCCCCCCCACCTCATGGCTGCATTATTCAGAATTAGGCTAACTGGCTGTCGTAAATTGATGCTAGGTGTGAGTGTGAATGGTTGTGTATGTGTTGTCCCATGATGGACTGTCAAGTTGTTTAGGAAGTACCCCATTTGCACTCAGTGTTGGTTGAGATAGGATCCACCCCCCAACCCTAGTAGGATTAAGTGTTTTGGCAAATGACTAATTAGTAAATGAACACAACTCATTTTTCAATTGTTCAGTGATACATGAATGCAAGTATATGGGCTGTAACGGTGATGTTTTAAACAAATATATGAGATATACTTATAAGAATATATAACTTGAGATTTCTTTGTAGTCTGCAATATATCTGCTAACATCTGTTAGTATGAATGGGTGACACATTAAAGGGAAATAAAGGTGACTTTGACACGCTGTAGTAATTTGCTGTCATTGTGTTGGAAGATGACAGCCCAGATCAAAATGAAGATATATTGACTGATCGCCGCGTCACGGCGGTTTGTTGTTGTTGTTAAAAGTGAGTCGGGAGTAGTGTTCATTTATTATATTATTTATTATCTGATGAAGCTTTTCTATCTTGAAAGGGTGGTTTCCTCGAGGATCTCACTGCACCCATCTATTACTTATCAGAGCTATTGTTTCACCATTACATTTTCACCCATATGTTGATGAGCTTTCATTCCTGACTTATGCTATTATATGATATCACCATCATCATCATCATCATCACCATTATCACCACCACCATCACCATCATCATCATCACCACCACCATCACCGTCATCATTATCACCATCACCATCACCACCATCATCATCATCACCACCACCACCACCATCACCATCACCATCATCATTATCACCATCACCATCACCACCATCATCATCATCACCACCGCCGCCACCACCACCACCATCATCAAAAAAACATTAGTCCAGTACATGGTTCATCAATTCACTACATGCTCATCAATCCAATAAATCGACTAATCTGGTGGCTTGGCAGCTTAAACCTTATTAAAACACCTTTTGTTGTTGTTTTTGTCTAAACAATTCATAGCCAAATAATGTTGTTAACCCAGACAAATAGAAGTATTTAGAGAGATGAATTCACCGATTGATCAGATGTAACCTCTCTGCTGTTGGTAAATGTCAAAATGTTCCCTTTGCTGAAAGATGTCTGTGTCGGATCCAAATAGAATTGTCCTGCTGTGTCTCCTCTTACCCCCCCAGACCTGCCTGAGTCATCCTACTTTTGCTTGGAGTTTCTGCATATCCAACTCACCATGTACTTCTCTGGATTTATCCCAAAGCACACCACTGTCAGTGGATACTCTCACATGGATATTATAGATTTGTAACTAACAGCAGCTGCTGTAGTCATAAAGACTGCCTTGTGCTTATAGTCTCTCACTCATTTGCAAACTGATTAATCCTACTAAGGTGCCAGGGAGGCTGGATACTATCTCAGCTGACACTAAGTGAAGGCAAGGTACAGCCTGCACAGCTCACAAGACCATTGCAAAGCCAACATACACAAGCATTCACCCTCGCACTCATACCTAATGTGCATGGGATTTAGATTGTGTGTGGGGACACTGTGGTACCTGGAGGAATTCCACACAAGCATGGAGAGAACATGCAAATGCCACACAGAAACACTTGAGCATGGGAACTGAACCCAGGACACTTCTTGCTGTGAGATGGATATGCTAACCATTAAGCCACCATGCCAAGCCAGTGTTCATGCTGAGCTTCTTTAAACACACTGCTCACCTTTATTCTCCTCTAACTGTGTACTATAATGATGCTGTCACCTAAAAAACGATTGGTTCCCTTTTGACTCTGGTTTGTCTCAAAATTTCTTCCTCATGTCTTCTCAGGGAGTTTTTCTTTTCCATTTTTGCCTCTGGCTTGCTCATTAGTGAGCTCAATCTCCATCTGGACGTCTGTAAATCTGCTTCCTGAGAATATCTTTTGTTATAAGTCTTCCACAGATAAAAACTGAATTAAAGTGAAACTGAACTCGCTTCGACTTAATGAGAGATTTTGGCTCTTTCTCATGCAACTCTGAGTGTGAAAGCAAGATGCCCTTTGAAGTATAAAGATCATTCTGCATGAACACACTCTAAAAACAATGATAATGACTAGTTTCTATAGTAAATATTTACTATAACTGTGCACACAACTTTGTAATAGTGCACAAACCAATAAATTAGTAATAATTAGTTTAGGTTTTCCCAGAAATGTGTAAAATGTTGCTGAACTTCAAAAGATTTTCTGTCCCGTGGCTCTGCATTTTGTCTTGTTGTTATACGATATTTAATAGTTTTATTATACAGATATAAAACCAGCATTTGTGGCCTGAAGAGCAGAGTTGATCAAAGTACATTTAGCAAACTCACTCATGGAGATTAGTGGAAATGAGGAAGACAGAAGACTGTTTTCTCATCTTACAGCCATGTGAGGCTGTGACAGTGCTGCAAAGATCAGTTAAAGGTTATTTGGGTCATGCTTAGACAATCACTGGAGTGGAACAAAACAAGCTGGTGGTGGTGGTGGTGTGTGTGGGGGGGTAATAAATGTCAAAAAAGAGCAGCAGAATAGCCCTCTCAGTTATGACATATGCTAATGAATATTCATAAAGGGTGGATTACTGTTGAGGTCAGTGTGCACTTTACCCTGGAAGGCATGATGACACGTTTGCACTTTAGCCCCCAAAATGCCCAAAAGGTCAGCCACTTAAAAGGATTTGATCTGTGGGATAGCTCTTTTTTGATGCTATGTGCACACACACGCACACACACACACACACACACACACACACACACACACACACACACACACACACCAACTCACTGTGCTATGTTAATAATCTAATATAGTCCTGTAAGGTGATGGGTAAGTGTGTAAATAAGGAATGAATCACTCCTTTGTATTCATCTCTATTGCAGAGAAATGCTTTCATGACTGCATTTAGTGATATTGTCACATGGACCTCAAACAGGGAATCAGTCACTGCTCAAATGATTTTAATTTAGTTATGCAATGAATGTCATCTGAATCATATTGCACAGGACAATATGATCACAGAACAGTGAATCACTCACACAGATGAAAGCCTCCATTGTCACTCAAATAGTAGTATCCAAAAAACAAACTCTGATTTAATATGGTATACAAATTAGGAGGTATTGCGCTATTCATACTTTATTGTTAAAGCCTATTTTTTTCCTGTCACCAAATAAGAATTGCACACTTCTACTTAACTACTAGTAAAATAGTCTATAATAATGTCTTTAACCTGATCAGGGTCCTTGTGTCCCCCAGGAACATAAGGCAGGAATGAAACACACACACACACACACACACACACACACACACACACATAAATATACAGGGATCCCTCACTTTCCGCTGTTAATTGGGACCGAGATCCTCCTGAACTGAAATCCGCGAAGTAGGATCCGACTGATGTATACGTACATGTATATGTGTATATAATATCAATAAATACATATCCAATGCAATAAATGCTTATAATAACAATTAAATTTTTGAATGTATATGATGTAAATCAAATATAAATACACACACATAAAGACTCACGCACGCAGATTGATGGGAGATTTTGGGTTGTTTTTTGTTCAGTGTTTGTTTAGGGTTTTTGTTGCATAACTGGCCTAATTTTTGTGGCATTTTCCTTAACCTTTTCCCCTTTTATTCCTTAATTTCCATATTTTTTATTTCGATGAATATTTAAAAAAAACCTGCATAAATTGAAGCCTGAAGTTGCGAGGGATCTCTGTGTGTGTGTGTCTGTATGTGTGTGTATATATATATGTATATATATATATATACACACACACACACACACACAGTGGTACATCATCTAACAAGTGTCTCTTATTAAGATTTTTCCATGATACGAGCTTAGAACCCACCAAAAATCTGCTCTATCCAACGAGCAAAAATTCAATTTCTGAGCTCCTGCACGCGAGTATAAATAGTGTTTACTGCACTTCATATTGTTTGCTCTGTGCTTTTTTATATGTTTATCTTTGACCTTCAAGCAACTGAGTGAGGTCATATATGACCCTGGGCATATATCTTCAGGTGCCATTTTTTAAAATTAATTTTATTAATTTGTCCTACCAAGAATTTGTCCATCTATTTGTCCTGCGTTTGTTCATAGAATTTTGTAAGGATCGACCAATCCATGTGGCAAGTATAATCCAAACTTGTGTGGGGTCACTTATGACCCAAGGAAGATCTTACATCTCCCTGGCGCATAAGTTGAAGAAATATCACTGCAGACAATTTCTTCACCTCAGTCCCCCTTGCTGAAGAGCTGTTGATTGATGGGCTTACTTACGTAGCCACTCTCAGGTCAAACAAGCCACACATCCCAGAACAGATGAAACCTAACAATGGGAGAGAGGAGCACAGCTCTTGTCATATGTTTGTGGCAAAGCAGTACCGGCAGTATCAACCATGCACCATGACAACAGCATTACTACATAATAATACGTATTTTGTGCAAAGTAATTATTATTGTTCTTTCAATGTGTGTTTTTTGCTTCTTTTTTGTAAAAATATATCAAATTCCACACCTAATTACATAAAATGATGGACAAACATATTAGAGAGTGAAATACATATGAAAACCCCTAAAACTATCTGAAATATTCCTGTATAAAGTCAATGTGATCACAAATAACCCCACTCGGTCATACTAGTCTTCAAAATAGCTTGGTTGCTTGAGGGTTCATATATTAGGTCAATATACATGTTTGTGGCAGGTTATAGGCGTTTGTGTGGGGGTTCGAAGAAATGAATTGGTTTTCTGTTATTTCTTATGGGAATAACTGTTTCATCCCTTGGAACGGATTAAATTCATTAGCTGAGGTATCACACATATATATATATATATATATATATATATATACAGTGATACCTCTGCTCACTAACATAATTGGTTCCCAGAAAGTGTGTGTAAGGCGAAAAGTTCGTCTTCCGAACATTTATTTCACATAAGAAACCATTAAAATGAGAATAATCCGTTCCCAGGTCCCCATAAAACATAATTTTCTACTAAATAAGCCTTAAAACTACACAAAAATATACCTTATTTTATGTATAATAAATGTGCTATTGTATTGTAATTAAAGAAATAAACTGTACTGTATAATAAAGTCGTTTTATTTACCTTTGTGATGGTAGTTGATGGCTTGATGGAATGTAGTGGGAGTGCGTCAGCTTCTCGTGGCCACCACCGTGGCGCTGTTCGACCGCGTGGTTTGGTTCGTCCGCCGAAAACTAGTTCGTCAGCAGAGACTATATGCTCACAAAATTAATGTTCTTGAGGCGAAAAGTTCGTGATCTTAAGCGTTCGTCAGCGGAGGTTTTACTGTATATATATATATATATATATATATATATATATATATACATACACACAGTGGTACCTCACCTTACGAAATACCCAACAAACGAAAAATCCAGGTTACGAAATGCATTTACCTCAAATTTGTGTCTTTGGATATGAAAAAAATTCACTCTTGGTTTGATATTATTGTTAAAAAGTTCCCATTTTTTTGGGTCACCCTAGTCACTATCTGAGTTATGACGTACTCAAGTTATGACCACCCATACTTATGACCACGTCTAGCAGATGCCTATTGTAAGTTTACTGTATATGTCAGACAGCGCAGGGTGTAAGATAGTTGTGCCACCACAGCATCCCAGCATCTCACACTCACAGCATTCTACCACTACACTCAGTGACTCGATACTGTCGCAGCAACATCTCTTTTACGGTACAATTTTACATTCATTTACTGTACACCGTTACCATGGCCCCCAAGAGGAAGTCCGATTCATCAGATGGCAATTCTACCAAGAAAGCAAGGAAGGCACTGTCGTTGGAGACAAGGATGAAAGTGATAAAGCAGTATGAAGGAGGGGAAAAGTAAATTCCATCGCTTGGGATCTACATCTCTCCCACTCCACGGTGTCTACAATTTTGAAGGACAAGGACTACATTAAGGAAGCAGTGAAAGCAGCAGCTCCAATTAAGTCAACTATCATCACAAAACAGCGTGACGAACCAATTGCAGAAATGGAAAAGTTGCTATACACATGGTTGGAAGATAATAGACAAAGAAATGTGAAAGTGATGTCACGAGCAGTGCAAAGCAAGGCTACAAGTTTATTTCACATGTTGAAAGAATGTGCAGGTGAAGAATATGCTTCACATGAATCCATATCAAATGCATATCAAATGCAAATTCCTCATCCCTTCTGTTGCCTGCACCAAGGACCACTCTTTCACCTCTGGGGGTACTCTGCATCGTTTCATTTAACTCACTCCAGAATCTCTCCTTCTCTTCTAGCTCACATCCTGCCTATGGGGCATAAGCACTAACAACATTGAAATTCACTCTAATTTGACTCATCACTCTGTCTGACACTCTTTTCACTTCTAGAATATTCCTGACAAAGCCCTCCTTCAAGATGTCTCTTCTTCCATTTCTCTTCCCATCCACTCCACACCATGATAAAACATCTTAAACCCTGCTCCTAAGCTTTTTGCCTTGCTACCTTTCTACCTGGTCTCCTGAACACACAGTATGTCCACCTTCCTCCTCTGAATCAGGTCAGCCGGCTCTCTAGGTTTTTCTTGTCAAAACTCGAATAGTGACTGTATATACAGGTATACCTCAGCTTACGTTGTTAATTGGTTCCAGGAGAGACGACTTAAGTCGAAAAATGACTTAAATCAAATTAGCTTGTCCCTTGGCTAGCCTAAGCTAGGCTATACCAAATTTACTTGTCTAATATTATATATATATATATATATATATATATATATATATATATATATATATATATATATATATATATAGAGGGCCCCTTTCTTACAAAATTAATCCGTTCAAGTGCCTTTTTCGGAACCGGGAGTTTTCGTAAGTAGAGGTGCATTTTACATATAAAACGTGTGATTCGTTCCAAGGCTCCCAAGACTACCCCATAAGCCCTTTAAAAATGATAAAAGTACACCAATTTTGTATGAAATATGTGTTAAAATTAAAAGAAAATTATTTATTAAACCATTTTATTAACGTATTTATTCATTAAACCATTATTAAATATTTTTTATTCATTTTTACATTCATTATTAAACATTTATGGCGCCACCCACACTCATCAGAATGTGCCACATTTGTGGCGTGCGCCGTGGCACGCTCTGCCGAATGCGGGTGCCGCCCACACTCGGCGGAGCATGCCACATTTGTATGATGCACCAAAACTTGAGTCCAGAAGGTAGCGTTTTAAGACTGTACCCAAAAATAAAAAGAGCTGATGTAACATTGATGAGCATGAGCTACAGGAACAAGTGCTGTGGTAAGAAGCAAAGAGAAGCCGGAAGCCTGGAGATCTAATACAGCAGGATCTGCCTCTTGATAGCCTTCCGGCAGATGGGGCATTTGCTCATGCAGTTGCCGTACAACTGGCAAGCGCCATGGAAGCACATGCCGCTTGCACTCGGTGGAACACGCCACATGGCATGCTCCATGGTGCGCTCCACCGAATGTGGGCGGCATCGCAGCCAACGCCGGAGCTCTTGAGACGGGGCATGGCTCATCTGGACCTCCGATCTGTCAAGCAGGTAAGTGCGCTTTGAATACTTGTTTAGTACTCAACATTCACCTGATGGCTTGAGGGATCGAGGTCCAGATGAGCTGCATTTTGCCCACATTTGGTGGAGCACGCCACAAATTATTAAACATTTACTGAATTAAATAACTTGCAAAACAAAAAATAAGCTGCAGTGAGCACTCTCAAAAAACTCACGAAACTCATAAACCAACAGTACATCTCTCCTTTACGCATGTAACAAACAAGCATTATAGGTACAGTACTATGGAGATTCAGCTCCTTCCTTGGCCAATGGGAGGCCAATGGGGTGGGATATTGGGAGACAGCCAATGAGAGAGCAACTCGAGTATTGTTTGAAATTTTGAATGGCACGTTTGAATGTTTGAATGGCGCATTTGGCGTTTTTCGTAAGAAGTTGTTTCATATACAGAGGACAAAAATTTAGGAAAATGGTTTTCGTATACTGTATTTTTTGTATTCAGGGGCTTTCGTAAGAAGGGGGCTGACTATATATATATATATATATATATATATATATATATATATATATATATATATATATAGTATACCAATTACTGTATATAATACAATATGGTTAAGTCTGTTGGGCTTTACACCTGCGCCAGGCAGGTTACCTTCCCAGTAAAATTTTTACTGATACCCATACTGATACTGCTGGGTGAAGAGAGGCACACTTGTGGTTAAGACCTTGCCCAGGGTCTTCGCACAGTGGGGGTCTAACTGAGATTCAAGCACATAACCTCCCAATCATGAGTACAGCACCCTAACCACTATACCACCGACCCCACATTAATATATAATATAAGATTATAATGATGTAAACTTTATTTATTTATTATTTTTTCATTTTTCCAAATATTTTTTGAAAACCGACATATAACCTTGATTGACTTGACTCGAAACGACTTAAGTCAAGGTATACCTGTGTGTGTGTGTGTGTGTGTGTGTGTGTGTGTGTGTGTGTGTGTGTGTGTGTGTGTGTGTATTGAAAGAAAGAAAGAAATTGTGTCTTCACTTGGTTCACATGAACAGATTGTATCTCTATTTTAATCCGGAGCTTAAATTCTATTTTCTTTTCTTCTTTTCATGAGGAGGTGTCCAGCTGGCATTTGGCTGTACAGTGTGGTGTTGGCGTTAATCCATTCTGCCTACAACAGCCCCTCCACCATCTCACTGTATCTCTCCTTTTCCACCATGGTAGGCCCCACCTTCCTCCTGCTGGCATTGAGTTAATGAGCAGGAGTAGGAGCACAGTGGGCAGAGCTGGGAACAGTGGGTGTTTGGTCACACGCCAGTAACACTGCAGCTAAATATGTCCATTCTGGACAGACAGAAATAGTGGTGACAGGTCAGTCCGGGACAGCTCTTGCTCTCCCTCTTGCTGTCTTTTTATTAGTTTGCTTCTCCCTGGCACTCTGTATACCACAGGCCAATGAGGGTATGTGTGTATAAATGTCTCAACGCCCCTGCACTGGCACAGGTCTCACCACTGGCCCCATGACAGCTACAACCACAGCTTGGGAATTGAATTCTATGTACACACTGCTCTATTCTCATACATGAGGCCAGTAATGCAGTTTTATTTCATGTGTTAGAATTTGGAAATAATTTCTCAGGGGTCCTTGACTGCTGTAGTCTTGAAAAATGTGTGTCAACATTCAAAAATAAATAAATAAATCATAATCCTATGGCATGTATTAATTTCATACCACAGCATGCTAGCAAACCCTAGATCAAAGTAAATGTAATATAATTGTACTACCCAACCACACAAAAATTTTGTCGAGCAGCTTTGTGACAAAGGTTTTTGTTTAATATTGTTCAAACAAAATTACATTTTCTTGAATTTAACATGTAGTGAGGCAGTGGTGGTCTAGTGGTTAGGGCGCAGGATCACTGATCCTAAGGTTGGGGGTTCGAGTCCCCACAAGGTTGTCACTGTCCCCCCCCCCCCCCCAGTGCAGCTAACTTGGTTAGCAAAGGTAGGCCATGTCTCTCACTGTCTATGGTGAGAGGCATGCAAAAGAACCATTGCTGATTTTTGTACAGAGTAGGCTGCAAAGCCGTCAGCGTGTTTCTATGACCTGGAGAGGGATGGGCTCCGCCAGGCCAAATCAGCCCAAGTCTTACCATGAAGGCACCCCAATGACATCCTCAGGATGTTAAGGGAGATGTGAAGTGACCATGTAGTGAACAATTGGTTTCCCATGCTGATCCATTTACCCTTATGTAATGTTGCGGATTTGTTACTGAGCAGTGCTTTAACCAGTGACCTTTGTTCACTACCACCTGTTTACAAAATATTACTACAGTGAGGTCAGCCTGATGCTAGTTGATGAAAGCTACAACAGAAAGCACTGCTCATGTTGCAACCACTTAACTATGAAGTGTAAATATGTTGTTGCCACACAAAGCTAGGTCCGTACAAAGAGCTGCACATAGTTTCCCGACATCAAAGCTTATTGACCTATTTACCCTGCGCTGACATGAAAACGTATTGGGTGAAATGTTTACACTTTGTAAATATTATGCAGAGCTTTTGAAAATCTTCCAATGAAATGGTCAGAGGCTTTAGACAATCATTTGCCCTTTGGGTAAAATATTACCGAAATGATCTTTGCATGCTGGTATGGGCAGTGCAAATTGGCATTCTGATTCTTGATGTATTTTTAAAAGAAGGAGAAAGAAGAAGAGCTGGGAGAATATGTATTAAGTATTAAGTATGATCTCTTACTTCTAATTTCAGACATTTTCATATATGTAGATTCTGTATGTATGTATGTATGTATGTATGTGTGTGTGTGTGTGTGTGTGTGTGTGTGTATATATATATATATATATATATATACACACACACACACACACACACACACAGTGGTACCTCACCTTACGATAGTCGCAGCAAATGAAACAAGTTCTCCTTATGAAATGCGCCAAACGTGCCATTCAAACATTCAAACAATGAACGAGCTGCTCTCCCATTGACTATCTTCCAACATCTCGCCCCGCTGGCCTCCCATTGGCTAGGAGGGATGACGCAGCTCCCTCCCATTGGCTATCACCCAACATCCCGCCCCACTAGCCTCCCATTGGTTAGCAGCTTTTTCATGAGTTTTTCGAGTGTGCCCATTGCAACTTTACTTTTTGGGTCAGGCTTTTATCCTTGCATAACCATTTGTAAGATTATAACTCTGCTAAGAAGACATGGTCAATTAAAAAAAATATTCAAACAATGCATGACTTGCTGTCTCATTAACTATCTCCCAACACCCCACCCCACTTGCCTCCCATTGGCTATTTTCCAACATCCTTCCCCGCTGGCCTCCCATTGGCTAGGAGGGATGACGCAGCTCCCTTCCATTGGCTATCTCCCAACATCCCACCCTGCTGGTCTCCCACTGGCTATGACGCAGCTCCCTTGAGCAGCAGCTTGTTCATGAGTTTTTCGAGTGTCCTCATTGCAACTTTATTTTTTGGCTCAGGCTTTTAACTTTGTATAAACATTTGTAAGATTATAAATCTGCTAAGAATACATGATCAACACAAAGTAAGTACCTTCAAAGGTATGCTTTTATACTTTTTAAAGGATAATATTGGAGGCCTTGGAACAAATCATGCGTTTTACATGTAAAATGCGGTTCTACTTACTAAAAATTCAGGTTATGAAAAAGGCTCTGGAACGGATTAATTCCGTAAGGTGAGGCACAACTGTATATATTTGCCATTTTCTTTATCAAGACTTTAACTCACTTTTACTTGTATGGAGCAACTGCGTGCGTACAATTTCCTACAGGATCAATAAGACATTCTGATTCTGAAAGTCCACTCATTGTTGAAAACCACACATTTCTATAGATTCTATAGATTAGAAAGCTCATTGGGTCATCTGTTGAACAGAAATGTTCTAAAGGCCTTATAACAAACTGTTGTTTTTTTTTTTTTTTTCTATCACAGAATAAATCCAATACAACATCGATTAAAATTATGTTTATAAAATGTAATAATATAATTGTCAAGTTTCTGTGTTTCATGGTTCAAATCCTAGCCCAAACCCTGCGTGTTTGACCTCCTCGTGCTCACATGGGTTACCTCTGGGCACTCTGGTTTTCTTCAACAGACCAAAGACATCCACATTAGGTCAAGTGGTTATTCTAAATTGCTCACAGGTATAAATATGATTGTGAATGGTTGTTTGTGTCTGTGTTAGCCCTGCAGTAACTGATGATCTTTTCAGGTGTATCCTGCCTCTCACCTGAAGTCAGCTGTGATTAGCTCTAGTTTTCCCCACAACCCTGGTGTACTTGTATAAGCAAATAGCTAAAGGATGGATGGATTATCCACTATCACGACAATGATGCTGCATGTTGTTGCTTCAATTTTTTTTACAGTCTTCAGTACTGTTCTGTACCTACTATATTGATGGGTATAGGATGGTTCTTGTAACTACCGCAAAAAATGTGCATATGCTGGCATGTCATATTCTCTAAAGAAAAATCCTGTGCAGTCACTTACCTACTCACTTGAGTCTTTGTTGTGTGTATGAGCTTATTGGTGAGCTGGCTTTGTTGCCACTGACAGCACTAGCTCAATTATCCTGTCCCCTGCTCTCCTAAGCACTGCCTGATGGTCTTTTGAGTGACATGAGTATGTGAGGTCAGACACTCTGTCCATTGTTCATGAAGAAGAATAAAAGGTTTTCAACAACAGAATGTCAACATTTGTAGCCCTAACAAAGAGGTCATGGGCAATAGCTTGAGCTTTAAAAGTGAATCTATTATTCCTATACAGCCAAGAAAACTGAGTGCTTCTTAGCACATATTCTTTCCAATACTTTGTGCAACCCAAATGTTTCTCAATCTTTGTGTTGCGTGTGTTTTATGTAAAAAAAAAAAAAAAGAAAAGAAAAATTGTTTCCCTTACCAGGGTAATTCTATTATTAAAGAACTTTGTTTGTTCAATTCAGTTCATCAGTTCAATTTCTGTAACCGCTTAATCCCAATTAGGGTCACGGGGAGACTGACGTCCATCCCAGCCAACTCCGGGCGAGGGCAGAGTACACCCTGGGCAGCTCTCCAAGCCAGAAACGCATTGATGGCTTTGCAACTAATCTTGACTTTGTTTGTTGAAAATATTAAAATAATTCTAGTGACAGAAGATATATGTCAAACTGGTTTCAGTGGATTTTTGGATTTTGCAGAACAAATTTATCCCACTAGGGCGGCACTATGGTGCAGTGCTCAGCACGTCCACTTCAAAGGAAGATTTCCCGTTTCTGTATGGAGTTTACATGTTCTTCCTGTACTTGCGTGGGTCTTAGCTGGGTATCCATTTTCCTCCTACAGTTGGCTAATTGACTGATCTAAATCACCCCTAGGTGTGCTTGTCAACCCTTCAATGGCTTGGCTAGCTGTCCAGGATGTACAGCTCCCTCGGCCACAGTCAGCAGAGATGGGCATCGGCATCCCAGTACCCTAATTAGGATAAAGCAGCTTCAAAAATTATTCCATGAATGGATGAACTTCATTCTACCGCTAGGGTCCCAGGGAGACTGAAGCCTATCTCAGCTGACACAGGGCGAATGCAGGGTACACCCTGAATGTCTCAGCAGACCAGAAAATCGCATTAAAATCTGTGAATTAAATCACCATACCAGCTGCAACTCTGTAGTGTTGCAACGTTAGTACGATACACACAGTGTTGAACAGGAAAAAAAAACGTTTTAGGGTAGATGTAAAAAAAAATCTGTGTAAAGATGTGTGCGTTCTTCACACCATGTCCCATTTGCCAGAGAAAAACATCACAGAACTTTCCAAAGGACCACAAAAACAGGATACATACACATAGTCAAGGAGGTCAGAGGGGAACCCATCATAAAAAGAAAAAAAAAAAAGCCGGATATGTAGACCTTTGTTGACATTTGCCTCCTGCCCACAACCCTGCCAGAGCTGTTGAACTAAAGTACAGAGTTGTGATGTGTACATCATATAGAGACTACAGCAACTAGCATGCAAGCTGATAATCCTACTCTCGCCAATTCTTTAGTAGAAGCCAGGCTTGGTTTGGTCTCAATCCACCGTAAACTTGTATTTCTCCTTATAATTCTCAATGAATGCGGGATCTGGACTAGCTGGATAGATTTGCGGAAGACTGCATGCACACATTATTCATTTAGAAAGGTGCCAAAAACAGTCCTCTGTGTTACCCTGTAGTACACAACTGAGACTTTGGCCAAAGAAAAGTAGACTAGAACACGATTACAAAATTTGTGAATTTGATTTGCTGTAATAGAAGAAACAAATTACAATGTAGAGCAATCATTATAGCAGAAACCTATTTCCCTATAACAACACTGCTCCTTTAATGGTTGTTAGCGGCTCAAAAAAAGAAAATGTTCTAATCTATTTTCAGAATTAAATTGCTTCCAAAAATACAGCTATCTTATTTGGACATATAGCAGAGAACCTGCTTTTTGGGTTTCTCTGGTTTTTCTTTTGTGATGTTTCTTCTGCAATGATAAATAATAATGAAATCCCTTAGTCATCGACATGCACGAGAGAGTTTAAACTTATTTACATTTATCTTTATCAACCAACAAAAATAAAACATTGCTGTTGTATCTATCTCCTAATATAGTTCTGTGTACATTAGTCACATCCGTTTCACTGGAATGTACCCTAAGAATTCCCCCTACTGTGCAAACACTACCATCAGATTTCCCATCTATTGCAAGTCCAGCTGACCAAAATAAATTGAGCAGGAAGGAGTTGAAAACAGGAAGGCGGGAAGGCCTTGGAATTTGCTAGGTGGGGGGAATCTGTTGTTTTCTTCATTGCAGTTAGAGTGTCCTCTGCTTTTCGCCAGTACCTGCTGCCAAGCCAGGTTAGGGGATTTGGGACTAGCATTACAACAGGAAGAGCATAGAGAGCTGCCTACATGGGCAGAACTAATTGTTTGCCAGGTTCAGAGGGTTCAGCTGAGCCTCAGTTTTTCCAAAAACAATAGCTCTGGAGGCTGGGGTTAAAAAAAAAAAAAAAAAAAAAAAAGATTATGTGTCACGATTAGCATAGATACTTTTGGGCTTCCTGGTGACTTCCTACTTGTATCTAGATTAGCCAAAAGACTGTAAGACTATGCTTACCATCACGAGACATTATGGAAAGGGTGTCATGAGATATTAGCTCTGAGGCTCTGATATGAAAGGTGGTGTTCATTGCATTCCATGTCCATTAAATCTACACACACATGAACACACATAAATGCAGCCATGAGGCGGGGGGGGGCACTAACCAGTGTCTCTCCCCCTTATGCCGGTCCCAAGCCCGGATAAATGCAGAGGGTTGCGACAGGAAGGGCATCCGGCGTAAAACTTCTGCCACATTTAAAAAATGCAAATGATCAAAACAAAATTCATACCGGATCGGTCGAGGCCCGGGTTAACAACGACCGCCATCAGTGCTGTCAACCAACAGGGTGCTGATGGAAATTGGACTACTGTTGGTCGAAGACGTCGAAGAAGGAGAGGCGGGAGGCGTGTCCGTAGGCAGAGAGAGAAGAGGAAATGCGTGAGCCTCGGACTGAGAGTAGGGACTTTGAATGTTGGAACTATGCAAGGAAAAGATAGGGAGCTGGCTGACATGATGCAGAGGAGGAAGGTGGACATACTGTGTGTTCAGGAGACAAGGTGGAAAGGTAGAAAGGCTAAAAGCTTAGGAGCAGGGTTTAAACTGTTTTATAATGGTGTGGATGGGAAGAGAAATGGAGTAGGAGTCATCTTGAAGGAGGGGTTTGTCAGGAATGTTCTAGAAGTGAAAAGAGTGTCAGACAGAGTGATGAGTCTCAAGTTAGAAATTGAAGGCGTGATAGTCAATGTTGTTAGTGCTTATGCCCCACAGGCAGGATGTAAGCTAGAAGAGAAGGAGAGATTCTGGAGTGAGTTAGATGAAGTGATGCAGAGTACCCCCAGAGGTGAAAGAGTGGTCATTGGAGCAGACTTCAATGGACATGTTGGTGCAGGCAACAGAGGGGACGAGGAAGTGATGGGCAGGTTTGGTATCCAGGACAGGAACACAGAAGGACAGATGTTGATCGATTTTGCAAAAAGGATGGAAATGGCTGTGGTGAATACTTTCTTCCAGAAGAAACAGAAGCATAGGGTGACTTATGAAAGCGGAGGTAAGAGCACACAGGTAGACTACATCTTGTGTAGGCGATGTAATTTGAAGGAAGTCAGTGACTGCAAAGTAGTAGTGGGTGAGAGTGTTGCCAAACAGCATAGGATGGTGGTGTGCAGGATGACACTGATGGTGAGAAAGGTGAAAAGGCAAAGGTAGAGCAGAAGACAAAGTGGTGGAAGCTGAAAAAGGAAGAGTGTCGTGTTGTCTTCAAGGAGGAGTTGAAACAGGCTTTGGGTAGTCAGGAAGTGCTTCCAGAGGACTGGACAACCACAGCCAATGTGATCAGGGAGACCGGTAGGAGAGTATTTGGTGTGTCCTCTGGAAGGAAAGTAGATAAGGAAACTTGGTGGTGGAATGAGGAAGTGCAGGAGTGTGTACAAAAGAAGAGGTTAGCCAAGAAGAAGTGGGACATTGAGAGGACCGAAGAGAGTAAACAGGAGTACAGGGAGACACAGCGTAAGGCGAAGGTAGCAGTGTCAAAGGCCAAACAGAGGGCGATGATGACTTGTATGATAGGTTGAACAGTAAGGAGGGAGAAAATGATCTATACAGGTTAGCACAGCAGAGAAATAGAGATGGGAAAGACGTGCAGCAAGTTAGAGTGATAAAGGACAGAGAGGGAAATGTATTGACTGATGACAGAAGTGTGCTGGGAAGATGGAAAGAGTACTTTGAAGAGCTGATGAATGAGGAAAATGAGAGAGAAAAAGAGTAGAAGGGGTGACCGTTGAGGAGCAGGAAGTAGCAAAGATTAGTAAGGGAGAAGTGAGGAGGGCATTGAAGAGGATGAAGAGTGGAAAGGCAGTTGGCCTCTGATGACATACCAGTTGAGGTATGGAAGTGTCTAGGGAGGTAGCAGTAGATTTTCTGACAAGAATATTCAACAAGGTCTTAGAAAGTGAGCAGATGCCAGAGGAATGGAGGAGAAGTGTGCTTGTGCCCATTTTTAAGAACAAGGGCGATGTACAGAGTTGTGGCAACTACAGAGGGATAAAGTTGATGAGCCATACAATGAAGCTATGGGAAAGAATAGTGGAAGCAAGACTAAGGGCAGAGGTCAGCATTTGTGAACAACAGTTTGGTTTCATGCCAAGAAAGAGCACCACAGATGCAGTGTTTGCTTTGAGGATGTTAATAGAGAAGTACAGAGAAGGTCAGAAGGAGCTGCATTGTGCCTTTGTGGATCTGGAGAAAGCATATGACAGGGTGCCGAGAGAAGAACTGTGGTATTGTATGAGGAAGTCTGGAGTGACAGAGAAGTATGTTAGAGTGGTGCAGGACATGTATGATAGATGTAAGACAGTGGTGAGGTGTGCTGTCGGTGTGACAGAAGAGTTCAAGGTGGAGGTGGGACTACATCAAGGGTCAGCTCTCAGCCCCTTCTTGTTTGCTATGGTGATGGACAGGCTAACAGATGAGGTTAGACAAGAATCTCCATGGACTATGATGTTTGCAGATGACATAGTGATCTGTAGTGAGAGCAGAGACCAAGTGGAGGAAAATCTAGAGAGGTGGAGGTATGCCCTGGAAAGGAGGGGATTGAAGGTTAGTCTTAGTAAGACAGAATACATGTGTGTGAACGACAAGGACCCAAGAGGAACTTTGAGGTTACAGGGGCAGAGATAAAGAAGGTGGAGGATTTTAAGTACTTAGGCTCAACAATCCAGAGCAATGGAGAGTGTGGAAAAGAGGTGAAGAAGCGCGTGCAGGCAGGTTGGAATGGATGGAGAAAAGTGTCCGGTGTGATGTGTGATAGGAGAGTATCGGCAAGAATGAAGGGAAAAGTGTACAAGATGGTGATGAGGCCAGCAATGTTGTATGGTTTAGAGACAGTGGCCCTGGGGAAAAGACAGGAGTCAGAGTTGGAGGTAGCAGAGATGAAAATGTTGAGGTTCTCTTTGGGAGTAACGAGGATGGATAGGATCAGAAATGAGTACATCAGAGGGACAGCACATGTTAGATGTTTTGGAGACAAAGTCAGAGAGGCTAGATTGAGATGGTTTGGACATGTACAGAGGAGGGATAGTGAGTATATTGGTCGTAGGATGCTGAGGTTGGAACTACCAGGCAAAAGGCCCAGAGGAAGACCAAAGAGAAGATTTATGGATGCAGTGAAGGCGGACATGAAGGTCGTTGGAGTAAGAGTAGAAGATGCAGAGGATAGGGAGAGATGGAGGCAGATCATTTGCTGTGGCGACCCCTGAAGGGAACAGTTGAAAGGAAAAGAAGAAAGAAGACACATGAACACACATACACATGTGCATGCTATCATAGTCAATTCACCTAAATACCTGATTTTTGGGGTGGGAGGAAACTGGGTAACTTTTTGAGGAAACCCAAGTGAACATGTCAAGAACATACACAATTTGACACAGACAAAAATCCAAACTCCATGAAAAACCACAGACCCTGGAACTATGAGATGATAGATTCCCGCTGCAAAGTTTGCCCATATGCCTTCACCCATATGCTTATGCCACAATGTCCACCCAACTTATCATCATCATCATCATCATTCACATTATGCATAACAATTGGGACTCCCACCAGCTCTACATTTGGCATGAGCAGCTTCACATTTGTGAGGTGTTTCTGGGCTTATCAGAGTGATAGAATCCTTTTGGCTTTGCCTGTAGTCCTTCATAGTCGTAGGGTCATGCTGTAGGAACTCTGGTGGGTATAGTAAAACAGCAATGAGAAGGTACTAGCCTCAGGCCACAAAGTAAATAGGCTGCCATCTTACAGTAGGTACTTACATCCTTCAACAGCAACTGACATAGAGTGGACTAAAGTGAGATGCAAATCACTACGCCGTGTGCCGAGAGCAGTCTGAATACAGGCTGACCTAAGCTTGGACTAGCTTTTTTTTAATTAATTTATTTATTTTATTGAGGTTTGTCTTCCTAGATCCACTGTGATTTTTGTGAAACCAGGGTTGCCAACTTGGAGGGACAACAGACGGTCTTCAGCATGCAAGAGGCTTGTGGTATGGTCTCTTGCTGGGATGGCCATGTGTTGCGCATCACATGCCGCTGGATGTCAGGAGACCTGGGATATTGACATGTTCTACTTGCCAGCCAGAAAAGTAATACTCCTGCAAGTGTTACATAAAAGCTGCAGCTTTAAACACTCATCCTTATAAACTTATTTGTTCTTTTTAAATGTATTATAGGTGTTCACTTATATTTTGCTTTGGTCTCCCTATCATGTTGTGATTCCTATTCCAGTAAAAAGGTGTGTACATTGTGTGCAACTCACAATGTGAGGAAAAAAACAGTCCACAGTCTTGTTTGGTTGCTCTGAGCTGCCCCCCCCCCCCAACAAATGTGCAGGAAAGTCCACAAGTGGCCTTGCACAATCAGTGATGCACAAACAAGAGGTGAGGTAACCAAATCCATTAACAGTGTTGAAACAACTGTACAGGAAGTGAGGACCGGAAGATCCCAAAATGGAAATCGGTAAAGGAGGGGGGGGTGAATTATGCTATACTATTCAGCTCAACACTAGTCAGTTGCAGTTGAATGTTTATGAAATATGTTTGGATTTACTGCTTTGGGCAATGTAATCAATGATGTTGTTCAGGTGCATGTTCATTTCAACATATTTCCTGAAGCTGTTCCTCTTCCAAGCTCTTTCAAAATCAAGTAAACAACAGGGTGAAACATCTGGTGCATGTGCACTTCATCTTACATACACATGTGGTCAACAGAAAGGATGCCAATGGACAAAAGAGAAAAAAATGACTAAACAAAAGAAGGCTTATGCATGTGTGAGGATATCCCCCTCTGAGGCTTTACGTAGTAGAACACTTTGAGGGCCAAGGATGCAAAAGAGTGCAGGCTTCATCCTGTTTCCCAGATTCTCTACATTAGAGGTGTGTGTGAGAGTTTTAATCCCACTCCCACCATATCCAGTTGTTATTATTACTGATGTATTTTATGCCATCCATTTACTACGCTGTTACAAAAGATGAAGGGACTTCCTGATGGGTAGACCCGGAAGTATAAAAGGATGATTGAGTTCAGTTTACATCAGGCATAGTAAAAGTGTAAATGTTCAATATGCTCCTGTATTGTCCTTTTAGATTGAGATGGTTTGGACATGTACAGAGGAGGGATAGTGAGTATATTGGTAGTAGGATGCCTATAACATAGAGGAAGACCAAAGAGACGATTCATGGACGTGGTGAAGGAGGACATGAAGGCAGTTGGTGTAAAAGAAGAAGATGCAGAGGATAGGGTGAGATGGAGGCAGATGATTCGCTGTGGCGACCCCTGAAGGGAACAGCCAAAAGGAAAAGAAGAAGATGCTCCTGTATTGTCCTTTATATATTTTTGTATAATTAACGCGCGAAGCAGTGGGCTGCCACAAACTGCAGCACCTGGAGAGCAGTTGGGGGTTAGTTGTCTTGCCCAAGGGCACTTCAGCCATGAAGGTGAAGGAATTGAGGTGGCAGCTCACACATTTTATTTATTTTTATTGCTTTATTTTATGGATAAGTAACCTATTCTCATAGATTCTCTGTCCCTTCTCCATACACCTATACCAGACCTCAGGCATGTCCATTTACATACAATCAATGAATCTTCTGACCGGCAAAAAGTTGTACACACTCTCCCTACATAGACCATCCTACACACAAATTTCATTTTGTCTTCTGGATAAAACCTGATAATGATTTTCCACTTGTGTTAAAGATGATTCAGTTGATATTTCAGAGTACTCAGTGTTACTCACTGAGAAATGCTGGCAGAGATGTCGACTGCTGAAAGATTAATCAGTGAATGTGTTGCATGGAAATTCTCAGGAATCAGTTTCACGATGTCTGCTAAGTTATGTTTTTCCACTGACACATTACTGTTCCTGAAGCTAGTGGGGGTTTAAGGCAGGGGTTCCCAACCCTCCAGGACCAGGATTGGAAACCTCTGTTTTATGGAATAAGAAAAACGTTGTCACATGTTTAAGCCATTGTGCAATCTGATGTAGGAGTTTAAAATGCATTGTATAATAACATGGGGCAGTGGTGGCCTAGTGGTATAGGGTGCTGGATCGCTGATCCTAAGGTTGGGGGTTCGAGTCCCACTCTCCACAGATTGTCACTGCCCCCCCGTGCAGCTAACTGGGTTATCAGAGGCCGGTTATGTCTCTCACTGTCTATGGTGTGAGGCTGTAAAAGAACCATTGCTGAATTTCGACTAGAGTAGACTGCAAAGCCGTCAGCGTGTCTCCGCCCTGCGATGGCCTGGCAAGCTGTCCAGGGTGGACTCTGCCCTCGCCCGGAGTCGGCTGGGATGGGTGCCAGCCTCCCTGCGACCCTAATTAGAATTAAGCAGTTACACAAAATGAACTGAACTGTATAATAACAATCAATGTTAAGGTATTTCAAATTGTACATATAATGTTGATAACTTTTAAATTTTACACAGTGTAAAACATCATAGACAAAATTTAGCTCTGACTGAGTTGCAGTTTTATGAAATATTACCCATGCCACATTCTTTCTACCACACGCAGAACTGCTTGACTGTTCAGTATACAGGTATTTTAGAGTAATGATTATATTCTCTTTTGAGTCGGATTGCTCTTGAGGTACGGGACAGTGGTGGTCTAGTGGTATAGGGCGCTGGATCGCTGATCCAAAGGTTGGGGGTTCAAGTCCCACTGTGCACAAGGTTGTCACTGTCCCCCCCAATGGAGCTAACTGGGTTATCAAAGGCCGGCCATGTCTCTCACTGTCTATGGTGAGAGGCATGTAAAAGAACCATTGCTGACATTCGACAAGAGTAGGCTGCAAAGCCGTCAGCGAGTTTCTGCCCTGCGATGGCCTGGCGAGCTGTCCAGGGAGTATTCTGCCCTCACCCGAAGTTGGCTGGGATGGGCGCCAGCCTCCCCGTGACCCAAATTAGGATTAAGCGGGTACATAAAATGATGATGCTCTTGAGGTTTCCTTGTGTCGTCTCGAGGATATTTTTTTTACCACCATCTGCTCTGGCGAGTTTATTAAAGATAAATCTATATCTGGGTATGGGTAGACTTCTGTGAAGTTGATTTTGACAATTTCCACTTTTAAGAAGTTAAACAAATTAAAATTAATTACTGAATTGGACTGAATTGAATTTGAACTAATTTCCTTTGTACCAGTGCCGCAAAGTTTGTTCATTTCTAGATAACTAATATGGGTTGCACAGTGGCACGCCACACATTTGTTACCTGGGCCTTCAGTGGGGACTTCACAGACTGAATCCACCTCTTAATACCACCATGATCATGCTGCAGCTATACAAACCATAAATAATATACAAAAACACAATATAACAAGGCGTGGCATTGCAAAGAGAAAAAGAAAGGCATTTCACATATTGAAGGTGAATATCATTACTACTTCAGCAAGAAACCCAGTTAACCCTTTATCTTTGAATATACCGTCTACACATCATCTACTGCTCGTAAACACTGGTCCGTAAGTGGCAAACAAACCCTTTACTGGGCTGAGACAAGCTAGCTTCGGGTTGCCCAACCTCTCCTTAAGATATCTAGCTTTTTTGAAAAAAAGTTCATCTTCAAAAGCATTTTTTTAAGAATGTGCAACACCACCTCAATTTCTTCTTCTCCATCATCCATTGTGGGCATAAAAAATCTAACTCGGATGTATTGTGTGCAAATCGCTACAGACTATTTAGCTTCTTGAACTTGGCTTGCCCGAAGAGCTTTGCTCTGACCAACCAATCATAGGATGGAAAAATGCCAACGTTATTGTGGGCCAACTAGCTCCATGAGGCGAATCTAAAATCAGATTGGTTAAAGAAACAGCCCATTTGCTCATATAGTTTAAGTAGGATCATCCAGCACTGCTGATTCTGAAGGCTCTGGGCAGATTAGATTGACATGGGAGCACATAGAAGCTGAAATCTGATTGGACAAAAAAAAAAAACCTGATCTCCACATACACGTACTGGGATCAGTGACGCCAAGAGACACTCTACAAAATGAAGAGAATAGACTCATGGGAATAAATTAATGCAATTTTATGGAACAAATTCTACAATTTAAGCTGTAAAGGTAGGTCAGTGCTTCTGATAGTGGGCCCTGACGGCCCACAACTGGGTTGGACCTTTTTTTAAAATTGCACAATTTGTTGTCATTGCGGTGTCTAGTAGATTTAGTTTCTATCCAGCAGCTTCATCCACAGAGAATGTTTGTCTATCCATGAGTATGCGTGTATGTAAATCCAGGTGTAAAGGTAACTGTGTGTTTGTATTGGCAGTAGGAACGTGTACACTTCCCAGCAGAAGCAGTAAAATGACAAAGATCAATACAGCATTAGAGCACATCACAGCTGCCTTTTCGAGCTTCAGACAGAACAGATAATGCAATCTATAAATCCCCCAGTCTTTGCTGAGAAAGAAGCAGAGTACAAGAATAAATAAATATGTTTCAGCACTTGTTGGAACTTAGCCACATGAGTTTGGTATATGCAAGTTTACTAAGTTGCTGGACAAGCTTTCAAAAATGCTTCAGTTCACACTGGTACTGATCTTACAGCAGGGTAGGATGTAACAAGCAAAAAACAAAAAACAAAAAAAAAACAGTAGTGTATGGATGGATAGGATCAGGAATGAGTACATCAGAGGGACAGCACATGTTAGATGTTTTGGAGACCAAATCAGTGAGGCTAGATTGAGATGGTTTGGACATGTACAGAGGAGGGATAGTGAGTATATTGGTAGTAGGATGCTGAGTTGGAACTACCAGGCAAAAGGCCCAGAGGAAGACCAAAGAGAAGATTTATGGATGTGGTGAAGGCGGACATGAAGGTCGTTGGAGTAAGAGTAGAAGATGCAGAGGATAGGGTGAGACGGAGGCAGATCATTTGCTGTGGCGACCCCTGAAGGGAACAGCTGAAAGGAAAAGAAGAAGATGAGTGTATACTGTAAGAAAATAATCAAGAATTAACATAAAACAGGTGTCGACAACGAGGTAACAAATCAGAAGCAGAGGCAGAAATAAAGCAGAAACAAAACCATAACTAAATTGAACTTTGTGCTATGACAACAGCAATAAAAACACAGATCCATGACAACCACTGTCCACAATTTATGTAATTTGCATACACATAAAATCAGTCAGCCATTGTGCCATGTGTTTGTGGACACTGTAATCCTGGAAAATATGACGCCCATCAGGATAGAAATGCTTCAGTACAGGACAAATATACTGAGCACGAATAACTTTGAATTAAAGTGTACTGAGCCTTTCCTATTAAGGCCCAGGTGGATCCAAATCACACCAGCAAAATGTCCTAGTATAACCATGTTGTCTTCAAATTGTAGGCATAAAAAATGATATCCCAGAGACAATGGAGCCTCGGAGATTTTGTGGGAACTGTAGAAAGGAATATAGCCCTTAGGCAACTTCTATCAGTCTCATCTCAATTTCACTTATTGCACACAGAACCATCTGTGATTTTCAGCTAATGAGGGTTTAATGAAGTCTTGTTTATGCATTTTGGATGAGAGACTGCTGCTGTGTGATAGAGCCCCTATTTTAACTTATGGAGCACTGCATAAAATCATATTTAATATGTGAACGACCTATAAGTCCAATAAACACATTCCAGCTACCACAATAAGTGAAAGTGATTGTGTAGGGACTTTCTGTTATTAGAAAATGTAATCAATTTTAGCTTAAAATTTTGGATTATAAATTACGTTGCAGTCTACCCTCAGGGAATTAAGTCAGGGAATTAATAAATTATAGAAAGTCCAAAGACAGCCTTTTTCCATTGCATTCTGTGAGTCAAATAGTTTAATTAAAAACCAAAAAGCACAAACAAAAACTCCACAAGAAAAGGGGAAAAGTTTGCAATGTTGTATACAGCTACACTACTTACTATCAAAGAAATTATTGGATATTCAATTCAAAATGAATGACACCCAACCGCGCTGTTCCATCGTTGATAGTTAAAAGCTGTGATCTCAATGAACAATGTAACGGGCTAAACTAAATCTTATTCGCCCTACCACTGCCCAGGCCTGGATTACCCAGCTGTCATGACTTCTCCTACCCTGAAGACATTGCAGTCTCTTGCTCAGAATACGCAGCGACTCAGCAGGACAGCCGGCATCAAGTAGTGACTGCACTCTGTCTCAATCACGAGAATAATGAGGACAATTTATAATCAAGGGTTTAGTTGTAAGCAGCGCTGCCATTCACTGAGCAGGAGAGGCATGCTGATCTAAGATCAGATGGGACATCATCTATGGACAAATCAGCCTTACTTACAAATAGATACCTTATAAGGACCACAACTAATGTGATATGCTATACTGTAGTATTTAATATATATGTATTTGAATTAATCCACAATGATTCATATTTATCTTTAAATCCTTATTGTGGCTATAGTAATAAAAATTTTGGGCCAGGGTGACATCAAAAACAGCATAGCCTCAAGTGAAAATGAGGCTGAGATGATATCATATGTGATTTATGATGGAGGCTCCTATCTCATGAAATTTTAAAGTAACCCCACGAAACTTCCATCCTGATGATATCTGATGAAAGCCATACAAAACATCTAAAGCTAGAGCCAAAAATTCACTTACTTGAAAAAGGGAGGGACATTTTTTCTCTCTCGGCCTTTGTATGAGAAACAGCGGCACCATAGTTTCTTTTTCCTGAACTTTGCAATATGTCATACAGTAAATATATTAAGCTGAGCTCACATGTAAACGATCATGGCCGAATGTACAAGCGACTTTTATTTTGAGGGTAATTGGAGATATTTTCGGAGGAATTCGGTCGAGAGAGATGAAAGAGATTTCCTTTCGGCTTTTCCTTTTTTCAGGGGTCGCCACAGCGAATTATTCGCACGTTTGATTTGGCATAGGTTTTTACGTCGGATGCCCTTCCTGACACAACCCTTTAGCGAGGGGCAGAAACACGCTGACGGCTTTGCAGCTACTCTTTACGATAGTCAGCAATGGTTCTTTTACATGGACCTCTCACCATAGACAGTGAGAGACATGGCCGGCCTTTGATAACCCAGCTAGCTGCACTGGGGGGACAGTGACAACCTTGTGGAGAGTGGGACTCGAACCCCCAGCCTTAGAATCAGCGATCCAGCGCCCTTTACCACCAGGCCGCCACTGCTCCACTGCCCTGGAGGAAATGGTAAATTTGTGGTAAATGGACTTGCTAAAAATTTGTTGTGAATTCAGAGCGGCTATAATTCAAGCGAAAATCTTTGGAAGCAGTTTGTTCCTTTTTGCTTGTTTCTGAATGGCTCGTGACTGATTTTTGAACATCTCACGTGAAACCGCCCCTTTTGACAAAGAAAAACTCATTAATTACGATGCGCAAATCCACCCCTCACCCCCCACCCACCTTTTTCTTTTTACAAAGAAAAGCCTGCAAAATGATGCACAGGTCACTTCTATATAGAGGCAGCCGTCTCAATTTACACTTTATTGTTTTTTTTTTTCACAACATACAGAGGATTAGATCTGTTAAATTTGAGCTTAGATCTGACACTTTGGGTGTATTACAGAGATCATCAGTTTATCAGTTCATTTTCTGTAACTGCTTAATCCTAATTAGGGTCGCGGGGAGGCTGGCGCCCATCCCAACCGACTCCGGGCAAGGGCAGAGTACACCCTGGACAGCTCATCAGGTCATCGCAGGACGGAAACACGCTGACGGCTATGCAGCTACTCTTGTCGAAAGTCAGCAATGGTTCATTTACATGCCTCACACCATAGACAGTGAGAGACATGGCCGGCCTTTGATTACCCAGTTAGCTGCACTGGGGGGGGCAGTGACAACCTGTGGAGAGTGGAGCTTGAACCCCCAACATTAGGATCAGCAATCCAGCGTCGTATACCACTAGGCCACCACTGCCCACTACAGGGAGAAATGGAAGGAAAATATAGACTAGATTTTTAAATGCAGCTTCACGCTATCACGTCAGCTTCAAACCAACAGTGCAGGCTGAAATAGCGCTTTCCCCATAAGCCAAAGCTGAGTACACAGCGAATTCAACCAGACTGAGTGAACCTGACACAATGAAATAGAAGATACGTATAATATGTTCAGAGAAAAAAGCACAATACGTCATTAAAGAAAGCACTTTGATTTGTTTTATTTTCATTTTAAGGGTAGGTTCAACACAATACATGACACACAGCCAGTGGAGGCTCACAGATCCTCAATGATAATCAATACTGAAGGTTTTCGATGTGGCCGCAAATTTTTCCGACCAGCTGAAACCGAAAACAACTGAAAAAAATTTATTTCACTCCTTTTCATGGCTATATCACTTCCATCTGAGTATGCCCTTGCAACTTGTGTCATGGCACAAGAATATATATATATTTTAAACATTATTTCTGACATAGCTTGTTTATCATTGTTTCCAATTGTTTCTCTCCACAAAGTTGAGAAGTCAGATTTGCTTAAATTCACATTTGATCAGATAGATGTGACCTGGTAGTATAAGTAGGCTAAGCTATTAACACGGTTTTAGGAGGATTATCTCAGCTTCAAAATATTGGACTGCATGACACCATGTTTTCACCTACTGCAACCATTTTTGCCACGCTGCCATAACTTTTAACTACGCTGAAGCACTGACATATCCATCCTCATATTAGGCCTGCTTTAAAATGAATAGGATCGAAATATTTTCTGTTTTCCTAAAAAATATTATAAAATATCTCAGTGTGTGCATAAAATAACCATTCTTTAATTGCAGCATATAGAAAATCCTCCGAAAATTCATCTTTTACCAATATCCTGTATACACTTTAAGACCACTTTTAATGTGCTATATGTTTAGTTCATCAATATTTCACAGCAATCAAGCTGCACAGTGATGTCTGAAGAGCACTTGATCAAAATAGTTCATTAATTTTGACCCCAGAATGAATTTGAAATAAATGCATACTGGATATGGTAATTATTTTTGTTAAGCTAATGATTCCCTTTTTTGGATTATTTCAGTGTGTCTAAATCAGTGTTTATTTTCTGCCCCTACCCCCCAGGAAGAAAAAAAAAAACATTTAACTATAAATAGTATTATTTGTCCATAAAATTGTTATTAGTACACCTCTGCATAACACTATCTTTATTAACATTAAACACACACACACACACACACACAAATATATATATATATATATGTATATATATATATATATATATAGCTAAGATGGCCTGGCGAGCTGTTCAGGGTGTACTCTGCCCTTGCCTGAAGTTGGCTGGGATGGGTGCCAGCCTCCCTGCAACCCTAATTAGGATTACTGTAAGCAGTTACAGAAAATGAACTGAACTGAACCTATATATAGTTCGAGAAATTTTCTTTCGGCTTTTTCCCTTTATCAGGGCTCGCCACAGCGAAATAATTTGCACGTTTGTAATAATATATAGAGTTCAACCTACGATAAAGAAAAACTTCATTAACATTGTTTTTTAATCTGTAATTGAAAAGATTCAAATGCATCAATGTGCCTGAAATTAAAAAATTACATCCTTATTTAAACTCATTCAACTTATTTATGTCTTAATATCTCCGTCTCGCTCCACTTTTCTCTTCATTCCTGTTAGAAATTTTCTCCGTGTTGTTTCTTGAAAGGTTGTTTACTGCACTTCATATCCTTTGCTTGTGAAAAAAAACACTACACCATAGCGCGGCAATGAGAATGCCCCTGCCAACTAGTGGAGCGAAGGTGCAATTACACTTAAGTTCTCGCACACAATTCAAGAAAAGCATGGTCATACCAGGGGCAGTGGTGGTCTAGTGGTATAGGGCGCTGGATCACCGATCCAAAGGTTGGGGGTTTGAGTCCCACTCTCCACAAGGTTGTCACTGTGCCTCCCAGTGCAGCTAACTGGGTTATCAAAGGCCAGCCATGTCACCCACTGTCTATGGTGTGAGGCATGTAAAAGAACCATTGCTGACTTTCGTAAAGAGTAGACTGCAAAGCCGTTGGCGTGTTTCCGCCCTGCGATGGTCTGGCGAGCTGTCCAGGGTGTACTCTGCCCTCGCCCGAAGTTGGCTGGGATGGGCACCAGCCTCCCCGCGACCCAAATTAGGATTAAGCGGTTACAAAAAATGAACTGAACTGAACATGGTCCCCCCCCGGCATCACCCCCCTTCCCCCAAGGGGAGAGCGCCCCACTATTTAAGAACCACTGGTCTAAATTTCAAACATTATTGTACATGGCTCTGTGTCCTCCTTCAAAATATGTTCAGTTTCTCATACACTAAGAATGTACGCCTTTCAGTTGCACTGTCATCAGTGAACATCATTGAATTTAAGATCATCAGTGAAAATCATTGAATTTAAGATCTCCTCATTATACTGCAATTTCATCTTTTTTACTATGCTAACCACAAATGTATAGCTGAGCTGTGACATTTTGTTTTCTTAAGCAGAAACAATAACTATTAGCAGCTTAAACCAACTCATGTGCAAAGGGTCTCATGTAAAACAATTTAATGAGCTTTTGTAGCAGCAGCAATTAACAGCTGCTCTGTAATCTCCTTGTCAGACAACCTATTTGGACCCATTGAATTAATTAAATTAATAGTGTTTCTTTTTCTTGAATAGCATTGTGCCCATGCCCCTGCAATAATGGTCAAGTAGTGGGGATTACAATACTATAATTGTAATGAATCTGCTATAAACACAGAGCAGGTGGTGACTGCCATAGTATGTGTAAGGGTGTTTTGTGCAGCTGTGTGTACGTGTGCCGTCTGAGACGTGCACTCTGGTTGTGTTGCTAACATGCAATAAAGATGCAGAGCTTAAAGGGTACCTGTAGTGAAAGCCCTCATATACCTAATTTGATGTATTGTGTATTAGCTAGTGACAATACACCTATAAGGCGTTTATTATATTCTCTCACAAACCAGCTTTAAGCGATTTAACGGCTTCACTAACGTCAAGCTTCAGAGCACAGGAGTTTTAAAACGGCGCATTTGCCGTGACGTCATATCATTGTCAAAGCCTCGACTGGAACTGCGAGATTGCAATGTAAATGTAAGGCTATATACCTGAACATATACAACACAAGCTCACGGAAACTTGGAAAAAACAGAACGTTCTCGTAGTTTTTTTTTTAAACCATGGACGAAGACAATTTCGTAGAAGGATTAGAAGGTTATTTATATGAACCACTGAAGAAAGACTATCCACATTTAGTGAAATCGGACCAAGAAAGTGACGACTCGGAGGACGATATTGGAGAGTCTGCAGAAGCTCTTACACGGGAAAATCATAGCAAACAACCAGCAAATATTTGGTTCTCTTGTGGAAAATGCGTGCGTCAAAAAGTGATCAGGAGTGCTATTGTTGTAAAGAACATGAATTGCTTGAGGAAAATATACTGACATTCTGCAATTGGCTATACGACTGTCAACGATGTTACGTCACAATGACCTTTGACCCCAGTGAAAAGAAGCCAATATGTCTGCGCGCTCAACCTTCGTGAGCAAGGAATGTCATATAGAAGAAAAGGAAATGTGGACTTATAAATAAACTACCAACATCACACGATGTTTAAAAGTTAATAACAGGGGTGTCAAACTCATGCCACAAAGGGCCGTGTGGCTGCAGGTTTTTGTTTCAACCAAACAGCAGCACACCTGACTTTGCTCATTTAAACAACTTAGTTCAGTCTTCAGGCGGTTGATTGGTCAGTCTCTGTAAAGAACACACAGCTTGACCAATCAACTGCCTGAAGACTCAATCCATTTGTTTAAATGAGCGTCAAATGAGAGTCAGGTGTGCTGCTGCTTGGTTGAAACAAAAACCTGCAGCCACATGGCCCATTGTGGCATGAGTTTGACACCCCTGGTTAATAATAAAGTATAGTGGGTATTTTTTGAATGCTGTAAATTTTGGGTACAGGTACCCTTTAACCATGCAACACTTTTACTTACTGCCTTTGATTCCTTACTACCTTGATGTGACAGTGCCTAATAGTGTGTGCCCCCCCCCAAAAAAGTCAGCAGAGCTTTGGGTTTCAGAGTACTGACAGAAAAAGTGATTCATTATAGAGTTCAACACTAAAGGAATGCATAAATTAACATTTCTATTTTTTATCCCCTTGCTTGCTCATTTGCCAAATAGTATAATCCTACTAGAGATTTAGAGAATGGAGGTCATCTCAGCAAACTCTTGGAGAAGACAGGGTATACCCCGAACAGCTCACCAGACCATCCCAGGGTAAATACACACAACCATTTACACTCACACCAAGGGCCAATCTGGAATAGTCAATTAGCCTAATGTGCATGTGTTTGGACTGAGGGAGAAACCACAATACCCAGAGGTATCAAAACAAGCATAGAAAAAGCATGCAATGTCCACACAGAAATGCTTTTCAACTTTCAATCTAGTTACAGTAACTTTCCTGTTTCTCACGGCCTGGCTCACTAGCTAGCTGAGCCGAATGTCAACCAAAACTCAGCACCATGGGCGTGGCGTATACAATATAACTGCTCTGCAGTCAGAAAATAAAAGTCCTGTCTTTGTCTGTACAGTGGTGGGCAGTGACAAAAGTACATTTATGCAAGTACTGTACATAAGTAAATCTTTTGATTATGTGTACTTTACTTGAACAAAGATTGTGTGTGTGCTTTAAACACCTCTGGAACAGGGTCCATGATCCATGAGATACGGGAATATGCATTATTATGATAACCAATAATTACTGTATATTTGTACAAATCTTAATCCTAAAATAGTTTTAAACTTGTCTTTAAAACCAAATTCTGAACCGTCAACTAGAAAAGTGACATTCATTCGTTCATTTTCTGAACTGCGTTTTCCTATGAGGGTCATGAGGCCACGCTAGACTTATAAGCATCCACAGATATTTTTTGTTTGTTTGTTTGTTTTGTTTTTAATTAGAATCTGGACAGCTTTTTTAGATCTTTGCATGATGGCATCAAACATTTCAATAGCAAAGTGAACACCACAAACTAGATGTCAAATTTACACAAGACAGGCTCCATGAGCATGAGGTTCTAGACATTCATTTATTTTTTCATACTTTCATTTGCTGAACCATTTATTCATATTAGGGTTCCGTGGTTGCTGGAACCTAACTCAGCCAATATTGGGTTAAGGCGTGGTACACCCTCAACAGCTCACCAGACCATTGCACCCCCCCCCCCCCCCCACACACACACACACACACATGCATCATTCACACTCATATCTAGAGGTAATCTTAAGCGACTAGTTAGCCTGTGTTTTCTTTGGGCCATGGGAGGAATCCAGAGTATATGAAGGAATCCTACTCAAGCACGGAGAGAACATTGTCCGGTTCCGGTTCACTAACAGCGGAGTTCCCTGTCTGGGAGTCCCGCTTCTAAAAAGTTTTTCCAATAGAAAAATTGCAAACTTTAACTGAAAATTTAACAACGTGATTTTTTAAGTTTCCAGGATCATGGACGGAACGTTTTCAGTTGACGAATCTACATCAACAGCATGGACGATGGCCATTTAAAAGTGAATGGTCAAGATGGCGCTTCTTAGAGGGCGACGTCGCAGAGTTCTGAGAGTCACATTTTTTCCTTGTCTGTTTTAAATGTTGTTTTTGTTCATTTGGGGTTTTTTTGCACTATGCTCGTCTATGACCGTGCGACTCTACTGCAACTATGACAGCACAGTCCTTTTGGGCATTTAGAACTGAGCACGCTTATCTCCTATCCTGAGCTAATATGTTACCGCAGCTCAATGCTAGCCACACCCCGGAGAACAATAAACCCCTGGCGGACATGCAGCAGGTGAGGAGGGGCTGAACGACAACTCTGGCACTTGGTTAGCATTGGAAAGTTAGCACTCCCAGTCATACTGCTTGAAAATGTTCAGTCTCTGCGAAACAAGATGGACGAGCTTCATGCTTGGATTGCAGCACAGAGGGATCTACAGGACTGCTCCATGTTGTGTTTCTGTGAAACATGGCTCGAGGAGAGTACACCCGACGAGGCAACTACACCAACCGGCTACACGGCCTTCAGAGAGGACCGGAGCACAGCAGCTAGCAACTAGAACCATGGCGGAAGAACAGTGCATTCTCGTTAAATAAACCTGGTGTACTGACTGACTGACTGTAGATTATCTCTAAACCTTGCTCTGAGAATGGAGAACATCTAACTTTGAAGTTGCAGCCATTTTGTTTACCCAGAGAACTGTTCTTTTTTTTCCAACAAAACAATGGGCATAGTGCAATATAAATATAAATATAAATATAAATACCCCTCCCTGAATCCCCACCTTATCGTGGTGGAGGGGTTTGCATGACCTAATGATCCTAGGAGCTATGTTGCCGGGGGCATAATGCCCCTGGTAGGGTCACCCAAGGCAAACAGGTCCTGGGTGAAGGTCCAGATGAAGTGCAATTCAGAAGACCTTTATGACAGACATCCAAGGAAGCAGTCTCCCTTGCGCGGACGCGAGTCACCGGGGTTCCCCCCTGGAGCCAGACCCGGGGGAGGGGCTCGAGGGCGAGCACCTGGTGGTCGGCCTTCTGCCCATGGAGCCTGGCTGGGCCTAGCCCGAAAAGGAGACATGAGTCCGCCCTCCCATGGACCCACCACCCATGGGAGGAGTTTTAGGGGTCGGGTGCAGTGTGAGTTGGGTGGCAGCCGAAGGCGTGGGTTCTGTTTGACCGATCATCGGCTACTTACTCTGACCCTCGGGACATGGAATGTCACCTCTCTGGCGGGGAAGGAGCCTGATCTGGTGCGTGAGGTGGAGAGATACCGACTAGATATAGTCAGTCTCACCTCAATGCATAGCTTGGGCTCTGGAACCATCCATCTCGAGAGAGACTGGACCTTATTCTATTCTGGAGTTGCTCATGGGGGAGAGGCGGCGAGCCGGTGTGGGCATTCTTGTTGCCCCCCTGTCTCAGGGCCCAAATGTTGCGGTTCCCCCCGATTAATGAAAGGGTAGCTTACCTCCGACTTTGGGTGGGGAAATGGGTCCTGACTGTATTTGTGCTTATGCACCAAATGACAGTTCAGAGTACCCACCCTTCTTGGAGTCTTTGTGTGTGTGTGTGTGTGTGTGTGGGGGGGGGGGGGGGGTTGGGGCTGGCGAACACTCCGTTGGGAGACTCCCTCGTTGTCTTGGGAGACTTCAACGCCCATGTGGGCAACGCTAGTGTGATCTGGAAGGGTGTGATCAGTAGGTACGGCCTCTCCAGTCTGAACTCGAATGGTGTTTCGTTGTTGAACTACTGTGCTCATCACAGTTTGTCTATCACGAACACCACGTTCGAACATAAGTGTGCCTATAAGTGCACTTGGCACCAGGACACCTTAGGTCGCAGTTCGATGATTGACTTTGTAGTCGTGTCATTGGACTTGCGGCCGTATGTTCTGGACACTCAGGTGAAGAGAGGAGCTGAGCTGTCCACCGATCACCATCTGGTGGTGAGTTCGCTTCGGTGGTGGGGGAGGCTGCCTCCCAGACCTGGCAAGCCCAAGCATGTAATCAGGGTCTGCTGAGAATGTTTGGGGAGTCCCCTGAGAAGCTTTTAACTCCCACCTCTGGCAGAGCTACAACCACGTCCCGGAGGAGGCGGGGGACATGGACTCCAAATGGGCCATGTTTCTTGCCTCCATTACTAAGGCGGCAGCCCATAGCTGTGGCTGGAAGATCATCAGTGCTTGTCGTGGCAGTAATCCCCGAACCCAGTGGTGGACACCTGCAGTGAAGGGGGCCGTCCAGCTGAAGAAGGATGCCTATTGGGTTTTTTTAACCTGTGGGACTTCCGAGGCAGCAAACAGGTACCAGCAGGCCAAACGTGCTGCAGCCAAGGCTGTCGCAGATGCAAAATTGGGGAGCTGCTTTCCTCGACTGGGGATGTCGTCGAGAGGTGGAGGGAATACTTTAAGGACCTCCTCAATCCCACCAACACGCCCTCCATGGAAGAGAAAGACCCTGGGAGTTTGAGTGGGGGTCCACCCATCACTGGAGTGGAGGTCACTGAGGTTGTCAAAAAACTCCTCGGTGGTTGAGCTCCGGGGTTGGACGAGATTCGCCCGGAATATCTCAGGGCTCTAGATGCTGTAGGACTGTCTTGGTTGACACGTCTCTGTGACATCGCGTGGTCATCGGGGGCTGTACCTCTGGATTGGCAAACTGGGGTGGTGGTCCCGATTTTTAAGAAGGGGGACCGGAGGGTGTGTTCCAATTATCGGGGAATTGCACTCCTCAGCCTACCTGGGAAAGTCTATGCAGGGGTACTAGAGAGGAGGATCCAACCGATAGTCGAACCTCGCATTCAGGAGGAACAATGTGGTTTTCGTTCTGGCCGTAGCACTCTTGACCAACTCTATATGCTCCACAGGATTCTGGAGGGGGCATGGGAGTTTGTCCAATTTGTCCACATGTGTTTTGTATATTTTGAGAAGGCTTTCGACCGTCTCCCTCGAACAATCTTGTGGGGCATGTTTCGGGAGTACGGCGTTCCGGACCCGTTGCTACGGGCCATTTGGTCGATGTATCACCGGAGCCAGAGTTTGGTCTGTATTGGCAACAACAGGTCAAATTCTTTCCGATGGGAGTTGGAGTACACCAAGGCTGTCCTTTGTCACCGATTATGTTCATAATTTTTGTGGAGAAAATTTCTAGGCGCAGTCGAGGCATCGAGGGGTTCTGATTTGGATCTTGTCTCTGCTTTTTGCGGATGATGTTGTCCTTTTGGCTTCATCGAGTCGGGACCTCCAGCTCTCATTGGAGAAATTCGCAGCCAAGTACAAAGCAGCTGGGATGAGGTTCAGTACCTCCAAGTCTGAGGCTATGGTTCTCAGTCAGACAAGGGTGGAATGCACCCTCCGGGTCAGGAATGAGGTCCTGCCCCAAGTGGAGGAGTTTAAGTATCTTGGGGTCTTGTTCACGAGTGAGGGCAGGATGGAGCGGCAGATTGCCAGACGGATCGCTGCAGCCTCTGCTGTTTAGCGGAGCCTGTACCAGTCTGTCGTGGTGAAGAAGGAGCTGAGCTGCAAGGTGAAGCTCTCAATTTACCAGTCGATCTACGTTCCAACCCTCACCTATGGTCACGAGCTTTGGGTAGTGACTGAAAGAACAAGATCGCGGATACAAACGGCTGAAATGAGCTTCCTTCGCAAGGTGGCAGGGGTTCTCCCTTAGTGATAAGGTAAGAAGGTCTACCATCTGTGGAGAGCTTGGAGTAGATCCGCTGCTCCTCTGCATTGAGAGGGGCCAGTTGAGGTGGTTCAGGAATCTGATCAGAATCCCTCCCAGATGCCTCCCTGCTGTGGTGTTTCGGGCATGTCCAACCAGGAAGAGACCCCGGGGTCAACCTAGAACATGCTGGAGGGACTGTCTTTCGGCTTGTCTGGGACTGCCTCGGTGCCCCCACCCTGGGAGAGTTGGAGGAAGTGGCTGGGGAGAGGGACGTCTGGACCTCTTTACTTAGGTTGCTGCCCTCATGACCCGACCCTGGACTTAGCGGAAGATGATGATGATGATGATGATTAATATAATATAATATAATATAATATAATATACAGACGCTCCCCAACTTAGGTTTTAGTTTTGTTCCGGACGGCCGAACGTAAGGTGAAAAAACTAAGTTGTTACTGAATGTTCCAGTGACGTATGACGTTCATACTGTACTATACATCCATAAATACCATTACAGTATCTCATAAAACACCCCTAAATCAATCATTATAAACATAACATTGTAAAATAATATCAACTATATTAAATAATATCAACATTAATTCCAAATAAATTAAACTCAAGCAAAATAATTTCAAATAGATGAATTTTAATCAAATTCACTCATCAAATATCAAATACAGTATCCTTTAACATTCTCTATGATGAGATCTTTCTGCTTGTAAAAGGTTCCGATGGTTGACAGATGGTCACTTTACATGAAGCTGAGTCGAGTCACTTTACATTTAGCTTAAAACAGCCAATCAACGCTTAGAATATGTGAGGCGCTCCACCTAAAGTGGTTCACTTTGCTTGTGCTTGAGACAAAGCGTGGGTTATCCGGACTTCCGGTCTTTCAAGTGAGCAAGGGCGCCGTTGAATACTTGTTTAGTATTCAGCCTGCACTGATGTGAATCACCAGCAGAGCGGAGAGTTCTTTCTTTTCTGGATTCGGGTTTTCGTTCATTTTACAACTCTTTTTGCCTAACTGAGTATGCATGGTAGATTGGGCTGATCTGAGCAGATAATTAATCTTGGGAAAACTAGAAATTCCGGCATATGCTGGAAAACTTGCACCCATGCTAGTAGGCTTACGCTTCTGACCAACCATATTTGCTTAAGGTTACAAAAGTCCACAAAACAGTGTAAACACAAAGATCACAGAGACGAAGTCTTAACACAAGGGTAACACGCACTGAACCGGGAAGAAGGAGGGGCACGTTCAGTCTGTTGTTTGTGAACAATTGATGCAGCGTCATTACGTCATTGCGTCATTACGTCAGCGTATTACATAGGTATGTCTCGTGCTACAGAGAGCACGCTAAACTCAAAATTTGACTTTGTTTTTGAAAAGAAAAAAAACATAAAATCAAAAAAATGTAAAACGAATGAACGTAAGTCGGGAGCGTCTTTAATATAATTTAGTTCAATTGCAGTTATCTATTGATTTATTTTTGTAATATTATCATTATTATTATTATTATTATTATTATTATCATCATCATCATCATAATTTTATTTTTATTACTTTTGATGTTATTATTGCTGGGCCTGTGTGAGGTCCTTTTAGATATAGAATTTTTGTGTTTATTTTATCACAGTTTGTGTGTTGTTGATTTGAGCCTTCTTTTTTGTTTGTAACTTGACTCCTTGAACAACCACACAAGAATGTTTATGTGTGTAAAAAACACAAATGGCTATTAAAAATCCTGAACATGCAAAGTTCACACAAATATATCCACATCAATCCCCAGACTCGAACACAGGACCTTCTTGCTGTGAGGCAGACGTGCTACACCCTATATTCCATCATCCCTTCCAGTACAGTGACATGTAGTATGACAATGTTAATCAGAAGAACATAAGAAAGAGGGCTGTAAGATGTACTGTAGTATGTTATTTAGCAAATGAAAGCTTGTATGAATTCATTTACTGTTTTAGGAAATAAAAAATTAATTGCCACCTCAGTTTTCTGTTGTTCATATTTCTGGGCATTTATGCAGTGGGAAAATGCTCTTATTCAGCCTCTCTAGCATGTGGTGAGTATTTGGCTTCTTGTCATATTGCAGTGCTGGGTGTGTCTGGTCTGCTTTCTAATGCGTGTATGAGGATGTGTGTGAACACATGCTGACCAGAGTTCTTGGTCTCCTTGAGTCCATTTGCATCATTGCATCTTTTCTCAGGCATCTTTATGCATTGACCATTGACTGTGGAACGGTTCATAAATACCTTTATGCTGACACAAAACCATAGTGCATTCAGCTGCCGCTTTACAAATAAACTTAAATCAATGGACACAACATTAAAGGCACTGAGGTCAGGCTTTCTCAGAATTAATCTTACACACATGTGGTGTGTATTTGTTGGTGTGTTTGTAAAGGGTGTAGATGGGACCAACCCTTTACTATTACCTTTGGAATTTGCAGGATTACTCATAAGTGTGGTTTGTGTGTGTTGACACTCTCGCTGCACTTAGCCAACGCCTAATCCCCTGCAGCACATAATCAATCTTTCTGCCCACTCTGTGAGCTTGCAAAATTGATGCCACACTCACCACAATATAAAGTGTTACATCCAGCCAGATAGTCACCCTCTTCTGATTTGGGAACTACTAGGACTAGAACTACTTCTTTGAAATAACCAGGGTGGATCTATATAACTCGACTATTGGTAAAAGAAACTGGTGCCAGTCTAGTGATCTGGTGATTACCAGATCTTATGTGTTGTATGTTGCCACCCTGGCCTTTTACTCTGGAGATTATAGTTCTGTATGGTTGTGGTAACAAATCCCATATTTTACTAATATTTCCATGATTAGGTGGCCAGTACCATATGTAAGTGACCAAGCTAAATTTGGTTAGACTTCTTGCCAGTGTACTAAACAGAGACATCTGGAGAGAGCCATAACCAATGCAGACCAATAATTACTCAAACACAACTGCCACTAAACCATCATTAAATTCAGAAAGCAACCATTATTAAAAAGACGATGTTGGCCAGAGCACACAGCACAGCCGTTTTTGTTAGTAGTTAATTCGACCGTTTATTCTTTAGTAACTTCTTTAGCATGGTCAGGATTATGGCAAGATCTGAAGACTGGCAACATCACCAGAGAGCATGACTTCGGAATACAGTATATGGGATATCAGTTCATTTCAGAGAATAACCCAGCAAACCTCAGGTGTTTCCCACATGCATCGATCGTGTCTATTATGCCAGTTGTCTCAGGACCATGTCAGTTGTTCTGATGTGCAAACCAGGTTCGGTATCTATACATCTGAAGACTAGAATGTAACGTAACTATGGACAGAAAAGCACAGTTCCACAATTTGTGGATGTACAAGACAGGTGTAGAAATGTAACCTGTGATTAGTTTTTAGAACGTCCAGTTAAAAATTGTCATTGCCAAAGTTTCTGATTATGTGCTGTTATTGTGTACTTTCCAAATAGTTGGACACATTGTACACTGCATGTCCAAAAGATGTTTAAAAAACAAAAAATATATAGTTTTATGTGTAACAATATGCATAATTTGTATGTTGGAAGTATTTTGATCAGTTTGAATGAACTCAAATGAACAATTAGGGATAATTAAGCATAGCAAATCCATTCGCTGGCATATCTGTGGGTTGTAGTAAGAAACTGGGGAAACTGCATGAAACCCATATGAATACAGGGAGAAATAGATAGTGTCATTTCTTTTAATCAATAATCAATTTTATGCTACCTGGTCAAAAATGGCCTGCACTATAACATTTTATTGGACCATCTGTAGCCTTGGTTACAGCAATATAATGGGCATGGCATTGTTTCTTGCAACTTAAGCAACATTTATTTCCATCCAGAGTTGGGTTTATTTTCCTCTGACATCTTAAATTGATGATGAAATAAATCTAACCACTCAATGAAGTCTTCTTCAGCACATCCCAAAGATTTTCAATAGATTTAAGATCAAGACACTTTCTCCATGTTACAGTTCATGTATGAAAATGATTCCTCATGCTGAACCACCCTGGTCCTTCTCAAATCTAGTTTGATTCAGGGAGAGTTCTGGAGAGATCAATTTTGCAAAGATCAGTTCCAGGACCCATTTCCGTCCACATCTAAAACAGCGGAATTGATTCATGACATCAGCTAAAATTAATGCATCTAAATTTCTGAAACTAAATCTGAATCGAGGCTCGTTAAATTTAAAACAGTACATTTCTAGGAAGGCATCATAGTAATAGTGGTTGGTGTTCCCTTGTTAGGTGGGTTTTTTTTGTTTTTGTTTTTTTTTTAGTTTAAGCTGTACTTTTCCCATGCTACTGGTCAACTACATTAAAAAAATGAAAATCAAAAATGCATCAAGCTTCTATTAAATAATAGCATGAAGCATGAAGCAGCATAAACCATTGGCTCTTTAGAGGTCCAAATATGTCCATCAGAATCCGTATGATCTACTTAAACCATTATCAGATTGCATACCTCAGCAGCCGACATATTGTTCTGGTCAACCACACATCAGGACATAGATGCTGTTAACCTTCTTCTGGTTTACAGGCTTTTCTCATGCACCTCTACTCAGTTGGATCAATTCTGGTTCAATTCTCCTGTCCACATTGCAGAACCATGTTTAGAACAGATCTTGGAAAAAGCTGTTTTGAGCATAATGTGGACAGGAAGATCGATAGAGTTTGGTCCAAACTGATTCTAACACTATAATGTGGACAGGGCCTCTTTCTCTATTTGAGCATCAAAGCAATCATGGAAGAAAAAGTCAGTCGATGGGATGACCTGACCATTCAGTGTATATACTAGTATAAGTCAACAGTGGACTTAATTCTATTGCCGCATAATGTTCTGGAGTCTCTACCTGACCATCTCAAGTGACAATGCCATGGCAATGAAGCATTGGAATCGACAATAAATGCAGTTTAGAGTGCAACTTTACTTTCTTTTTTTTCTACAACTGTAGTTCAGTTCATTTTTTGTAACCGCTTAATGCTAATTAGGGTCGCGGGGAGGCTGGTGCCTATCCCAGCCGATTCCAGGAGAGGGCAGAGTACACTCTGGACAGCTCACCAGGCCATTGTAGGGCGGAAACACGCTGGCGGCTTTGCCGCTACTCTTGTCGAAAGTCACCAATGGTTCTTTCACATGCCTCACACCATAGACAGTGAGAGACATGGCCGGCCTTTGATAACCCAGTTAGCTGCACTGGGGTGGTGTTGGTGGTGTTGGTGGTGTTGTTGTTGGTGGTGGTGGTGGTGGTGGTGGTGGTGGGGGGTGTGCATCCTTAGGATCAGTGATCCAGCATCAATACCACTAGGCCATCACTGCCCACATAACAACTGTAGTGTACATTTCAAAATGTTTTTGGCGGCCAATAAAAATATTTATGCCAAAAATAAAAAAATAATCAAATAAATATATGAATGATAAAAAGTTGGGACTTAGATGTGAATACATTGTAAACAAAGCAGATCCCTTTAAATGCTTGGTTCACTATGCTCTGTTGTTTCCTGGTGTCGTAGTGGTTAGCATGTCTACCTCACAACTAGAAGGTCCTGACTCGTGCATTTCTGTATGGAGTTTGTATGTTCTCCCCATGCTTGCACTCATTTTCTCCGGGTAGTCCATTTTCCTCCTACGATCCGGAGACATGCACATTAGGCTAATGACTGTTTCAAATTTCCTCTAGGTATGAGTGTGAGTGGCTGTGTGTTTGTGTTGGCCCTGTAATTGTCTGATGAGCTGTTAAGGGTGTTCTCCACCTTCACTTAGTGTGTTCTGAGACAGCCTCCCCGATACTTCACAAGGATTAAGCAGTGTGGCCAATCAGTGAGTGAGCATGAGTATCAAATACCTCACCGCCTTTATCATTGAAAAACAATGTAAAGTTTAACTGAGTCTCTGCCGGTTTAAAATCACACTTTGTTTCCCCTGGTGATGTGAGATACTATAATTTTCCATTCAAAACAGACTCATCTCTATTTTAAATTCAGTCTCTATCAAAAAGTTATTGCATAGTGTTACATCCTGGTGTGATAGTGTTTGGTGTCTGTGATTTTATGTTTCCAGGCCCTGATGCTATGAACTCAGTCTCCTTTGCTCTCTCTCTCTCTCTCTCTCTCTCTCTCTCTCTCTCTCTCTCTCTCTCTCTCTCTCTCCTGTTTTCTTTGTTCATCCATCTTGCCTTCACCTCAAATCATCTTCTTTTCCTCTCCTAAACAACACAATGACCTCATGCCGGAAGCTCAGTTTTCTTCTGTATGAGAGAGGGCTCTTTGTCTTGGGAACAGAGCAGCTCTTCACAGCCTTAAAGCCCAACTCACCCACAAGATCTGTGTCGGGAGGGGTGGGCTAAATTACGGCAGCAAAGTCCAGATTGTGTAGAAAATATGTGTAATTTTAAATAGATTGGAACTGGGCTTCTCTCATGGCGGGATTATGACATCACTGACTTCGCAAAGCTGTTTCACATTAATTTTCTGGTCATGGTGTTTTCTTACAAAAACAGAAGTCCAGTTGCCCAGTGCCAGGACTAAAAGTCATCTGTCTGGTGCCTAGATGTCTACTGCGTGGCGCGAAAGAAACAACACGCAATTCTCAGCCGTCAGGTCGCGTCTGGCTCAAGAAATAAGGCCCCTCATGCATCTCGCACACACACACACACACACACACACACACACACACACACACACACACACACACACACACCCAGCCATGGGGACCTTGGGACAGGACCGGGGTTGTTCCAGCCACAGTAACACCCCTGTTTTTCCTTTTTTTAAACACGTCTACTTTCACTTCACAGTAGCCCTATTTATAGAGCCACATCGGCGCTAATAGAAAATGTGAAGTAGAAGTTCAAATCTTTCACTGTGCCTCCTGGGGTGGCCTTACCTTGCCTGATGTCTCTGAGACCTTCCCGGAATGAAAAAGATGAGACCTGTCACATGGTGCTGTTCAGACATTTAACCATAGCGTGTGATAGTCTTTTGCTTCTCGTTTTGACTGTCTTTCACCTGAAATCTTGTTTGCTTTTTCTTACCTCTGGCGCTCCTTAGCATGTGAATTAACAGAGGAGGCTCACGTGTTTGTGCTTAAGGTTGTGCAGTGTGAGCGCAATTTAAGCACACACTGGACAAGAACAGACAAGAAGAACAGAAGTGATGTCCAACTGTATAAATTTGAAGGGTTTTTGTTTCATCAGTATAATATGACAGTGATATTAGGCTCAACAATCCAGAGCAGTGGAAAGTGTGGAAAAAATGTGAAGAAGTGTGTGCAGGCAGGTTGGAATGGTTGGAGAAAAGTATCCGGTGTGATGTGTGATAGGAGGGTATCCGCAAGAAGGAAAGGAAAAGTGTACAAGACGGTGTTGAGGCCAGCGATGTTGTATGGTTTAGAAACAGTGGTGCTGAGGAAAAGACAGGAGGCAGAGCTGGAGGTAGCAGAGATGAAAATGTTGAGGTTCTCTTTGGGAGTAACGAGGATGGATAGGATCAGGAATGAGTACATCAGAGGGACAGCCCATGTAAGACGTTTTGGAGACAAAGTCAGAGAGGCTAGATTGAGATGGTTTGGACATGTACAGAGGAGGGATAGTGAATATATTGGTAGTAGGATGCTGAGGTTGGCAGAAGGCCTAGAGGAAGACCAAAGAGAAGATTCATGGATGTGGTGAAGGAGGACATAAAGGTAGTTGGTGTAACAGCAGAAGATGCAGAGGATAGAGTGAGATGGCAGCAGATGATTCACTGTGGCGACCTCTGAAGGGAAAAGCCGAAAGGAAAAGAAGAAGAAGAAGAAGAAGAATATGACAGTTAAGAGTAGAGAGATGGTTTCAATGTCTCAACACCGTAAAAAAAAAAAAAAAAAAAAGGAGATGAATATTAAATAACAATGAAGTAATAAATAAATTGTCCAAGATGGCCACCATGATGTCGCAGTGTTTAACTGTACAGTAAAGTTTCAGTCATTTGCTATCCTGTGCCCTAAATAACGACTACAACACCATGTAATACGAATGTATCTGCAAACTTGGTCTGATCCTAAGTTGCTTTTGCATAGGCAGTGGGAACAATTTGCTGACAGATCAACTTACACCCGGAGCAAGAGAGACAACGAGCAAACCACTGGAGAAGAACCAGCCAACTGCCAATGAAATGACTTAATATTCTCGATAGATGCTATTGCGTATGCGTAACCCTCCTCCCCTTAACCCAGTCCAGTTTATTGTCACGATGAACTTCAAGGTATTTGTAATCCTACGTCGCTGGTATGTTGGATGTCCTACAATCCACAATTAATCATGTCTTTGCTGATCGCATAGATTTAACATGAGAAAAGAAAGAAAAAAATTCTGTTGATTTTGTGACACGTTCCTTTAAAGTGAAAAAACTTGTAGACATTATTGAATATGGGACTTTTATATCTGACTCAGATAGTTGATAAAGACATCGCTTTGTATTTCCTGTTATAGATTTGAAACACTACATCAGGTGTAACCACAATCCTGATTATAATTCTCAGTATGAGTCAGGCGAGCTTTTATCGTTACTGTATGTGGTATTTCATGACCTCTTTAAAAATGGGACAGTGTTGCGATCAGAAATGCGCACACACACACACACACACACACACACACACACACACACACACACACACACACACACACACACACACTGAGGTGCAACCAAAAAGGGTTTTCTCAGTCTTTTGTGTGAGAGTGAGAGCTCCTTAGTAAGGCAATGACTCAGTGGTGTAGTACAGTAATGGTGGTCACGGTGACTGTAACTCCCTTGCATCTCTTTATGGATTCCAAACCCTTCATCTGGGCCCAATTTCCTCCTCACACAACAGCTGGCTAGTGACTTTCATGTGCAGCAGGCTTGAGCTAAGGAATTCAGAGGACACCGTTCCTCTTAAAGCCTATGGCTGTCTAATTACAGACATGGGACACTGTCATACCTCAGCAGAAAATGTGTGCAGCCTTTCTGTTTAAAAGTTGTGGTGAACATCTGCATTATGCTCCTGCTTTTCCACCCTCAGATACTGTAAAGCTAAAAACCCATCATTAGAACGTCAAGGATACACACACACACACACACACACACACACACACACACACACACACACACACACACACACACAACAGAGAGGGGGAGAGAGAGAGAAAACTGTACTATTCATCAAATATGTGGATCTCCACGAATGCAGACAAAGAAAAGAATAATAAACTGTTTGTGCTGGAGTTGAATAGAGAGGGTGTTATTTGTGTGCTTTCAGTTGAATTGCCTGTTAGCCTTAGCAATCTTTGTTGACACTGTGCATGTCAGACCTGCTTAAACAAGATTGATATGAAGATTTTCAGGTTTTTTTAGTACATGTAAGAAGTGAGTAAAAAGTGATTTTAGGAATATGTTCATGTGGTTTCCACTTTTTTTCACGACAGCAAATGTATGTCAAGATGCACTGCATTTTTCTGAGCAAGTGGAAATACAGTGTAGAATGGAATAAACAGGTGAGTACTGTGAGCCGGGTGTACGCCACAGTGATATTTTAGTAGTGATAAACAATTAAATTTTATTTATAGTCGGCGTCTGAGTAGCCAGCACAGACAGACAACCTCACAAAGCTGAAGACAGACAGAAAAAGGACAGACTTGACAGGAAACAAAGAGAGAAATAGCCAATTGTTTAAGTTTTATTTGGCAGTACATATTATTTTGAAATATTATTGAGAATCTAAAGTGTACCTCAATGAGTGAAACATCTAACATGAAAAATGTTTCAGAAGGGGATTTTAAACACTAATCTACCTTTAGAATCATTATGGTTGCACTTACATTTTCTGTAGAAAATAAGGAAAATAGTTCATGCTTTAAGTTTTTCAAATTTTAGGCAACCTATTATTATTCAGTCATTCATTAATTTTCTGAACCGCTAAATCCTAATTAGGTTCGCAGGGAGGCTGGAGCCCATTTCAGCCAACTATGGGGAAAGGCCAGAGGACAGCCTGGACAGCTTGTCAGGCTATCGCAGGGAGGAAACATGCTGACAGCTATGCAGCAACTCGATGAAAGTCATCAATGGTTCTTTTGCATGCTTCACACCAGAGAGGGAGAGACATGGCCAGCCTTAACCCAATTAGCTGCACTGAGGGGACAACAATGACAACTGTTGACAGTAGGGCTTGAATCCCTAACCTTGGGCTCAGTAATCCAGCACCTTATCATCAGCCCATAAGTTACCCTTGATTATTATTATTATTATTATTATTATTATTATTATTATTACTGGGCAGTGCTGTCTACCCTCTGTGTGCCTTAGCAGAGTCTTCAAAATTTTGAGCCTGTACAATGCCCATCTACAGCTTTCTGTTCTGACATTGTCTTTTCCAGGGCAGTGGTGGCCTAGTGGTATAGGGCGCTGGATTGCTGTTCCTCAGGTTGGGGGTTTGAATCCCACTCTCCACAAGGTTGTCACTGTCCCCCCAGTGCAGCTAAGTGGGTTATCAAAGGCCGGCCATGTTTCTCATCGTCTCTGGTGTGAGGTTCATGTTTAAAAGAACCACTGCTGACTTTCGAGAAGAGTATCTGCAAAGCCGTCAGTGTGTTTCCACCCAGCGATGGCCTGGCGAGCTGTCCAGGGTGTACTCTGCCCTCACCCGGAGTAGGCTGGGATGGGCACCAGCCTCCCTGTGACCCTAATTAGGGTTAAGCGGTAACGGAAAATGATGATGAACATTGTCTTTTCTTGTTGTAGTTCGTTCACCTCATTGTTTGATGTGTTTTGTACCACCATCGTACAGAGTTGTTATCTGAGGTATAACTGTCCGTTCTCTTTTAATCTTACTTATGAACAAGATATTTTCACAAGCAGGTCTGCTGCTCACTGGATTTTTTATTTTTTTTTATTTTTTTTATATTGCATCATTTTGAGGACACTCTAAAGACTATTGTGCATAAAAATCCCAGGAGAACATCAGTTATGAATTTGCTCATATCGTCTGGCACCAACAATCAAGCCACAGTTAAAATCAGATTTTCTGCAAACACTAATGGTTGATATGTATATTATCGAAATCTACTGACCCATGTCTATGTGATTTCATGCACTGCACATGATTGACAATCCCATGAATGAATGTGTGCAGGTACAGGTATATACAGGTATTCCTCATAAGGTATTCACTGATTATGTAATTGTGGTGATATTTGTGTCGGATCTGTTGCACTTACTTTGCACAGTAATATCCAGCATTTTAAAAAAGTTAACACAATGACTCTTAATGTAAAATATTGGCTCATGTGAAAACACAAGTATAACATAGTCATTTTTCATTTGTTCAAAACAACTGGACAAGCAGACATTTCACCAAAAAAAAAAAAAAAAAAAAGCCTGGTCTTTGCTTCTATGGTCAATAGCAGACTGTAGTCTTGATACTATGTGTTTAACTCCCACGCCAGACTTATAGGCATCCAAAGCTTTATTGTTTATTTATTTATTTATAATTTTAAGACCTTTGAATGCGGGCAGTGGTGGCCCAGTGGTAGGGTGATGGATTTACGCACATATTAGATTCAAGCCCCACTATGAATAGGTTGTCACTGCTGTCTCCACAGTGCAGCTAGCTGGGTTATCAAAGGCTGCCATGTCTCTCACTGTCTGTGGTGAGAGGCATGTAAAAGAACCATTGCTGACTTCCGTAAAGTGTAGGCTGCATAGCTGTCAGTCTTTCTCCCGTACAGTGGCCTGGAGAGTTGCCTAATGTGTACCTTGCCCTCACCCAGAGTTGGCCGAAATGGGCGTCAGCCTCCTCACAACCATGATTAGGATTAAACATTTCAGAAAATGAATTAATGAATGAGCTTTGCATGATGACACACATCAACAGTAAAGAGAACACCAGACCAAAGTTGTTGCATCAGAAGAAGACAGGTTCCACCTGTATAAGGCTCAAGTCATTCATTCATTTGTCAAACCAATGAATTGTACTAGAGTCACAGGGAGGTACTAGGGCACAGAGTGCACAGCTTACCAATCTGACCCAGAGTCAACACACACAGTCATTCACAATCGCTCACACTGCCCAAACACATGCACAGTAGGCTGACTGGATGTTCCACATTGCCCTTAGGTGTGAGTGTGAGTGTGAATGGTTATGTGTGTTAGCCATGCACCGACTGAGACAGACGCCAGCCTCCAGACGACCCTAATTACGATTAATCAGCTTAGAGAATGAATGAGTGGATGAATATAAAAGCGGGTCTGGTTGCGACTTTGCATGTCATAGAGATGTTAGCTATTGTTCTTTGCAAAGATCTGTGCTCCGCGAGGGTCCTTCTACCCAAAACCCTTTTCACAATTTGCCTTTTTCACTCGTGGCATGGTAGTACCTTGGTTAGCATGTCTGCCTTATAGCAAGAAGGTACTGAATTTGAGTCCTGGGCTTGGCGAGGATGTTTCTGAGTGGAGTTTGCATGTTCTTCCTTGTGTGGGTTTCCTTCAGGTACTTTGGTTGCCTCCTACAATCCAAAGGCATGCACATTAAGTTAACTTGTCCCAAATTGGTCCTAGGTGTGAGTGATTGTGTGTGTTTTGCAATACATGCAATACACAGACAGGCGAGCTGGGTGTATCCTGCCTTGGCTCTGTATTGGCTGAGATCAGTTCCAGCCCCCTGTCACCCTAACAAAGAAGAGTGTGGTGAATGAGTGATATGCAGCAATGAGAAGGTTAAAAAAAACTTTATACCATCATAACAATAGCAATGTTACGCCCTAACTTCTGTCATAGATGTTCTATTACATCACAGATCTTAAATTCGGGGCAAGTGTGTACCACTTTTTTGTTTGTTCTGCATTGACATATTGAGTCAAATCAAATCAGTAGACTCAGCCCAAGTACTATTATACATTTGGCAAATGTTTTAACTATGTGAGTAATGTATTATATACTGGATAAAGTTTCCTTAAATTCACTCCAGTTATAAGTGTAGTAATGTCTTTAATTATGTAGTGAAATGTTTTAAAATAACGCAGTGCGGTGGTCTTCTCATGTTATCTACAGTGTCTTGCTGCAATGCAATAAATATTCACTGCCACAGAGAGAAGGTGGGTGTTTGGGGGGTTGGTAGTCCTCAGTGTTAGCTGATATGCTACAGTAAGGGCATAAATTGTAGTGCACTGTAATATACAGGCACATTACATTGGTCATGTGAGCAAGACAATGTATGGTAGATACTAGTGTGCCTGCACTGGATGTACATTTAAACATGACTGTGTGTGCAGACATTAAATGCTGCAGCAGCACAGTGGCTGGGAGGTCCTTTGTGCTGAACTGCTGCCAGCTCAACCCCATTTCACCCAGCCTCGTGCTGCAGCATTGCCCAGCACAGCAAAGCTTTATTAATGTAACATGATCTTGCTTCTCCTTCCAGCTCACATTGCCCCCCCCCCCCCCCCCTCCTCTCTATCTCTCTCACACACACACACAAACATTGGAAATTCATGCCTGTGGGGAATGAGGGGCACTTGCTGCAGCACTGCATACGGCATTGCTTTGATACATCTGGTCTGCCAGACAGTTTTAATCAAGCCAGAGGGTGCTGGGTTCATTCTTGCACCACACCTCTTATTTCTCCCGCCAAAACCTGAACACATCTCGTCTGCATGAATTCTCAAATGATTTCACACACTGTCTTGCAGAAACACTTTTAAATGTCTACATATTACAAGAATGGCTGTTTCATAAGATTAAAGCTTCTGCAGAAGTATGTGTGCATTCGAAGGTAAACCCCCCCAAAAAAAAACAGTGGCAGTAATTGAGAGAATAATTTTCTTATCTGTTTTTTTAATTGACTGGATGTAATAAGATCTACTGTAGAGTCATGGATGTAGACGTGGGTATGTGCATCTGCATATGCAATGTGGTGTGTTGTGCAATCTTATGCAGAACAGATTGAAATGAGGTGCTGGTCTCTCCGTGGGGCTCAGGTATGGGGCTTTGGGGCTATGCTCTGCATATCACAAGGAACTCGTTGACCTGAAAAAGGTGCCACACCCTGCTCAGACTGCACTCCATGGTCCCTGCTGGTCCTTAGGAGAACTGCGGCCTTTGGTGTCGTCTCTCCTCCTCCTAGAACACAGACAGAGGCCCAGTGTGAATATTGGTCGTCCCTGCTTGAAGAAAAATCAACAGTGTTCTTTTTCTCTACAGCCTCAATAATTGCGCAAAACAATTCTGATTTGTGAGAGACATAAAAATTCCCCCCCGATCAATAGCCTTCTTTTTTTAAATGAACACAGCTCAGCCTGTTCTATTCATCCACTAGACAGAGAATAAAGTCATTTTTGGACATTAGATGATCCAGTCAGACTTGGTTAGAATGACGGAATGTATTTCTATCGTTTACATTGGCAAATTGTCATCAAACTCTATGATGATGACCAGAAAAAGCTCATCATCTTTGATGGACAGCTAATTTGTTATGGTGCACAGAGCTGACAGACATCTCAGACAGGAAAAAAAAAAAAAAAGATTGTTCCATTTTGCTGTCGCCTCAATGATCTCACAGCTCTTAAATGATTACAAGCAATAATCCTGGCTCATCTCATCCCTTATTGTTTCTGAACAGGACTCTGATGGCACTAATATAAAAGCAGCCTCCCCATTTCAGATCCTGGATTAAGAATGAGACAGATGCTCATGAATGAACCGACAAGGGGAGAGAGAGAGAGAGAGAGAGAGAGAGAGAGCGATAGAGAGAGAGAGATTACACTACTGGACTTTTACTGCAACATTTCTTCATTGTTAACCTTCATCATTCATTCATTTGTTGACTCGCTTAATCCTAATTAGGGTCGCAGAGAGGCTGGCGCCCATTTCAGCCGACTCGGAGCGAGGGCAGAGTACACCCTGAACAGGTCGCTAGGCTATCACAGGGCAGAAACATGCTGACGGCTATGCAGCTACTCTTGTCGAAAGTCAGCAATGGTTCTTTTACATGAACCTCACACCATAGACCGTGAGAGACATGGCCGGAATTTGATAACCCAGTTATCTGCGCTGGGGGGACAGTGACAACCTTGTGGACAGTGGAACTCGAACCCCCAAACTTAAGATCAGCGATCCGGCGCCCTATACCACAAGGCCACCACTGCCCTTCTGTCTTATTATTATTATTATTATTATTATTATTATTATTATTATTTAGTATTGTATTATTAATCATTATTGTTATTATTTTTGTTGCTGTTGCT
>CM045733.1:24747500-24767500 GCA_024760905.1 Plotosus lineatus | reverse complement strand
GCATAGGTTTTTACGTCGGATGCCCTTCCTGACACAACCCTTTTAACAAGGGACAGAAACACACTGACGGCTTTGCAGCTACTCTTTACAAAAGTCAGCAATGGTTCTTTTACATGAACCTCTCACCATAGACAGTGAGAGACATGGCCGGCCTTTGATAACCAAGTTAGCGGCACTGGGGGGGACAGTGGCAACCTTGTGGGGACTTGAACCCCCAACCTTAGGATCAGTGATCCTGCACCCTAACCACTAGACCACCACTGCCCAGATCATCACTGTCCATAAAGCTAAGGCTATATATACCTAATTACTCATAAATGGCTCAGCCCCTTCTATATTTTTATCTATGTGGCCCTCAGTAAAAAAAAGTTTGGACACCCCTGATTTAAACTAAATAAGCAGAGGACTAGTAATTTCCCACTCCACATCCAAAGTCGCCATGTTCTGCGTTTTCAGCCTGTCATGTTGCCTCATTCAAGCTGGTCTGAGGTTCAGTCTAAGACATGTAAGAGATAGAGAAAGAGAGAGAAATAGCAAAAGAAAGTAGGAGTGAGAGAGAAAGAGAAAGAAAATCGCACATGAATGAATGAGCCACTTTAATTGTTTTATTTATTTTTTTATTTAATTTTTTTTCAAACTTATATTACTATTCAGAATTTTTTTAGCATTTTATATTGCAATGATTTCCTCCTTTCTCCATCAATTTATTTTAAGGCTCCAAATAGGTCCATTTTCCCTATATACTGTCTATATAGGGTGGATAATAATGTCGAGTGTGCCCTCATGAGTGTGCTTCTTTATAAGTGGTCTGCTGATTGAGAGAACGACTGAGTTTGCTTTCCTGTGGTCGAGAAATTCGGTATTCATGTGAAATCAACACCAAACAGTCGTACCGCAATCTAGCCAGCTAGCTATTTTCTAACAAATTAGAAAGGCATGCATTTTTTTTTTTTTTTTTTTTTTTTTTTTTTAAGCTTTGGAACCCCCAGTGCAGCTAACCGGGTTATCAAAGGCCGGCCATGTCTTTCAGTGTCTGTGCCCCCACCCCCCCCACCCCCGGCCTGAACTGGGATTAAATGATTCAGAAAATGAAAGTGATTGAATAGTTTGGGAACCTGGTAATTTTTTTTTTTTTTTTTTTTTTTTTAATATTCATTTAAATTTTTCACATACAACCAAAACAATTTACGAATTAAAGCTTTTTTACTCTAGAAAAACCTTTTTTTGTGTGTTCTGCTGATATTGTAATTAGTGTAGTAGCATGTGGTTTGAAATGTAATCACACCACTGTAAATGTGTTTATTCAGTCAGCTTGGAATTCAAATAATGAGCAGCAGGAGATGAGAGATGAGAGATTACCAGGGTCAAGATATTAACAAGGGCCACTTTGTAGAGGACATACCGTACTGTAAAAACTGCCTCCAGCAAAGACCTACAGCTGCACTCACACGTCTGCTGACTATTAAAGAAATTAAAAAATAGCAGAAGAACCCTTAATGTTGTACAATTTCCCAGGGTATCCTTAAAAATGTTATTACCCCGGTGTGTTAGGGCCAAGGACAAATCATGGGGATATCTGCATCCTGATACGAGAAGATTACGATCAAGTTTCCAGGAACAGTTGATGATAGAGAAGAAGTCATGCTTACTGGAAGATAATGAATATTGTGCAATCATCAAATGCCAACGAACAGTAAGAATTTGGCCTGCTGACATTTAGGAGATTCAACATTTACGTTCCTGTAAATGTGACCACGTCTCTCCTATCAGACTGTTGTGAGAAGCTTTAGTTCATTTACTGGAATTCCAGGCTTACTTGGGACTTTTGCTGCCAGGTAGAGACTGTGCTTTCAGCTTTCGCAGCCTGGTGCTACAAATCTCTCTTCACTTTCATCTCAGGATCAGCTCTGATCTTACCGCAAAATGTGAGTCACCCCCTCTTTGCTCTTTTCCTTTCTTTACCATCACTCAAAGAGAAGACGGTGATGGTAGAGATCTGTGGGGATGAGTCCGTCAGAGGGAACAGAGAGAAGAATATTTGATGAGGATAACAAGGCACAAAGGAGAGGGGAAAAAAAAGATTGAGTGTGTTATGAAGAGAGGAGAGAAGGAAAAAAAAACGAGGATGAATAAGGAGATAAGAACAAAGGAACAAAATAAGACAGACTAAAAGAGATGGTGAGATTTTTTTAGATCAGAATTGCAGAGACCATCTCGACCACATTTCTGCAATAAAGAGGGTGGGGATTCCTACGAAACGAGAGGGAGAGCCTTGCTGTGTATGCTTCACACCCCCTCGATGTGTGTGCATGCCTGAAAGAATCAGATAGATAAAAGGAGAGAGAGGGAAGATTTGACACGCCCAGAATTCCCAACAGAAATACTCTGCACATGTTAAACTGAAGGCATCACCTTTCTGCTCTCATCCCCTCCTTCTGTCTCTTTTACTCTCGTCTGATAAAGCAACACAGGAAGATGAAAGGGAGAATATGAAGGCACAAAAAAAAAATTGTGAGATGAGGGAGGGAAGAGAGCAGTGAGCAATTGGTGTGCATGGTTGTGAGAGGCAGGAGGTCTGCAGTGCAACAATCTGAATAATTTAAGAGAGAGAGAGAGAGAGAGAGAGAGAGAGAGATTTTGATAGGCATGTTTAGTTCACCTCTGCAGACTCACAAAAATCCTTCTGCTGTCTAACCCCAAAGACACCCATTAACATTTAACTTTAAGCTCATGATTTCATCACTACCACTAAGGAATTTCTCTCAACAATCCTCACCATTACAGGATCTCTGAAAATAACCTTAGGAAGAATGCATATGGTGTGTGTTTAAGCATATGCCTACTTAAGCTCACATGAAGGTCTCCTTTTTTCACAAAGAACCATGCTTTAAATTTGCCCAGCAAGCATGTTAGAATGAGCCATTACTAATTCCACTGGTATTAGCACACCACGATAGCTTGTTGGAATATGAAATACTCAGTAGGTGGGGATGGAATGGTTTAATAGCTGAGTGGAAAGCAGTAGTCGAAGGTTTTCCATCACAGGAAAAGCTACAGCTGACAGGGACTGCTTGGATTAGGGTTGCAACATCTATGTATTTGTCCAAAGAGTAAAATATAGAAACTGCGCACATGTAGCATTGACATGACCCCCCCCCCAAAAAAAAAAAAAAATTAAAAGTGATTATTATTCATTCATTTATTTGTCACAGTATACCCACTCGGGGACTGGAGCATACGTCAGCCGACTCTAAGCTAAGGTGGGGTAAACGTTGAACAGCTCATCGATCCAATATAGGGCCAACATCAAAACACACACACACACACACACACACACCCAAGAGAAATTTGGAAGAGCCAGTTAACCTGATGTGTATGGCTTCAGACAAAAGTGTCTCGAAAAAACTTGAGGAACATGCGATCTCCATACAGAAATGCTGAGCTGAGCTGCATTAGATTGCATTAGTCTGTATCACGGCTGCATTAGAAATGCTGAGCTGAGCCTGTGATTTAAACCGAAGACCATCTTGTTGTGAAGCAGACATGCTAAACATTATGCCACCGTGCTACCTGTTACAGCAGTGCTTCTCAAATAGTGGGCGTGCCGGGCAGGGCACGGTGTGATGCCGGGTGGGGGGGGGGGGGTAGTAGCACGTATGACCCTGGGGAACATGCTATCCTGGAATAGTGTTCGAGAATTAAATGTAATTGCACCTCCGCTCCACTACTTGGCTGTGGCACTCTCATTGTCAAGTTATTCTGTAGCGGTTTTTCGCACGAGAAAACGATATGAAGTTGCAGTAAACAACTCCTCAAGAAATAACACTGGAAAATTTCTAACAGGAACAGAGAGAAAGGTGGAGAGAGACTGAGATATTAAGACATAAATAAGTTGAATGAGTTTAAATAAGGATGTAATTTTTTTCAAGGACATTGGTGTACTTTAAATCGTTTTTATTACACATTAAAAAACAACGTTAATGAAGTTTTTCTTTATTGTAAGTTGAACTATATTTCTTTCTTTTTTTTGTTTTTAATCTTAATAAAGATACAATACTATGCAGAGGTGTACTAATAACAATTTATAGACAAATAATACTGTTTACAGTCGCTCACAGGGCAGTGGGGTGGTGTGAAATGTTTTTTTCTTCCTAGAGGGGGGCGGCACAGAAAATAATTGAGAAGCACTGCCTTATAGAAAAGACAATTTAGAATGGCCAATTAGCTTGCATGTTTTTGGACTGAAAAAGATTGACATCAGTCTGTCATCAGTCGGTGCCCATACAATTATTACTGCCTGTGAGCTTTCGGGAGTGGTTGTTATTTAATTTCCCTGCTTTTCAATTACAGGGGAGAATCAGAATCAGAACGCTCTAGAGTCCGAACAAATCAGAATCCAAACGAAAAATCCGTGAATTCTTCTGTCCGGAAAAACCGAACAAAAACTCAAGAAACATGCAAGAAAAAACAAGACCGAGAGGGAAGTTTAGTGCGCGACTTCCGGAAGTCCAGAAGTTTTTGATACTATGTATGTTCTGGGGAAGTCCGGAAGTTGTTGATACTATGTATATCCCTAATAAAGCTGTCCTGGGGAAATTTGGAAGTTGTTGATACAGTACTATGTACGTATCACAAGCACTAAAGCTAAGCTAAAGCGTTAAAGCGCTAGCAGCACTGTGAACACCTTTAACGATGAGGTCATGAGACACTTCCGTAAGGTTTTGAAAAGAAGGCAGAAACAAGCCACATTAGAAATGTTCTTCAAGAAAAGAAAGGAAAATCCTGAAGAAGAGTCATCCATGCAAAGCGGTAGCAAGAGAAAAAATACATCTTTGGCTGATTTACCTGAAGCTGTTATGGAAGGGAATCTGCTTCTTCTCTTCCTCTCCAACATTTACATATGCCAACTGCTCACCACTACATTGTTCTTATGCTTTAACTTTTCTGTGGGTTTTATTTTAGTGTGTTATGTTCTTTCACAAAAGAGTTGCGCATTGGAGAGGGGCGTGGCTCCCACATGCCGGTGGAGTACTGAACACACACACCTAATTCCATTTAATCACGGGCTTTAAAGACTAGCAGCACTCTTCTCAGTGCTAGAAGACTGTCCCTCTCTGGCTCTCAACTCTGTGCTCCACCATCTCCCACTTTAGTTTGATTTTCATGTTTCTCCGCATCTCTATTACAGTGACTATGATTTCCCCATTTCACCTATGAAAATGGTTGCGCTTTATTGTTCACAGGGAAGGTATTAGAGCACAGGCACTCGCGCACTCGAAACATGGAAATCAAACTAAAGCATGAAGTGACACAACGCGCAACTCTTTTGTGAGAGACCATAACATACTAAAATAAAAACCACAGAAAAGTTAGAGTTTCTCACAACACAAACCATAACATAGTGGACTGTATTGAAAAACTTTTTCACTTAATTTGCGGACCTATGGTATGAATTATGGTACTGTTAACTTCTGTTCAAAAGACGACGGAACAAATTAAGACCATTTACATTATTTGTAATGGGAAAAGCAGATTGGGAATCCGAACAAATCGGAATTCGAACAGCTGTCTGGAATGGATTAAGTTCGAGTACCGAGGCTCCACTATACATGAAAGTAAGCAGATTGACTCTAAATTGCTCCTAGATGTGGGAAAAAAGAATATGTGCTCTGCACACTGTTTGAAGACTGACGTGTCATGTAGGGTGTATCCCCTCATTTCAGCTTTCAGCTGGTATTCAACACTGAATTCAACACATTCCTGATCAAGATTATTTAATTAGATTAATGAAAAAATAAGTACAACTGCTTCCTGAGACAGGGATATTTCATTTTTACAGTCCTACCTATTGTTTATATCTCACTCGCCATAGCACCAGGGATGTTCCCCTTAATCTGTGTGTTTTAGTTAAGCATTACACACTGAGGTGCAAAACGTGACTACATGCTTCTAAAGAAGTGTTTACTTAACTCTTCGTAATAATAAATGTGTAAGACAGAATAAAAGGTTGTAACAGATGGAGAGAGAGACAGAGAGCTCTTCCTTTTCATTTTCAACAAGAACTGTATTCAGTTGAGTCACAAAGCTGTCTCATTTTTATTCCAATCAAGAAAGGAAACGTTCTCTTCTCCAAACTCACTGTCTCTCACTTTTTACTGACTAACACTCTCCCTCTCTCTCTCTCTCTCACACACACACACACACACACACACACACACACACACATATACAAACATACACTGAAACAAACCTGACCAAATAGAGCATTGGAACAATAATGACATGGTGTGTGAGAAGACATCACATTACCCATCCATCCTATCATCATCTATACCGCTGATCCATTGGGGGAACCTGGAGCCAATCCACCTTAGGCAAGATGTGGGGTGCATCCTAAATAGACTGCCCCCATGGATAATACAAATACATACAACCATTCGCACTAACTTCACAGAGGCAGTTGCCATGATCTGCATGTCTCTGGACTGTGGAAGGAAACTTGAACACTGAGAGGAAACCCACAAGGGTTCTCTAAACAGAAAGATCCTTGGCTAAGATTCAAACCCAGAACCTTCTCGCCAACCAAAGCTGCATTTACAAAGTCTTCACTCATTCATTAATTTGTTGAACTGCTTAATAATACTAGGCTGAAGCCTATCTCGGTCAACTCTGGATGAAACTGAACAGCTCTCCAGTCCATCACAGGCCAACACACGCACACACACACACACACACACACACACACACACACACACACACACACACAAAAACCCATTCACACTGACACTCACATTCAATTTTAACCTGTCAGTGAGCCTAATATGGACTGTAGGAAGAAACTTGAGTGCCTGGAGGAAACCCACACAGGCATGGGAAGAACATGCAGAGTCCACCCAGAAACTCCCTCACTGAGCCAGAGATGCTGAGAGGCCAACAATGCTAACCTCTATGCCACTGTACTGCCATCTTGCTGGAGGGCATGTGCTAACCAATATGAATAGCATTTACTCCTTCATGTTTATTGCTCTGAATTTGAGTCATTGGGATTGTAACAGAGGGGATGGTTTGAATCAAAAACATCATTGCTTTCTACACTTCTACACAGTTTTACTGGTTTCAAGATACAAAGCTACACTGGCATACAGCAGATGGAGAACTAGTGCTTATTATACCACTTGACCTTTCCTTCTGCTGATCAATTGTGCAGTGTGTCATCAATTCACAACAGTCGAGCTGTGTATCTTTTCTCCACAGAAGCCTAGAAATGTATGGGTGAACAAATTGTGGAATACAAACATGGGGGAATTTCTGTGCTATACATAACACTGCAGGCTGGTGAAAGCAGCAGGTGGTGTGCTGGTAAGAAACATAATAACAAAGTGTCTGCTTTACAGCTCATGGTATAACCTTCAGATTCTTCTGAAAGCCAAAAACCAATCTGTGCGTCTATTTAAATGTTTATATCGTGCTGAAATCAGTCAGTTATCTTTCTAATGTTCAAGCTGATATTCTTGCCAGGCTACAGGCAGACTGTATACATCTGTCAATTCAATCATATCTGATTATTTAGTTTTACGAGTTCGGTTGGAATACTTATTCTGCAGAATGAAAGACAGCTTTAGTGAAATTTTAAGATTGAATGTAAGACAAATCAGAACACTGACGAAATCATGAGAGGCCATATACAAGTTAAATAGGCTGTTACAACTGACTGTATAAAAACATACACAGGAAGTGATATACAGGGATCCCTCGCTACTTCGCGCTTCAATTCATGCAGCTTCAGTACATTGGGTTTTTTTTTTTTAGAAAAAAATATTGATTGAATTAAAAAATAAGGAAATTCAGGAAGAATAGGGGAAAAGTTAAGGAAAATGCAGCAAAACAAGGCTAATTATGAACCCCCCCATAAAAAAACCAACCCAAAACCCCCCAACAAACTACTTACATTTTTATGTGAGGTGCATATCTGAGTGCATACACGTGTATGTGTGCGCCCGCGTGCATTTGTATGTGTGTATTTATATTTTATTTACATTTTATGCATTATTTTTGAATGTTTAATTGTTCTTATAAGCATTTATAGCATTTAATATGTCTTTATTGATATTATATACACATATACATATACGTATACATCAGTCAGGGAGGGTTGATCCTACTTCGCGGAATTGGGCGGTCACTAGGGGATCTCGGTCCCAATTAACCGCAGAAAATGAAGGATCCCTGTATTATATTATATGTCACACTCCATCGCACCCCTAAAGACTCTCAGAAGTGTGGGTACTCTGAACTGTCATTTGGTGCATAAGCACAAACATCAGTCAGGACCCCCTCCCCCCACCCGAAGGTGAAGGGAACCTACATACAAACATGTTGTTGTGCCACCTTAACCCTTGCTTACAGCATGTTATTGGCATGTCATTGTTTCATCAAACTCAAGTAACATAACAAATATTTCCATCAAGTGTTGTGTTCATTTTTTACAGACGTCTTGAATTGATGAGGACAAAATTGAACCACTCCATAAAGTCTTCTCCAACGCATCTCGAAAATTTTGAATAGCTGAATGGTTAAGGTCATTACTCTGGGGTGCCAAAACATATATAAAAATGATTCCTCATGCTCTCTAAACCACTCTTTCACTTTCTGAATCAGCACTTTATATCTGTGCCGCCAGGAAAGAAAAAGTTCACTGATGTGGAAACCTATTCATTCAGTACATTCAGGTTCGAAGACTTCGTTTTATTTTACTGCCATATTAATGTTGCTGAGCATTCACCTAGCCAAATAAAGCAACAATGACATGGCGATTATGTCTAGATCGACAGATAATTTATTAATCCCAGAGGGAAATTCAAAGTTTCCAGCAGTACCTACAATAAACAGCACAAACTTATTTTATATATAAATAAAAAATGCTCTTAAGATGGAGGCTAACTGCACGCCATGAAAATATGAGTGTGTAAATATATATATATATATATATATATATATATATATATATATATATATATATATATATATATATTTTTTTTTTTTTTTCTGAGTTGTAGAACGACCATTGGCGACCCACCATGAAGGATAATGCCCTGGTTATCATCTTCATGGAGGTTTTCTTGGCAGGCTTAGTGCAGTGGTTTGCCATTGCCTTCTACACGATGCGAACCCACCGGCAATTTAGAATGGCTAATTAACGTACTGTGCATGTCTTTGGATTGTGGGAGGAAACCAGAGCACCCGTAGGAAACCCACACAGGCACGGGGAGAAATTGCAAACTCCACACAGAAACGCCCAGGCCAGGAATCAAACCCAGGCCTTCTTACTGTGAGGCGGATGTGCTAACCATTATGCCACCGTGGCATATATATATATATAAAAAGCACAGATAGGTCAGGAATGAGTATATCAGAGGGACAGCACATGTAAGATGTTTTGGAGACAAAGTCAGAGAGGCTAGATTCAGATGGTTTGGACATACAGACGCTCCCCAACTTTACGTTTTAGTTCGGTTCCAGACAGCTGAACGTAAAGTGAAAAAAAGTAAGTTGTTACTGCATGTTCCAGTGACGTATGACGTTCATACTGTACTATACATTCATAAATACCATTACCGTATCTCATAAAACACCCCTAAATCAATTATTATAAACATAACCTTAAAAAATAATATCAAATATTTAAAATAATATCAACATTAATTTCAAATAAATTAAATTCAAGCAAAATAATTTCAAATAGATAAATTTTAATCAAAGTCACTCATCAAATATCAAATACAGTATCAAATATAACCAGTGCTGTGGTGGTGGGTACACGCCATGTACCCACTTGTTTAGTGGCTGAGTTGCATGTACTGACTTAATTTGGTCTACTTTATAGTTGATCAATGTAAATTTCCGTGACTGTGTAAATAAAAAGCGGAGATGAAGTGATAAATATTTTCAAAGCCAAATCCGCACCCTCCTCGCGCTCCGCGCACCTCCGCCCACTCCGTGGGCTGAGGTGCTGCTGTGTGCCTCGGTCGCTTCGCTGCCATAGTTTACTCACTTATTTTTTGCCCACTATAGCACTGAATATAACCTTTAACATGCTCTGTGATGCAATCTTTCTGCTTGTAAATGGTTCCGATGGTCGACGGAGCCATTTGGAAGAAACGTGCAACATTCACATGTTTTTCACCAGCATCAATTTTCTTGATCATAGCCATCAGCCATCTTCATTTCTAATGAGATGGCTTGCTACTTTTTCTGATTACCACCATCACTAGTAGGCTTACGCTTCTGACCAACTATATTAGGGTTATAAAGTCTGCAAAACAGTGTAAACACAAAGATCACAGAAACGACGTCTTAACATAAGGGTAACATGCAGTGAACTGGGAAGAAGGAGGGGCACGTTCAGTCTGTCTTTTGTAAACAATGGACACAGCATCATTACGTCATTGCGTCATTACGTCAGCATACCACGTAGGTACGTCTGTAGGTACTACAGGGAGCATGCTAAACTCAAAATTTGACATTTTTTTAAACGTAAAATAAAAAAATACGTAAAACGAATAAACGTAAGTCGGGGAGCGTCTGTATACAGCGGAGGGATAGTAAATATATTGGAAGAAGGATACTGAGGTTGGAACTGCCAGGGAGAAGACCTAGAGCATGGGTCGGCAACCTTTGCCATTCAAAGAGGCATTTGGACTTGTTTTTCACATTAAAGAAAACACTGGGAGCCACAAATCTTTTTGACATTTAAAATCAAATAGCACTGAACATAATGTTTTTCCCCTTTTTCATTTATGTTAATATAAAACAACAATGTGTTGCATTGATTTAAATGACTGCAGAGACAATTAAAATTACAATTCTGCTTGCAACAAAAATATTTAGATTAAAAAAAAAATCCCCAGCCTCCCCGCGACACTTGTCTGTCTTCCTTCTGGCTTTTTCCCTTTTACTCGGGAGTCGCCACAGCGAATCATCTGATTCGCACGTTTGATTTGGCAGAGGTTTTTACATTGGATGCCCTTCCTGTCACAACCCTTTTAGCAAGGGACAGAAACACGCTGACGACTTTGCAGCTACTCTTTACGAAAGTCAGCAATGGTTCTTTTACATGCCTCTCACCATAGACAGTGACAGACATGGCCTGCCTTTGATAACCCAGTTAGCTGCACTGGGGGGGACAGTGACAACCTTGTGGAGAGTGGGACTCGAACCCCCAACCCTTGGATCAGCGATCCAGCGCCCTCTACCTCTAGACAATCACTGCCCAGCCTCCCCGCGACACTAATTAGGATTAAGTGGTTCAGAAAATGAATGAATGTGTCCGAGTCCTACTTGTATTTTTATAAAGAAAACGAATATCTATCCCACGAAGCGAAGGGACGGGCTGCAGCCAGATGTGTTAACAGGTTGGGTAGTCTACCTCACCATCCCTTTATGAGATCCTTTTTTTCCTTTATTCATTATATTAATGTTGTTTTGTCATAGTTTTAATTTACAAAAACGACAGCAACACAGAAAAGTATATGAAGACTTATTTTAAGAAGGAGTCTGCTCAACATTCATATAATATTAAATAATATTAAATAATATTAATGCTTAATGCTGCACTGACCGGCCCATTCTCAGAGTGGAGACTGAACCACACCCAGTCTTTTATTTTGTCACTGGGAGGAGAGTTATTTAATTCGGAGATTGCTGTGTACTGTATAAACAAATCTCATCCACCGTCTTTACTTCAGCTGTGATTTCCGTTCCTGGATTACAAACCCCAGCGGTGATAAAAAGCTCTCTCGCCGCGCTGCTTCTTACCATGAGCTCTTTTAGGGCTCTTTTTTTTATTAATTTTGTGTGGGCGGGGTTATTTTGTATGTGTGTTCTTGTGGACACACACACACACAATCACCCCGCCCACACCAAATAAATATCCGCCCACACCAGTGACTGTTAATTTTCATCGATGTAATTTTCAACCCTAAAAGAGCATTTTTGGAAGGGTACCCACATAATTCAGGTGAAAGCTGGTTTAACTCTCTAACCCCTGGAAGGCCGAAGTGCTTCCGATGTGAGTAAGCAACTTATGGTGCACCCATCGGCCACCGTAAAGTACATTATTTTGAAAAGTCACGGAGCTGCATCAGAGAGGTGAAAGAGCCGCATGCGGCTTTGGAGCCACGGGTTGCCGACCCCTGGCCTAGAGGAAGACCAAAGAGAAGATTTATGGATGCGGTGAAGGAGGACATGAAGGTAGTTGGTGTAAAAGAAGAAGATGCAGAGGATAGGGTGAGATGGAGAAAGATGATTCACTGTGGTGACCCCTGACGGGAACAGCCGAAAGGAAAAGAAGAAGAAAAAGAATATATATATATATATATATATATATATATATATATATATATATATATATATATATATATATATAGACCAGACAATGGTGCTTGGGGATTCAATCCCCACTGTCAGCGGTTGTCATTGCTGTCCCCTCAGTGAAGCTAACTGGGTTATCAAAGGTTGGCCATGTTTCTCACTGTCTCTGGTGTGAGGTTCATGTAAACAAACAAACAAAAAAAAACATTGCTGACCTTTGTCAAGAGTAGGCTATATAGCCATCAGTGTGTTTATGTCTTGCGATGGCCTGGCGAGCTGTCCTGGGTGTACTCTGCCCTTGCCCAGAGTTGACTGAGATGGGCACTAGCCTTCAAGCAACCTTAATTAGGATTCAGTGTTTCTGAAAATGAATGGATGAATGAGTTAGTTTATAAATCTGCTTTTCCGTATTTACTCATACTATCATTCCTGTTCAGCGTCAAGGAATGCATAAAGCCTGAAACAACAATGTTGGCACATCTAAGACAAATAATAGGATTATAGGATGCTGTCTGAATGGCTGCATATAAATAGGCCACATTCACTGAACTGGTACATTCAATTCCAGTAAAGACCACTGCAATCCAGTATAACAGAGCATGAGCTCAGTCAATACACTGATGCCCAATGTCCCATGTTTTATTTAACTCCACTTGCTGAAAGAAGTAAGTTATACAGCAATACAGAGAAAGAACACGTTTGAGCTATTGAAAGTTCTGCTATGGAAAGATGTACGTGGTTCACTCGGGTCATCCCAAAAAGGTACATAATTCCCCCTGCAACAGACAAAACCCTGAAGGATAGTGGAAGAATGAATAAACCTCTAGAATTGCAGTCATTCTCAATCCCTAACCATAAGGGAAATACAGTAAACTCTAGAGATTTAAAATAAGCATATAAATTCCAAGAAACATAATCGGGGGTAGGTGTCAGTCCCTCTATCCGCCCAGAAATTTCTGATCTCAGTCTGACCTGGCAAAAATGACTGGAAAAAAAAACAAAAAAAAAAAAAACGGAAATGGAGATATGTATGCGTGTCTGTTCACCTTAAATGACCCAGATGATGGGAAGTTAGAAATAGAAGGAGTGTGGCTGCTTGAAGAAGAACTCGAGTGACTCCTAGCCTGTAATGTCTTGCACTAATCTCTCATCTTGTGTGACCCTTGAAATGTAGCCGTTGCCAAGGCGATGTGGTCAGACATGGTTTATCAATCATGCTCTTGACACACCTCTTTTTACCATTTCCTCTTTCCCTCTCTCTCCTTCTGCATTACCCTGCCTCAGCACTGAACTCACTGCCCTCTTGCTGTCACATCCATTACTTACAGGCCTCTGGGATTGATCATAATATTGATTCTGGCTATGTTGTACCCACCCATTTTCTCCAGAGATGTTAGACTGGCAAGCTCGTTCCTGTTCTGACATCCCTGCTTCCCTATAAAATGGGTAATTGTTAGGTTGGTGAAGGAAGTGGTTATTGATCTCAAGATAAAATCTGCGTCTTGCTTTCAGGACATCAAACATAACATGTCTCTGATGCCAAGACAATGTATGCTACAGTATCGCTCAAAGATAATCTTGTCAAGACCCATTATCATAATCAATAATGGTTTAATCATCTAAATTGTATGCACAATTCAAGTGCAGTCGTAAATTCAGAAAATGTACTGTCTCCAGGCAATGTGTGTTACTAAATAAACTAGACACTGTGCATAAATTACCTCCAGTTATATCTGTTCTATCCGAGACCGGATGAACCAAAGATCCCGCTTTCTCATCAGAACTTTTTGAAGATCTAAATGAAGCATGCTTTTTTGTTTTTTTTTAATAGATAAATGAGGTGACTGCCAAAGCCTTTTAAAGCTAAATGGGGTAAAGTGACTGTAGCTGTACAATACACCCTAGATGAGCAGTCTATTAAATTTATGTGTCCAAAGAACATCTTTAGAAAGTATCACCATTTCAAACAGAAACTCAGAATTACAACCACGGCATCTAGCACAGAATCGTCTTTTTTGTCATTTTTACCTTGTCTGAGAGGTTTTCTGATATTTTAAATATGGATTTTTTTTTTTACAAAAGTAATACAATATTCATTCATCCATTCATTTTCTGAACCGCATAATCCTAATTAGGGTCACAGGGAGGCTGGCTTCCATCTCAGCCGACTCCGGGTGAGGACAGAGTACACCCTGGACAGCTCGCCAGGCTATCGCAGGGTGGAAACACGCTGATGGCTATGCAGCCTACTCTTGTCGAAAGCAATGGTTCTTTTTCATGCCCCACACCATAGACAGTGAGAGACATGGCCAGCCATTGATAACCGAGTTAGCTGCACTGGAGGGACAGTGACAACCTGTTGAGAGTGGGGCTTGAACCCCCCCCAACCTTGGGATCAGTCATTCCGCACATTACCACCAGGCCATCACTGCCCTCACAATAAAATAAATGAGTACATTTAAAAATTATATATAAATTATAGATTTAAAACTCCATTACAGCCCTGCGACAGCCGGATGTACCATGCCCTTGCCCAGGTGCTTAGCCTTCCCATGACCCTAATCAGGATTAAGCAGTTCAGAAAATAAATGAGTATATTCATTCATTCATTCATTTTCTGAACCATTTAATCCTAATTAGGGTCATGGGGAGGCTGATGCCCATCTCAGCCCAGAGGGCACAGTACACCCGGGACGTCTCGCCAGGGCATTGCACGGCAGAAACAAGTTGAGCATGGAGCTACTATTGAGCAATGGTCAGCAATTGTTCTTTTGCATTACTGTCTATGATGACAGCAACCCTGAAGGGGTTGCCACAGCGAATCAGCAAATCATCTGCCTCCATCGCTCCCTATCCTCTGCATCTTCTTCTCTTACACCAACTGCCTTCATGTCCTCCTTCACCACGTCCATGAATCGTCTCTTTGGTCTTCCTCTAGGCCTTCTGCCTGGTAGGTCCAACCTCAGCATCCTACTACCAATATACTCACTCTCCCTCCTCTGTACATGTCCAAACCATCTCAATCTGGCCTCTCTGACTTTGTCTCCAAAACGTCTTACATGTGCTGTCCCTCTGATGTGCTCATTCCTGATCCTATCCATCCTCGTTACTCCCAAAGAGAACATATATATATATATATATATATATATATATATATATATATATATATATATATATATATATATATATATATATATATATATATGATATAGAATATATATATATATATATATACCAATAAATATATATTAATATATATTTATTATAATTATAATTATATATTTATTATATATAATATTATAATTATATATATATATATATAAATATATACGTATATGAAAAAATGAAAAATAGAATAGTATTTGGTAGCGTTTGTGCAGTTTAACAAGTACAGTATCTACTGGGTGTCTCACAGAATTAGCCATCGTTCTCCTGAAAATATTGACTGTCACACTTGTTTGTTTGTGTGTAAATCGCAGCAGCCTCCATTGTATTTTTGATGGAAAAATGTTAGCATAGTATGTGAATAAAAATATCAGCATATTACATAGAAAACCCCACTTTTCCATCCAAAATATAATGAAGGCTGGTGCGATTTGCACTATATACACTATGCAATACTCTAACAATAGTGGATCGCATGTCATCATGCCATAGCTATCACATGAACAGCGTCTCTGAGCAATGGGTATGGTGGAGGTCATGTTGAGCAGTGAGGTGTATGAGATGTACAAAACCCACCATCAGAAACCTGATTGACTACCTCAGTATGACAGGGTCAGTTGATGACAGGCTCCGTCCTGAGTGAGAGAGAGTAATGATTTCCAAACAGGATTACATCCAGTTGCAGCACTTGTGGGACTGGTTTCGCCATGCTGTCACTTTTAATCACCACCAGTATAGCCACAAACCATCCCCTGTATCACCACAAACTGTCACCTGTGTCAACGCAAATGGAGGCCATACCCGATACTGATTGTTGTGGCTTTCATTTTGGAAAGTGACATTTTGTTTTCTTGTTTTTGATGGGCCTAATTTATTCTTGATACTTTTGTTTGTTGCTTAAAGCCAGCATGCTAATAAAATGGTCCATATTACAAAATTCCAGTTTTTTCGGCTTGTGAATGGCACAGCAACAATGTGAGTGACTATCAACGCGAAGTTTACAAGTTCAAATCCAGGTTGATGCCATAGCTATCTGTGACTGGAAGTCCATGGGAGCTAATTGGCGAAGCTCTCACAGGTGTGAGGGACGGCATACACTCACTTCCCTGTCAGTCACTTCGATCGCCAGGTAATCCTTGGTGTCTGTGAGCTCATTCATACAAGGGGGCAAATAGTGCTTTCCCTCTGCATGTCTTTAGACAGCACCCAAATATGCATATGCATAGATGCTCAAAAAGAGTCTGATGGCTAGCATTGCATGTCACAGAAGGGGTGTGTGTGTGCATTCTTTCACCTCTTCCTGGTTGGTGGTGGTATGTGATAGGGAAGCTAATACTTGAAGGGCAGGAACCGGATACAAATAAATTAGGAAAAATGGATGGGGAGGGTGTCCAGTTTTGCGCACCAGAATAAAAAACTATGTCAAAAATTATGATCTCAAATTTTTTAATGATTGCAGTATATATTTTCTGATGTGGTAAAATTTGCATGCACCTACTTTAGTTAATAAAGCCTATTCTGACCGAGCACTAGCTGTGTCAATTAGAGGTGTGGTAACAAGGGCATTCAATTTTAATTCTCACATCAAACTCCAAATTACACTACAGGGAGTAAGGGACTTTGATGTCTTGTGACAAATTGACTTTGCGGCAAGATGAATAAATGAAATCAGTGGAGAAAAATATATAATCTTCACCTCATAAAGTCTTTTAAAAGGGTGTATGAGACTCTGCTGCTCTGGAAATGGTTACACCAAAGAGGTAGGAGCTGAGAATGGCCTAATCCACTCCAGTCTCCTGTGGAGAGCAATTCCAATAAGCAGAGGACTTCCAATTGGAAACAGAGTTTTCTAGAGATAAATGAGACTTCACACACTAACTGGAGACGACCCCCACTTGTACCTGTTCAAAGGTTGGATGGGGATTTTTTTCCCCCCCAAAAAAGAAGGTAAACTGATAAAGTTAAGCTTCATTTTATTTCACATTGGATCTGATTTTACAATTTACAGCATTTGGCAACAGTCATACCCAGAGCGAATTACAGTTATCATTTTTATACAACTTCAGTAATTGAGGGTTAAGGGCCTTGCTCAAGGGCCCAACAGTGGTGGCAGTGGGAATTGAACCACTAACCTTTGAATTAGTAACCCATTGCACTAACCACTAAGCCACAACTGATTGAGAGCTAGTTCACTTTAATATTTGTGAAAAATGTAATTTACACACTACTGTACATTATGTGGCGATGTAGTTATCAACACATCCGCATCACAGCAAGAAGGCCAGAGTCTGATCCCGAATTCCGATTCCGAGTCTAATTCCGGGCAATTTCTGTGTGGAGTTTGTATATTCTTCCCGTGCTTGTCTGGGTTTCCTCCGGGTACTCTGGTTTCCCTCCACATTCCAAAAGCATGCACATTCGGCTACTTGGCTGTTCCAAATTGCCCGAAGATGTGAGTGTGAATGTGTAACCCATGTGATGGCTTGGCGAGCTGTCCAGAGTATGTCCTTGCCCAGAGTCTGCTGAGAGCCGTGCCAGCCTGCTCGTGACCCTAATTAGGATTATGTGGCTTAGAAAATGAATGAATAAATAATATACATTCTTGGCATCCATTTGTGGCCCAAATTCCAAGGTCTCAGTCTGACTTACATACACCGTCTTTAATATTAGATCTAGCTCAAATCGGTTAAAATAATGCTGCAAATCTGCAAAATTATTTTGGAAATGTTAGTTTTTTTATCTCAATGAGAGAGAGAGAGATTTCCTTTTGGCTTTTTCCCTTTATCAGGGGTCACCACAGCAAATGATTCGCACGTTTGATTTGGCACAGGTTTTTATGTCGGTTGCCCTTCCTGACACAACACACTGACAGCTTGCAGCTACACTTTACGAAGGTCAGCAATGGTTCTTTTACATGAACCTCTCACCATAGACAGTGAGAGACATGGCTGGCCTTTGATAACCCAGTTACCTGCACTGGGGGGGGACAGTGACAACCTTGTGGAGAGTGGGACTTGATCCCCCAACCTTAGGATCAGCGATCCAGCACCCTATACCACTAGACCACCACTGCCCCTTTTTTATCCCAATTTTTTTATCCCAGTAAATTCTGATGAAAAAACCTACCCATAAGAATGTCTTATAGGTTTTCTACAAAAAAACAAAACAAAACAAGTCTGCTGTCATGTAATTTTGAGAAAAATGAGGCATGAACTCCATCAATTTTCCCCCTATTTAAAGCATGATAGGCATTTTTCCACCACTTTCTCCCAAATTTTAGTCATATCCAATCCATCAGGTATTGGTTTCCGTATCACATGATTACCACTGGCCAGGGAGGGGCGAGAGCATGCCCCTCCGTAGCAAGCAGCGCTAGCCACCCACTTCTTTTCAATCTGCAGCGCATGTCCATTTGGAGGCGGTCTAGCACACTCGGAAGGAAAGCGTGATTCTCCTCACATACGAATGAGCTCATAGACGGCTGACTGGCCAGCGATCACTGTCAGTGAATGGGAGGTGAACATATGCCGTCCTTCCCTCCCGTGAGAGCTCGGCCAATTACCTCTCCCGGCTATGGACAGCTGAAGCATGAAACCGAATTCAAACTTGAGGTCTCCAGATTAACAGTGACGCACCTTGTAGATGCACTTCTCAGAAGCCCATAATAGGCATTTTGATAAATATAGTAAACAGATAATATTTGTAATATACAATGAAATTAGTAATATTCTAGTGTTTACAATACCCAACCTTTATAAATAGGGCCAATGTGGAAAAGTATGCTGTATGAACTCAGTCACCTTCTGGTCCTTCAGTATGGCCAGCAGTGTCAGACAGGTGATGTTTACCTACCTACTGTGAAGGAAAATTATTTACTGTCAGAAACAGATTCATAAACAAATGATTGCATACTGCATGCATGTCCGAGTGTATCAACCTACTGAGCACTGTGTTGATTTATTTTTTCAGCTCTGAACATTAGTGAAGTCATTGTAATATATAATACATCTCTTTCTCTCTTTTTTCGTTCTGAATTCCCTCTCTGCTCTGTGTTCACAAACACACACACACACACACACACACACACACACACACACACACACACACACACACACATACGCAAACAGAAGGCCCTCACACTCACACATAAAGACGCACAGTTTACAATGTCGTATGGAAAAAGGGCATGTTTCAATTAGCAGCTGAGTGTGTATGGAGCGGTATAAACAGTGGGGCTCTGGTTACAGGCAGGCCAGCCTAGTTTACTGAAAAGACCCATAGATCTATCAGGCAGCCCATGGAGACAAGCAGTCTGCCACACCACCAGTGGCATGTGTTGAGAGTGTGGGTCAGTGCTTATGGGTGGGTGCACAAGGAGATCTGTAAACATTGCTGTGTATTTTTTGTGTGAATGTGCACATTTATGTGTGTCAGTGAGTGAAAAGTATGGAGGATTCCCCTGTGCT
>CM045733.1:24685000-24742500 GCA_024760905.1 Plotosus lineatus | reverse complement strand
AACACACTAGCAATGTCTATGCCAATGTTAGTTTAGTGGTAAGGTGACCGGTTACTAATCCACAGGTTCAATCCCACTGTAAGCTTCAATCCCACTGTTACTGCTGTTGGGCCCTTGAGTGAGATCCTTAATGCTCAGTTGTATAAAAATAATCATTTTGAGTTGCTCTGGATAAGAGAGTCTGCAAAAATGCTGTAGATGTAATGTCTACATACATCCATGTTATGGTATGGTATGTTGACGATCATTTAGCCATACATTTTTGATAGATTCTGGGTAAGGTACTAATAATATATGTATGCAGTCAAAACCAGAAAAACATCAATGTCTCAGCGTATTCCAGCATTTTATAAAAATTTGTCATACATCAGCATAAGTTCTACAAATCGATAACATTCCTGATTTCGTAAATTCCCTCACATTACGCTCTCATCACAACTTTGACGGTAGAAGGTTTTTCAGAGTTATAGCGACAGTAGATTGCAGCATAACTTCAGAAAAAGGAAAAAATGAGCCTCGTGAAGAAATAATTGTTTATAACGCCGACTATAACGCAGTACCGATCAGACATTTGGCCAGTAATATAGATACTCTACTTTTTTGATCCTTGACTCATTGTCTTATTCCATGTCAGACATGTCAACCTCGACACCAAGTTACTGCCCTAAAGGAGAGTCCTTTTTTCATCTCAGAAAAACCTTCTCTTGCATGTACTAACAGGAATCACCCAGATGACCAGACAGGCAAATACTACATCATTTAGTCAATAAGATGGATGATAAGTTGGCAAAGCAAGCAATTAATGTAGGTAGAATGGATACTGACATCACCTGGGTTGGTGACCAGAGGTTTGATTGGGGAATGACAGCTGTAATTTTGGCTCATATATAGCCAGATATATAGTTATAATATATAAAGTTATATCATCGTCTTCTTCTTCCGCTTAATCTGGGGTCAGGGGCAGTAGCCTAAGCAGTGAAATCCAGACGTTCTGCTCTCAAGCCACTTCCTCCCGCTCTTCCGGGGGAACAACAAGGCATTCCTAGACCACTCGAGAGACATACCCTCCAGCATGTTCTAGGTCAACCCCAGGGTCTCTCCCCTGTTGGATATGCTTGAAATGCCACACCAGGGAGGTGTTCAGAAGGCTTTCTAACCAGATGCTCGAGCCACCTCAAATGGTTCCTCTCAACGCGAAGGAGCAGCAGTTTGACTCTGAGCTCCTCCTGAATGACTGAACTGCTCATCTTATCTCTAAGCGAGAGCCCCACCACCTGACGAAGGAAGCTCATTTCAGCCATTTGTATCCTTGATCTTGTTCTTTCAGTTACTACCCAAAGCCTGTGACTAGAGGTGAGGGTTGGAACATAGATCAACAAGTAAATTGGGAGCTTTGCCATGCAGCTCAGCTCCCTTTTCACCACGACAGACCAGAACAAGCTCCACTTTACAGCAGAGGCTGCAGCAATCCGCCTGTCAATCTTCCTCTCCATCCTTTCATCACTCATGAATAAGACTCTGAGATACCTGAACTCCTCCACTTGGGGCAGGACCTCATTCCAGACTTGGAGGGTGTATTCCACCCTTTTCCAGCTGAGAATCATGGTCTTGGACTTGGACATGCTGATTCTCATCCCAGCTGCTTCATACTCAGCTGTGAATTGCTCCAGTGAGAGCTGGAGGTCCTAGATTGATGGAGCCAAAAGGACGGCATCATCCACAAAAAGCAGTGACAAGATACTATGGCTACCATATCAAAAACCTCTCAACACCTGAACTGCCCCAAGAAATTTGTGTCCATAAAACATATGAACAAAATCAGTGATAAAAGACAGCCTTGGCGGACTCCAACCCTCACCAGAAACATCCCTTGGTGAATCTTTCATTGCCTTCACATCAACACTACACCATATCAGTACCATTCATGCCATTCGTACGATTCATATCATGACTATTCCCATCTTACACAATACCCTTATCTGTGATCTGTGCATAACTGATTCTAACTGTACATACACATAGTGAGTGTGTGTGTGTGTGTGTGTGTGTGTGTGTGTGTGTGTGTGTGTGTGTGTGTGTGTTTGGGTGTGTGGGCATCCAATGTAAAAACCCATGGCAAATCAAATGTGTGAATCAGATGATTCACTGTGGCGACTCTCGAGAACAGAACAGAAAAAAAAAAAAAAAAAAAATATATATATATATATATATATATATATATATATATATATATATAGAGAGAGAGAGAGAGAGAGAGAGAGAGAGAGAGAGATGGATAGATAGATAGATAGATAGATAGATAGATAGATAGATAGATATACTGCAGTTGGTGAGCTGTGTAATTCTGATTGGATGCTAAACTGAATTTCATCACCCTGTATTTATACATGTGTAATGAAAATAAAGTTTAATCTAATCTAAAATCTAATCTAACCGGAAACAATGTGCACCAAGATCTGGCTCTGGTGACAGAGACCGAATGGTCCATAGCAACAGGTCTGGTACACCGTACTCCCAGAGCACTCCCCACAAAATAGCCCAAGGGACATGGTAAAAAGCCTTTTCTAAATCGATAAAACACGTGACAGATTGGGCAAACTCCCATGCCTCTCTAGGATCTAGTAAAGTGCATAGAGGTGGTCGAGACTGCTGCAGTCAGGATGAAAACCACATTGTTTACCCAAGGTTCAACCATCGGTCAGATCTTCTCTCCGGTACCTCTCCATAGACTTTCCCGGGTAGGCTGAGGAGTATGATTCCACGATAATTGGAACACACCCTCCGGTGCCCCTTTTTAAAATATAAAGTTATACTTTGCCTAAAGTGAGTCGAGCTGGGGGCAGCACGGTGGCTCAGAGTTTAGCAGGTTGAGGCTGATTGAGTAAGTAAGGTTAAGGATTTGAATCTTAGCCAAAGGTTTACATTTTTCTGTGCATCAGTGGGCTCACTCCCAGAACTGTTGTTCACAAATGCTGACCTCTGCCCTTAGTCTAGCTTCCACTATTCTTTCCCATAACTTCATTGTATGGCTCATTAACTTTATCCCTCTGTAGTTGCCACAACTCTGCACATCTCCCTTGTTCTTAAAAATGGGCACCAGCACACTTCTCCTCGATTCCTCTAGCATCCTCTCACTCTCTAAGACCTTGTTGAATGTTCTTGTCAGAAAATCTACAGCTACCTCTCCTACACACTTCCATACCTCCACCGGTCTGTCATCAGGACCAACTGCCTTTCCACTCTTCATCCTTTTCAATGCCCTCACTTCATCCTTATTAATCTTTGCTACTTCCTGGTCCTCAACAGTCACCTCTTCTACTCTTTTTTTTCTCTCTCATTTTCCTCATTCATCAGCTCTTCAAAGTACTCTTTCCATCTTCCCAGCACACTTCTGTCATCAGTCAATATATTTCCCTTTCTGTCCTTAATCACTCTAACTTGCTGCACATCCTTCCCATCTCTATTTAGCTGCTGTGCCAACCTGTATAAATAATTTTCTCCCTCTTTACTTTCCAACCGAGCGTACAAGTCATCATACGCCCTCTGTTTGGCCTTTGACACCGCTACCTTCGCCTTACGCTATATCTCCCTGTACTCCTGTTTACTCTCTTCGGTCCTCTCAATGTCCCAATTCTTTTTAGCTAACCTCTTCCTTTGTACACACTCCTGCACTTCCTCATTCCACCACCAAGTCTCCTTATCTCCTCTCCTTCCAGATGACACACCAAGTATTCTCCTACCTGTCTCCCTGATCACATTAGCTGTAGTTGTCCACTCATCTGGCAGCACTTCCTGACCACCCAAAGCATTTTCAACTCCTCCTTGAAGACAACCCGACACTCTTCCTTTTTCAGCTTCCACCATTTTGTTCTGCTCTGCCTTTGCTTTCTTCACCTTTCTCACCATCAGCATCATCCTGCACACCACCATCCTATGCTGTTTGGAAACACTCTCACCCGCTACTACTTTGCAGTCACTGACTTCCTTCAAATTACTTTGCCTGCACAAGATGTAGTCTACCCGTGTGCTCCTACCTCCACTTTTATCAGTCACCCTATGCTCCATTATATATATATATATATACACAGTAGGCACTCACAGTTTGAGTATTCGTGGACTGCCAAGCAACTGACACATCATTCAAATTCAGCCAGTGGCTGTCCTCAGTACTCAACCTTCACTTGCTCACTTGAAAGATCAGAAGTCCAGATAAGCCGCGTTTTGTCTCACAAGCACTATACGTCACTTGCGACAAGTGCCTACATTCGGTGGAGCGCCTCACATATGATACATGGGGTTTTACTTCTGGGTACAGAGCTCGCGGATTATCTTCATTTGAGGGAGGAGCCGAAAAAGAACCCCCGCGAATATCGAGGGCCTACTGTGTGTGTGTGTGTGTGTGTGTGTGTGTGTGTGTGTATGTATATATATATATATATATATATATATATATATATATATATATACCCACACACATTCTGTCTGTCTTCCTTTCGGCTTTTTTCCTTTTACTCGGGAGTCGCCACAGCGAATCATTGGATTCGCACGTTTGATTTGGCAGAGGTTTTTACGTTGGATGCCCCTCCTGTCACAACCCTTTTTAGCAAGGGACAGAAACACGCTGACGGCTTTGCAGCTACTCTTTACGAAAGTCAGCAATGGTTCTTTTACATGCCTCTCACCATAGACAGTGAGAGACATGGCCCACCTTTGATAACCCAGTTAGCCGCACAGGGGAATATATATATATATATATATATATATATATATATATATATATATATATATATATATATATATATATATATATATATGTATAAAACAAAAATAAAAGGACAGGACAAAGACTTTCTATTGAAACTCCATTTATCACTACAGATCTGTTTCGAGGGGTGGTGAAACCATCCTCTCTCTTCAGGTGATTATTCTATAATCACCTGAAGAGAGAGGATGGTTATACCACCCCTCGAAACAGATCTGTAGTGATAAATGGAGTTTCAATAGAAAGTCTTTGTCCTGTCCTTTTATTTTTGTTATTTGCTCTACCAAAAAGTATTGAGCACTCTCCTACGGAAGGATCTACTCAGAAAATCCTATATATATAATAAGAATAATGGAAATAATGTGGTCTACAGTGAAGAGAGAGATGCTATAGATTGTTTTTGCTGTTGTAAACATTTACAGCTTGTTTCTTTTACAGGGTCGTGGTTTAATTGGCCATGGTTTTAAAACAATACAGCTGAATGTACACATTCAGAACATACACATGCATGAAACAAACTCTCTTTACAGTAGTTCACTGTACCACTTATACAATAATGTTTAGCCTTGTCATATAAAATTCCCTTTGTGCATCTTGGGAATTGTATAATAATCACACTATGGATCTCCTGAGGCGAGCAACGTGCAATCCTACCTGAAACCCTTTTGGGGAGACAGGTGTGCTCATTAGGACTCAAGGATCGAGATAAAATCCATACATAATGGAGTTAAAGTCTATGCAGTATTTGAAAAGTCCTGCTATGAAATACACATACACACGCACACGCACACACACAATGTGTAGACATTGCATTTGGCTGAACACCTGATAATTGAAGTGGATAATAATAATAATAATAATAATAGCAGCTGTAAAGGGGTGGGAAATATAATCTGCTTCTACACAGTCATCATAAATAAATTGTTTGGTCACATAGAACACCATCAGAGATCATGTGAAATCCATTCATAAACAGGCCAGAGACTGGGTTTTTTTGTTTGTTTGTTTGTTTGTTTGGGGTTTTTTTGTTTTTTGTGGCACAAGCAAAACCTACACAATATTAGGTGGGTAGTTTTAACATCAATAGTATGGTGTTGCCTGATTTGGTGCGTGAGGTGGAGAGATACCGACTAGATATAGTCGGGCTCACCTCAATGCATAGCTTGGGCTCTGGAACCATCCACCTCGAAAGAGGCTGGACCTTCTTCTATTCTGGAGTTGCTCATGGGGAGAGGCGGCGAGCCGGTGTGAGTATTCTTGTTGCCCCCGTCTCGGTGCCCAAATGTTGGGGTTCTCCCCGGTTGACGAAAGGGTAGCTTCCCTCCGTCTTCGGGCGGAGGGACGGGTCCTGACTGTTATTTGTGCTTATGCACCAAATGACAGTTCAGAGTACCCACCCTTTTTGGAGTCTTTGGGGGGGTGTTGGAGAACGCGCCCTCGGGAGACTCACTCGTTGTCTTGGGAGACTTCAACGCCCATTTGGGCAACAATAGTGTGACCTGGAAGGGTGTGATCAGTAGGTACGGCCTCTCTAGTCTGAATCCGAATGGTGTTACGTTATTGGACTTCTGCCAAGACTTACAGGTGTCACTTATAACTAATTTTCCATGATACAAGCTTCGATCCCACCAGAAATCTGCCCCATCCAACGAGCAAATTTTTGACTTACAAACTCTTTTCCGAGCCGATTAGCCTCAGAGCTAGCCTCTTCCGCTTGTATTCCTCTGTGTTCTGAGAACGCCTTGTGCAGTGTTTCTCAATTATTTTCTATGATGCCCCCTATAGGGGAAACCCCCCCCCCCCCCCCCCGGCGCCCCGCACACAACTATAAATAGTGTTTACTGCACTTCATATCGTTTGCACGGTGCTTTTTCCCTACACCATTGCACGACAATGACAGCACCACTGCCAACTACTGTAGCATGTTCACTAGGGTCGCCCCCCCCTCCCGGCATCACACCACGCCCCCCACATCGTGTGTGTGTGTGTGTGTGTGTGTGTGTGTCTGTGTGTGTCAGCTTATCAGTGTAAATATGATTAAATATAACATTTAACATACAGTTTCTCTTGTTTATTCTTGTTTTATTATTATTTATTATTAATTATTAACAATGTTAATGTACATGTTTTATTATGATGTTTTATTATGAAATATTTATTGTTTTTACATGTTTATCTTTAATATATTAGGTGAAATATATGTGTTCTTGTAAGGTTATATGAGTTTGCGAGGGGGTTGGAACGGATTATTTGGTATTCTATGGGAATTTTTGTTTCATCTAATGAACGTTTCAACTTACAAGCCTGCCCTCGGAAGAGATTAGATAAGTCGAGGTACCACTGTATTTTTTAAAAAAATAATAATTTTTATATTCATCTTATATTAGACCTAATTGGTCTTCATGGTAACTGGTTGCTTTTTGGGAGTTTTTCACCAGTTTCATGAAAAAAGCCTGCTGTTTTTAACTCGTGGGCATGTAATGCTAGCGTGTGCAGTGAAGGTGAGGAGGTGATTTACCCCCTGAAAACATGGCAGAAAAGAGAAAGAGAAAGGGAAAACTTATAATTTTCACACTGGGTGGGATGAAGAGTTCTTTTTTCCCCACTGTGAAAGATTTCTGTGTGTGTCACATTTGTGTGTGTGTGTGGGGGGGGGATCATGGCGACGGCAAAGCAGCATAATGTTAAGGGACATTTCAAAACGTGGCGTGCAAGCTACCATGCTAACTACCAGTTCTAACTTTCAGTGTCTTCACATAGATGAATATCATTAATTATTAACAATAGCATATAATTAAAGGTAAATAGAGCAAATTTACTATTTCAGAAGTGTATATCAAACTGGTAGCACTCCACATTAATCAGTATCCAAGAAGTAGCGCTCAGTTTCAGAAAGGTTGGTGACCCCTGGTCTAGGTTCTCGCTTGGGAGTCAACTGGAGCCTTTCTATATATACAGGGATCCCTCGCTACTTCGCGCTTCAATTCATGCGGCTTCAGTGCATCGCGTTTTTTTTTTTTTTTAAATATTCATCAAATTAAAAAATAAGGAAATTAAGGAAGAATAGGGGAAAAGTTAAGGAAAATGCCACAAAAACTAAGCCAATTATGCAAAAATAAATAAATAAAAATAAAAAACAACCCAAAACCCCCCCATCTAAACATTTACATGCATGTGTATGTATTTATACTTTATTTACATCGTATGCATTATTTATTCTAAGCATTTATTGCGTTGAATATGTCTTTATTGATATTATATAAACATATACATGTCAGTCGGGGGGGGGGGGGGTTGATCCTACTTCGTGGAATTCGGTAGTCGTGGGGGGGATCTCAGTCCGAATTGACCGCAGAAAGTGAGGGATCCCTGTAGTTGTTTTCTTGAGGGTAGTTTGGTTTAATTCTACATTCTTAAGACATGCATAGGTCGAATGGCTATTCTAAATTGAGTGTGAAGCATAGGAAAGACACAAACATTCACAGAAAGGCCCTTGTCAGCTATGGGATTTGAACCCAAAATCTTTGTGTTAAGGCTAATTATGTAGTCACCATACCACTCATACTCTATATCACATCCCAATATGAATTCAGAGAGATGGGAAAAGGCTGTCATGATTTTACAAAAAGGATGACTTCAGTTCAGTTAATTTTCTGTAACCACTTAATCTTAATCAATGTCACGGAGAGGCTGGCGCCCATCCCAGCCGACTCCGGGTGAGGGCAGAGTACACCCTGGACAGCTCGCCAGGCCATCGCAGGGCGGAAACACGCTGACGACTCTGCAGCCTACTCTTGTTGAAAGAAGGATGACTTTTAAATTTTTTTATTTATTTTTTTTTAGTTTTATTTTTTGTGATGTATTTTTTAGCTATCAATTTATTATGAATCTATTAGCAATAATCTTCATATAAGAAAAATAAAATACTACGTGACTGTGTCATAGACAGTCTGTGCATTATATATAGCATCTGTCTCACACTCAACATCTCAATTTTATAAAGTATAAAAAAAAAACAGCCTCAGCACTGTAAATGCTTTTGACTGGCGCCACAGTATAATTACCCTCTTCGACATGGCAAGCGCTGTTTGAACCTACTGCCCCCCTCATCACACTGGCAAAATACAAGTGGGGGATGAACCCACCCATCCCTCCCCTACTGTGTCTCCCTCTCTGAGGCCATCTGATGGGCTCCAGGCACAGGTGGACCTGCTGTGCCCTGGAATGCCATTGTGAGCAGTAGCTCAGAGGCGTCTGATTCCATGCCAAGGGGGCAGGCTTTTATTATGGCCACGGGTCTTTGAAAATGCGGGAGGCTCGGGTGAACCAAGTGCTGCTGGCATGCTGCTGATCTGAGAATGTTGTACTGGGGTCTGGTTCTAACTTGCAGATCAATGTCAAAACCCCACAGAGTCTAGTTCTTTTATCTGGTGCTGTGTTGCAAAAAGCTGCTGTCTGTCAGTGAGTGTATGAATAACTCTATATCATCATGTCCTCTTTCAACTCTTTACTAGTCTGTTGTGTTTTTGATGTATTGGGTTTATTTTATTGTTTCCATTTGGGCTTTTGTTTGAAATAATTTGACATTTCTGCACAGCACGTTGATAATCTATTATACGACATCAAGGTATTTTAGAAAAAAGACTATTTGACTTTGAGGCATTAAATTCATCTCTCTACACAATCAGTCCCTGATTACATCAAAACATGACTCTTTTACAGACGCCCCCCTCTTTCTTCATAAATTCAAGGAAGTTTCCTCTTGTCTGGCTTTCACAATACTTACATCAATATGCAGGATATAACCATCATTTATAGTCCACTAATGATAGCTGTTTAGCATCTCTTTGTAGATTTGCAGATGTGTGTGTCTCTGTGTTCCCTAGCTCGGGGTCAACTAGTGCTCTTCAGCAGATGGTTCATCCCCCAGCTGTGGCCCACTGGGAGAAAGTGTGTGTGTCCATTGTAATATCTGCATGGCTAACATAACAACAAACACAGCCACAGCATCGGAAGGTTGTCAATGGGGTCAGAGATCTAGGTGGCCACAAAGCCTGGCACTCTGCTGAGCTTAGCAGTCCCAGCCAACAGCCACGAGCTGTCGTAAGCTGTTATTGGTCATAAGGTTTGCACATGTGACCTGACATTTAAAAGCCTATTTATTTGGGTTTAACAGGCATGCCAAATGGATAAACCAACTTTGATCACACACACACACACACACACACACACACACACACACACACACACATACACACACACACACACACACACACACACACACACACACACACACACAGAGTGAAGATCCAATTCCTTTTATGTGTACGAATGGCAGAGAGAAAGAACGAGTTATAAAAGGGAAGTCTCTTAAATCAGGGCATGAGATTAGTAAGGAAAACACTTGCTGAGTTTTCAGTGTGTAAACACGGAGACTCCAGGATAAAACATGAGGTCATAGATTTTTCCATTTTATTTGCCCAGCCTATAGCTCTCATTATCTTTTAAGGATCTGAGTGCATGGTTTGTTTGGATCAGAGAGCTGCGCTCCTCTCTAACCATCTGCAGAAAGTAAATACAAGGGCGTGGCTGAAAAGTTCATAAGCTGATCATAATGCAGTGGTCGAATCTGACCAATTGTGGTTTATTTTTAACTCCTGGGTTCAAAGCACTTCCTCAAATAGTGATGCAGTGCTTGGATTCTCTTGGCGTAGAACATCTTATCCGGATGGCTAATGAATTATTATTAACTTTGCATCACATGAACCTTTCAGCCAACCCATCTAACAGTAACCCTCAACTCAGGCCGACACATGTGTGACTTTTCTATTTACAAAAGAAGATGAACACAACTGTGGCTTGTATGTATTCAAGTCTTTACTATGAAGCATCACGACCATCGTCTCCTTTGAACTTAGTCTCTCTGCTCACTGATCTCACTCCCTGTGTCATCTCTATCAGTCTGATTTCAGCTCTGGAATGCTCAGCTCAGATGCCCCATTCTTTCCTGTTGAGATCATGCCTATATGCTCAATAGTGGGTTTGTTTAAGGTAAAGCTCACCCACTGGCATCATGCCTGTACAAGTGCCAGACTTGATCAACAGGGTGCTGATATGAGCAAAATGCTGAAAAACATGGATTAGCCCTTTCACTTGTAGCATTACTGGCCATGTTTTTACATTTTTACTGCATGATACAAGCCTGACACAACCATACCCTTGGCTACAATGATACAGCTCTGTGTTTCTTAACTGAAACTTTATGAATGCACCTCTGCTTGTATTGCTTGGTGTCTTAGGAATGTTTTACGCATTTGTATAAAATATGTAGATTTTAAAGAGAAGATTTATGGATGCGGTGAAGGCGGACATGAAGGTTGTTGGAGTAAGAGTAGAAGATGCAGAGGATAGGGAGAGATGGAGGCAGATCATTTGCTGTGGCGACCCCTGAAGGGAACAGCCGAAAGGAAAAGAAGAAGAAAGAAGAAGTGTAAAATATGTAGATTTCACATGGCATGGCATTTTAAAATTTTTTTTCTCACTGGGCATTAGAATTAATTATATGAACTTAAATTACTTGTAGTGTTACAAACACCCTGAATGAGTGTGAAAGGTGAATAGGCTGCACTGGCCACAGTTTATAAACTCAGATCTTATCTAACACTGCCATCGTCTGGTGGAAACATGTCAGTGTGCAAGAAATTTTGAAGCCTAAAAAAAAAACAAATACAGCAAGGCCTTTAACCGAGACAGTGGTAGCCCAGTGGTAAAAGGTGTTGGATTGCTGATCCTAGGTTTGGGGGTTCGAGTCCCACTCTCCACAAGGTTGTCACTGCCCCCCCCCCCATCCCAATGCAGATAACTGGCTTATCAAAGGCCGACCATGTCGTTCACTGTCTATGGTGAGAGGTTCATGTAAAAGAACCATTGCTGACGCTGACTTTTGACAAGAGTCACTGCAATGCCGTCAGCGTGTTTCTGCCCCCTGCTAAGGGTTGTGTCAGGAAGGGCATCCGACATAAAAACCTATGCCAAATCAAACATGCGAATCAGATGATTCACTGTGGCGACCCCTGAAAAAGGGAACAGTCGGAAGGAGAAGATGCAAGGCCCTTCACCCTCAGCTGTATAAAAAAGGATATTTGTAAGTCACTCCACATAAGAAGTTCTGCCAAATTCTTGAAATGTTAATTAATGCGGATGCTCAATGATGTTGTCTTTATCATTTTATATACAGTATATAAAATACATTTAACAAATAATTAAATGAAAAAATATATATATAATAAATTGGCTGCATGGTGACACAGGATATTCTCTCTGTACTTTAATGCTTTCCTCTGAGGACCCTGTTTCCACCCACAGTCCAAGAACATGCACATTATGCTATTATTAGCTGCTCCAAATTGCCCCGAGGTGTGTGTGTGTGTGTGTGTGTGTGTGTGTGCAGATTCTGCAATGTTCCCTGCCTTCACCCAGAGTAGGCTGATATAGGCACCACCCAATGAGTATCCTAGTAGGATAAAGCTGTTTAGCAAATGAATAAGTGTCGGAAGGCGGGAATAAATACATTAAAATATAAAAGGACAGTAAACATTAATAAATGAAACAAGTTTAATATTTAGCGAGATTACTCTTTGCTTTAAAATATAGGAATCTCAGGAACAGTTTGTGCAGTTTTACAATGTAATGAGCTGTACGTTTTACCGAGCATCCTGCAGTTCACAGTTCTCTGCAGGCGCAGTTCTCCTGGAGATTTTGACTGTCACACTTGCTTCTTTATTTGCTTGTAAAACCCAGCAGACCTCATTCTGTTTTTGTTTTAAAGGTGCACTCTAATGTAATATGCTGCTTTCTTTATTGACACACGTATACGTTTTTCAGTAACATTTAATTTCTGCAGGAAAACTATCTTTTTGGAAATTTAAAATGTTTTTGTATTGCCTGACGATGCTATAAATTTCAATTCAATTCAATTCAATTCAGTATTATTTCTATAGCGCTTGTTACAATTGGCAATGCTGCAAAGCAGCTTTACACAGTAATACAGTAAAAGTAGGGGCTTACAGTGGATAAAAGAATTTAAATATTTCCTATTACCCCTACACATCCCGAATGAGCATCGCCTGCAGCAACAGTGGCAAATTTAAATTCATTACAAAGTTTATACGAAAAAAAAAAAGCAAGCACAAAAGCAGTCTTTATTATTCTGCTACCCCCAGTGCGGCTAACTGGGTTATCAAAGGCCGGCCATGTCTCTCACTGTCCATGGTGTGAGGTGTAAAAGAACCATTGCTGACTTTCGACAGGAGTAGCTGTAAAGCCGTCAGCATGTTTCCACCTTGAGATATCCTGGCAAGCTCTCCGGGGTGTACTCTGCCCTTGCCCGGAGTCAGCTGGGATGGGCGCCAGCCTCCCTGCAACCCTAATTAGGATCAAGCGGTTACGGAAAATGATGATGAATGAACTATTCTGCTAATAAAATTGCTGATGAATCAACAAGTTAGCATACGTTAACAGTTAACATACGAGTGTATGCTGTGCGTGTGCAGGTCTGGATTTGTGTAATAGTTGCAGTTTATCTGGTGCCTCTTGTTCCGACTTGATCAGCTGGAAAGCTTCTCCCAAAAAACACCATCATTTCCTTTCAAGATAAATGGCGAAATATTTAAATTTTCACCCACCCATCCATTTTCCATGCTGTTGTCCATTAGAGTTATTGGAAAACTTGGAATCAGTCCAAGATGTCACTGTGATAGTAGCAATGCATTCTGAGTATGTTGCCAGACTACTGCAGGGTTCAACCAGTTTTCAGCTCATTAATGTGAGATAAAATAATTGTCTGTGGCAGTCATGGCCTAACGGTTAGAGAACCTGATTAGGGACCACTGATTAGGGTCACTGGTTCGATTCTTGAATCAGCAGTAAAAATGTAAGGATGGGGGAGATCATTTCCTTCCTCCACATTCATGGCCGAAATGCCCTCAAACAAAGCACTTGGCCCTCAACTGCTTTACTGGTGCTGCAATGTGTGGCAGCCCACTGCTCTGAGTATTGGTGTGTGCTCACTTGTGCCAAAAATTAACTTGTGAGATTAATACAGAAGATTAAAAAAATATTCTGTGGTATGCTACTGAAAATTGCCAACTTAAAATGTGGGAAATTGTCCATAAGCGAGGCCAACTGCTACACAGTATTCAAAGCTTGGGTTACTGTGTGTGCAGGTCTGGTTTCCCTGTAACTTTAGTATATTATTTAGTAGCTTAATTGTGAACCAATGAGTAATATTATTGCATCCTTTGGGCTTTTTACACCCGAGCCATAGTGGCTCATCAGGCTGGTGCTTATCCTCGGGTTCCATAGCATGAAGCAACTAGTTGAACTCCTCCTTGATGGGATGCTAGTCCATCACAGGTTACCTTCCCAGTATATTTTTACTAGGACCCATTTATATTGCTGGGTGAACAGAGGCACACTTGTTGTTGAGACCTTTCCCAGGGGTCTTAGCACAGTGGGGGTCTAACTGGGACTATTTGAACACACAACCTCCCGATCATGAGCCCAGCACCCTAACCATGACGCCACTGGCCCCACGCTATAGCTTGCATATTATAATATAATATCAAATCTCTTCAATCCTGTACTGAGCCAATTCTTGTAAGTCAATATGCGGTTATGTGACATCATTCTTTCCACGTCATGAACTGTCTTACATGTCCTAACATTTCATCAAAATTCGGCAATGTGTACCCTTACAAGGTGTCTATATAAGTCGTGTCTTGTTTTAAATAAATATTTTAGTGAGTAAAAAAAAAAAAATCTTTCAATGCAATCTGGGTAGTGGTGGCCTGGTGGTAAAGGTATTGGATCACTGATCCTAAGGTTGGGGGATCACGCCCCACTCTCCACGGGTTATCAAAGGCCAGCTATGTCTCTCACTGTCTCTTGTGTGAGGTTCATGTAAAAGAGCCATTGATGACTTTCAACAAGAGTAGCTACATAGCCATCAGTGTGTTTCCACCCTGCAATCACCTGGCGAGCCATCCAGGGTGTACTCTGCCCTTGTCTGGAGTTGGCTGCGATGGGCGCTAGCCTCCTTGTGACCCTAATTCGGATTTAGTGGTTACAGAAAATGAATGAATCCAATCTTGTGCTGTCTGTTAATTAAATTCAAGCTGTTTTTATGTTACACGGTGCAGCCTGTGCAAGGATTTTCTTTGAAGCGTTCATCACAAATCTAACGGACACGTATTATAACCTGTGTCTCAACTACTGTATTATCTAGTTTTTACTGTTTTAAAGAAGACATTGAGTTTGAAGTACTGTTGATATATGAAATTAACAGCCAAGTGAACCTCTCCTCAAAACCCCTTCAGCATTTCAGTGGGTTTTTTATTTGTTTGTTAGTTTGTTTGCTTGTTTGTTTGCGGAGTCTGCATGTTCTTTCTGTGCTGGTGTGAGTTTCCTTCAGGTGCTCTGGTTTCCTCTCACAGTCCGAAGGCATGCTAATTAGGCTCAGTTGCTGTTCAAAATTGTCCCTATAGGTGTCAGTGTGAATCTGAATGGAATGTGTGTGCTGATCTGTCAGGCTGTTCAGGGTGTACCCTGCCGTTTCCCAGTGTTGGTTGAGTATCACCACCAACCAAAATATGCTAAAATGAGTGAGTGAGACATTCTGCCAATGAGTGAGTGAGAAGTTGAGTGCTTATTGGACAACAGGCTTTTAAGGTGACATTTTGTGTCACAGTGTCAGTGTGACAGAATGGAAAACAGCTTGAAATTATTGGTAAACACATACCGGACCATCTGCATCTGATGATCATCAGACCGTTCAAAAGGTCAGAAACCCGACACCAGTTGCCAATCAGTAAATCAGATTTGCATATGACTGACGTCTCACACTTCATAATATCAGGGACAGAGATTACAGTGGTAACCATGTGCAAATATTGCAAATTAATTATCAGGACAAACTTCTTTTTTTTTTTTAATTTGATTAATAACATTCATTTCTGAAATTTGTTGTGTTTAAGTCTAACAACCCAGCTGCTACGTTCTTCAATAGCTGTAGTCTTCGTTGCTTTTTGGCACGAAATCGAAGGCACTGCTAATGCTAATCTGATTTTGGAAAAGAAAACCCTTTGATGCTCATAATTATGAGGAGAGGAAAATTACACAAGAGGGCAGAGTAAAAACCACAACGTAATTCAAATGTAAGGGAGAAAAAAAGGCCCTTTTAGTATTCTTGTGTTTTTATTTATTTATCATTCTGTTCCACACCCATGAAACAACTTTCATGGTTTCTTCACCAATACATGTTTTTAACCGAGACAACAGAGGCAAGCCACCATTCATGCATCCAACCATTTCTCAAACCACTCAATCCTACTGGGATTACATAGAGGTTGGAGGCTAGCTCAGCTGAGTCTGGTCAAAGGCTGGATACACCATAAACAACTCCTCAGTCCATAGCAGAGTCAACACACACACACACAGACACACACACACGCACACACACACACACACACACACACACACACACACACACACACAATCTTTCACACTCATACTTATGGTCCATTTGAAACAGGCTAATGTGCTTGTCTTTAGACTGTTAGAAGAAAGCAGAGTAGCTGGAGGAAATCTACACAAGCATGGGAGAACACAAAATCTACACACAGATATATTCTCAATGACCCCAGGAGTCAAACCCAGGACCTTCTTGCTGTTACGCCAGTGCTTCTCAGTTATTTTCTGTGGCGCCCCCTCTAGGAAGAAAAAAAACATTTCATCCCCAACCCCACATTGTGAGTAACTACAGTACATAAATAGTATTACAGGTATTTGTCTATAAAACTGTTATTAGCACACCTCTGCGTATCTTTATTAACATGAAAAACAAACAAAAAAAGAAATATAATTCAACTTACAATAAATAAAAAACTTCATTAACATTTTTAATCTGTAACAGAAAAGATTTAAAGTGCATCAATGTGCCTGAAATTAAAAAATATATACATCCTTATTTCAACTTATTCAACTTATTTATGTCTTAATATCTCTCTCCACCTTTATCTTCGTTCCTGTTAGAATTTTCTCTGTGTTGTTTCTTGGGGGGTTGTTTACTGCACTTCATATCGTTTACTCGTGCGAAAAACGGCTACACCATAGCGCGACAATGAGAGCGCCAATGCCAACTATTGGAGTGGAGGTGCAATTGCACTTAATTCTCGTACACTATTCAAGAAAAACATGTTCACCCGGCATCACACTCCCGGCATCATACCACACCCCACTATTTGAGAAGGACTGTGTTAAGCAGATGTACTAACAACTACACCACCACAGCCACAGTCAGTAAAAGAGATTGTCTGCCACTGTTAGTATAAGATTGCCTTGTTGGTTCGTATTATCAGTGGGGTTTCCATTATTTTAATGAACCTCCAGCTGTCATTGGACTGTGCAAGAATCACAAAAAATGCTGTTATGTTATATATTGTGTTATATGCCTAATATGTCGTGGAGGAAAGTGTGAATTCATATGGATCATGGGAAGTAAAAGCATCCATAATTACATTGATGTGTAAAGGAATTAACAGTAGTCTTAATTGACACAATAACACAATGATGAGCCACTGGGCTCGGGTGCAAAAAGCCCAAATGACTTTACCTTTACTTTTTAATTTACACACATTGGTAAAAATGATCTGGATTTTCTCTGTGGAGGAGGGAAGAAAATTCTTGGCGCAAAGCTTTATTTACCAAAAGGAACATCACCTTTGATGTGTAGTTAAAACCCATACAACTATTCCTGGTTGGCTTTCAAACTAAACACCGCAAATAGCCTTAACAAGGGACTGTTAATCCTCCACCTTGTAACCTGTTTATTTGGTAGATTTAGATTCAGTTTATACCTGCTGTCATTTCTTAGCATATGATTAGGATTCAGACACATAAATTGGCCCTGCTATGGCCTGGCAAGCTGTCCAGGGTGTATTCTGCCCTGTGACCCTAATTAGGACGCTGGTGAGACAATGAATGGATGAATGAATGAATGAATGAATGAATGACACATAAAGTGCTGTCAATTAGTATTTATTTGTCTTCTGTGTCAATCTACATCTATAAACAAAGCTACAATGTGTTCAGAGATGCTCTTCAGTTCTGTAGCCCTTATTAGACTCATTTTTATTTTATTTACTAATGTTTTCATACCTGAAGCCTGGTGACATATTGAAACTCATACTGAACTGACCACACATTTAGAAAACGACTATTATTTTTCATATCAGTTATTGTCCAGGAATGCTTCATAGATCTGTGATACCTTGCATAACAGACCGAAAGTGTGATTTGTTCCTGAACAGATAAGGCTTTTGTTATTCTTATCAAATACATAGCATTTGAAAACATAAAGATGAAAGTGATCTTTTTTTATGAACACGTCAGTTTTCAGCATGTACAATCATGCCTATGGAAAATTGCCTTGGACAATGGAGACTCCAAAACAGTTCCAAGTCCCAAGGTATGCGCATTTAACTTGGGAACAAAACCGTGAGTCAAAGCAATCAAGTGTTCCATCAACAACCTCACGCTTTATACTGCTTGTTGTCTACATCTGTCTACAAACAACACGAAATATGATGTAGATATGTGTACACTACAGACTTAGGAAGGAGCTCTTACTGCTGTGCCTGAGGACATTTGGAGTACAAAATGGGATATATATGTTGATTTATTTACTTAACAAGTCTTCGTTTCCTTTCGGCTTTTCCCTTCAGGGGTTGCCACAGCGAATCATCTGCTTCCATCTCATCCTGTCCTCTGCATCTTCTTCTCTTACACCAACTACCTTCATGCCCTCCTTCACCATATTCATAATTTTTCTCTTTGGTCTTCCTCTAGGCCTTCTGCCGGGTAGTTCCAACCTTAGCATCCTATTCCCAATATATTCACTATCCCTCCTCTGTACATGTCCAAACCATCTCAATCTAGCCTCTCTGACTTTGTCTCCAAAACATCTTACATGTGCTGTCCCTCTGATGTAATCATTCCTAATCCTATCCATCTTCGTTACTCCCAGAGAGAACTTCAACATTTTCATCTCTGTTTCATCTGATTTATTTGCTTAATTTCTTCTTATTATTCTTTTCCTTTCAGCTTTTCCCTTCAGGGGGTCCCCACAGCAAATCATCTGCCTCCATCTCACCCTGTTCTCTGTATCTTCTTTTCTTACACCAACGACCTTCATGTCCTCCTTCACCACATCCATAAATCTCCTCTTTGGTCTTCCTCTGGGCCTTCTGCCTGGTAGTTCCAACCTCAGCATCCTACTACCAATATATTCTCTATCCTTCCTCTGTACATGTCCAAACCATCTCAATCTAGCCTCTCTGACTTTGTCTCCAAAACCTCTAACATGTGCTGTCCCTCTGATGTACTCATTCCTGATCCTATCCATCCTCGTTACTCCCAAAGAGAACCTCAACATTTTCATCTCTGCTACCTCCAGCTCTGCCTCCTGTCTTTTCCTCAGTGCCACTTTTTCTAAACCATACAACATCGCTATCCTCATCATTGTCTTGTACACTTTTCCTTTCATTCTGCATATACCCTCCGATCACACCAGACCATTTTCTCCAACCATTCCAACCTGCCTGAACATACTTCTTCACCTCTTTTCGACACTCTTTTTATTTAGTTACTTATTATTTATTTATTTGTTGATTTATTTACTTAACAAGATTTCTTTTAATTTACATTTACAATTACAGATTTATTTACCCAGTGTAACATACGGATGTGCCTAGTACTTTCTTTCTGCACATCCTCATGCTATTTAATATACATATTAACTAGCATGAAGTTTTGTTAAAATGACTAAAAATCCTGGATTTTCTTTTCTTCACATTTTCCTTCGCTTAGCTCATTTCATGGTTCATATGTATCACCTCTCTTGATAGTGTGCATTTAAATTTACAGCATTTAGCAGATGCTTTTAACCAGAGTGACTTACTGAAGTGCTTGAAAGTTTCTTTCAGTGAATGTATTCTTGCAGAACACAAAGTGTACTGTCAGTCACACTCAGATGGTAGGTGTTGTGTGTGTGTGTGTGTGTGTGTGTGTGTGTGTGTGTGTGTGTGTGTGTGTGTGTGTGTGTGTGGTGTGTTTGTATACAACATAGTGCTTAATCTAAGTACAGCTGAAAAAGGTAAGTTTTCAGCCGTCATTTGAAGATATCCAATGACTCAGTTGTCTGGATGGTCAGAGGAAGTTCATTCCACTATCTTGGAGCCAAAACAGAGAAGAGCTTAGATGTATTTTTCCCTTGCCCCTGGGTAGAGGGAGGGCTCAGTCTTGTAGTGCTAGAGGATCTGAGAGAACATGATGCAGTGTGACCTGTAATAAGTGCTTTGATGTAGGAAGGTGCAGGTCCATTTTTGGCTTTGTAGGCAAGTATTAGTGTTTTTCATCGAATGCGAGCGGATACAGGAAGCCAGTGGAGAGATTGTATTTTAAGTATTTACATTTTTTAAATTATTTATCATCATCATGAGGGCAGCCACCACATTATTGTGGTGGAAGAGTGTGCATGTCCTAATGATCCTAGGAATTTTGTTCTCAGTGGCATGATGCCCCTGGTAGGGTTACCCAAGGCAAAGAGGTCTGAGGTGAAGTTCCAGACAAAGTGTGGTTTAAAAGATTTTGATGGAGAAACACATAAGGACACAGTTTCCCTTGCCTGAATATGGGTCACCGGGGTACTCCCTGGAGCCAGGCCTGGGGGAAAGGATCAAAGGCGAGCAACTGGTGGTCAGGCTTCTGCCCATGGAGCCCAGCCAGGCCAAGCCCGAAAAGGAGACATAGGTTCACCTTGCCATGGACCCAAACCTGTGGGAGGGACTATAGGGGTCGGGTGCATTGTTGGGTGGCAGATAAAGACATGGGTTTTGTCGGACCAATCCCTGGCTACTAACTCTTACTCTTGGGGCATGGAATTTCACCTCTCTGGCAGGGAAGGAGCCTGAGCTGATGTGTGAGGTTGAGATATACAAACTTGATGTAGTAAGACTCATCTCAATGCATATCTTGGGCTGTGGAACCACCCATTTTGAGATATTCTGGAGTTGCTCATGGGGAGAGGTGGCAAGCTTGTGTGGGTATCCTTGTTGCCCCCCGTCTCAGTGCCCAAACACTGGGGTTCTCTCTGGTTCATGAAAGGGTAGCTTCCCTCCACTGTCGGGTGTGTGTGTGTGTGTGTGGGGGGGGGGGGGTCCTGACTGTTGTTTGTGCTTATGCACCAAATGAGAGTTCAGAGTACCCACCCTTCTTGGGTAGGTATTGGGTGTGTTGGAGAAACTCCATTGTTGTCCAGGGAGACTTCAATGCCCATGTGGGCAACAGTAGTGTGATCTGAAAGGATGTGATCGGGAAGTATGGCCTGTTCAGTCTGAATCCGAAGGGTGTTTCACTATTGGACTCATCAGTTTGTCCATCACTAACACCATGTTCGAGCATTAGGGTGTCCATAAGCGTACTTGGCACCAGGACACCCTAGGCTGCAATTTAATAATCACACTTTGTAGTCATGTCACCGGATTTGTGGCCGCATGTTTGGGACATTCGGTTGAAGAGAGGAGCTGAGATGTCAATCAATCAGCACCTGGTAGTGAGCTGGCTCCAACGGTTGGGAGACTGCCCTCCAGACCTGGCAGGCCCATGCATTAAGTTGCATGCATTAAGCAGCCCAAAGCTTTGGCCAGAAAGTGATTAGGGCCTGTCATGACGGTAACCCCCAAACCTGGTGGTTGACACCTGCGGTGAAGGGTGCCATCCAGCTGAAAAGAGGAGACCTATCAGCTGTTATTGGCCTGTGGGACTCCCGAGGCAGCAGACAAATACTAGCAGGCCAAGCATTCTGCAGCCCATGTTGTCATTCATGCAAAATCTTGGGTGTGAAAGGAGTTCGGGGAGGGCCTAGAAAGTGATATTCAGTTGGCCTCGAAAAGGCTCTAGACCACCATCCGATGCCTCACTTCAACTGGGGATGTTGTCGGGAGAAGGAAGAAATACTTTAAGAACCTCCTCAATCCCACCAGCAAGCCCTCCCTGCAGGAGGAAGACCATGGGGGTTTCAGTGGGGAAACCCTAGCCAAGGGAGTCAAAATAGCCCATGGTGGTTGGGCTCCAAGGTAGGATGAGATCCGCCTTGAATATTTCAGGGCGCTGGATGTTGTAGGACTGTCTTGGTTGGCATGTTTCTGCAACATTGCATGGTCATTAGGGGCTGTATCTCTGCACTTGCAAACCAGGTGGTAGTTCTCATTTTAAAAAGGGGGACCAGAGGGTGTGGTCCAATTATTGTGGAATTATTGTAGAATTATTGTAGAACCACTGCTCTCTTCCCCTAGAGAAGTCATTTGAGGTGTTTTGGGCATCTGGTTAGAATACTTACCAAACACCTCCCTGGTGTGGTGGGCAGTCACTGCTGCCCCGCCCGTCCCCCGTGCTGCTAACTGGGTTATCAAGGGCTGACCTTGTCTCTGACCCTCTATGGCGAGAGGCATGTAAAGCAACCATTTATGTTTAATAAAAATAGTCATCAGCATGTTTATGGCCTGGTGAGCTGTCCAGAGTGCCCTCGCCCAGAGTCGACTGAGATGTGTACCAGTCTCCTTACCACCCAAATTAGGAGTAAGCAGTCATCATCATCTTCTTCCGCTTAGTCCAGGGTCGGGTCGCGGGGGCAGCAACCTCAGCAAAGAGGTCCAGACGTCCCTCTCCCGAACCACTTCCTCCAACTCTCACGGGGGACACCGAGGCAGTCCCAGACAAGCCGAGAGACATAGTCCCTCCAGTGTGTTCTAGGTCAACCCTAGGTCTGCTGGGAACGTTTGGCTGACGCCCCTGTCCGAGAGGCCTTTAACTCCCACCTCCGGCAGAGCTACAACCACGTTCCGGAGGAGGCAGGGGACATGGAATCCGAATGGGCCATGTTTCGTGCCTCAGTTGCTGAGGCGGCAGCCCATAGCTGTGGCCGTAAGGTCGTTGGTGCTTGTTGTGGCGGTAATCCCCAAACCCGGTGGTGGACACCTGCGGTGAAGGGGGCAGTCCAGCTGAAGAAGGAGGCCTATCAGGTTTTATTAGCCTGTGGGACGCCTGAGGCAGCAAACGGGTACCGGCAGGCCAAACGTGCTACAGCCGAGGCTGTCGCAGATGCAAAATCTCGGGCATGGGAGGAGTTCGGTGAGGGCCTGGAGAGTGATTATCGGTTGGCCTCAAAAAGGTTCTGGGCCACCATCCGATGCCTCAGGAGGGGGAAGCAGTTCTTCACAAATACTGTTTACAGTGGAGGTGGGGAGCTGCTTACCTTGACTGGGGATGTTGTTGAGAGGTGGAGGGAATACTTTGAGGACCTCCTCAATCCCACCAACACGCCCTCCGTGGAAGAGGAAGACCCTGGGGGTTCGGGTGAGGGTCCGCCCATCACTGGAGTGGAGGTCACTGAGGTTGTCAAAAAGCTCCTCGGTGGTCGAGCTCCAGGGTTGGACGAGATCCGCCCGGAATATCTCAGGGCTCTGGATGTTGTAGGACTGTCTTGGTTGACACGTCTCTGCAACATCGTGTGGTCATCAGGGGCTGTACCTCTGGATTGGCAAACTGGGGTGGTGGTCCCAATTTTTAAGAAGGGGGACCGGAGGGTGTGTTCCAATTATCGGGGAATTACACTCCTCAGCCTACCTGGGAAAGTCTATGCAGGGGTACTAGAGAGGAGGATCCGACCGATAGTTGAACCTCGGATTCAGGAGGAACAATGTGGTTTTCGTCCTGGCCGCAGCACTCTTGACCAACTCTATACGCTTCACAGGATTCTGGAGGGGGCATGGGAGTTTGCCCAATCTGTCCACATGTGCTTTGTGGATTTGGAGAAGGCTTTCGACCATGTCCCTCGAATGATCTTGTGGGGCGTGCTCCGAGAGTACAGCGTTCCGGATCCGTTGCTACGAGCTATTCGGTCGCTGTATCACCGGAGTCAGAGTTTGGTCCGTATTGGTAACAGCAGGTCAGATTTGTTTCCAGTGGGAGTTGGAGTCCGCCAAGGCTGTCCTTTGTCACCGATTCTGTTCATAATTTTTATGGACAGAATTTCTAGGCGCAGTCGAGGCGATGAGGGGTTCTGGTTTGGTGGCCATCGGATATCATCTCTGCTTTTTGCGGATGATGTTGTCCTCTTGGCTTCATCAAGTCCGACCCTCCAGCTCTCATTGGAGCGATTCGCAGCTGAGTGCAAAGCAGCCGGGATGAAGATCAGTACCTCCAAGTCCGAGGCCATGGTTCTCAGTCGGACAATGGTGGAATGCACCCTCCGGGTCGGGAATGAGGTCCTGCCCCAAGTGGAGGAGTTTAAGTATCTTGGGGTCTTGTTTACGAGTGAGGGAAGGATGGAGCGAGAGATCGACAGACGGATCGCTGCATCCTCTGCTGTTAAGCGGTGCCTGTACCGGTCCGTCATGGTGAAGAAGGAGCTGAGCCGCAAGGCAAAGCTCTCAATTTACCAGTCGATCTACGTTCCAACCCTCACCTATGGTCACGAGCTTTGGGTAATGACCGAAAGAACAAAATCACGGATACAAGCGGCTGAAATGAGCTTCCTTCGCCGGGTGGCGGGGTTCTCCCTTAGAGATAAGGTGAGACGCTCCGCCATCCGGGGAGAGCTCAGAGTAGATCCGCTGCTCCTCCACATTGAGAGGGGCCAGTTGAGGTGGCTCGGGCATCTGGTCAGAATGCCCCCCGGACGCCTCCCTGGTGTGGTGTTTCGGGCATGTCCAACCGGGAAGAGACCCCGGGGTCGACCTAGGACTAAGCAGTTCAGATAGCAAATGAAATTTGTTGGTTAATAGTCTAACAAGTTACATAGCTGTTGCTGTTCTTTATTCAGCTAACATGACAGACATTGCCAATTCGATTTTGGAAAATATGTCTGATGCTAATAAGTTAAAAAATAAATAAAATGAATAAAAAGGCAGAATAACAATGTACATTTGAATTCAAAAACCAGGAAGAAAACAATGTCCGTTTTAGCTGTCTTGCACACAGAAATCAAGGGTCTGTGTTTATTACCACCACAGACATCTTTTGCTTAGTCAATACAGTATTTATGTTTGTTGCACCATTCTATTAACTCTTGAGGCTGTTGTGTGATGACATTTGTTTGTAATATACGCACAGCAGTCCATTTGATACCAACATCCATGCTATAGTTAAATTTTCTTCCTTTTAAAATTTATGTGAGCATTACCTGAAACTATTGACTTGTATCTATATGTTTTTTACACTGCGCTGCTTCCACACAAATCATGATTAGAATGTACAGTGCTCCTAATAAAGTGTACTTCTTCTTCTTCTTCTTCTTCTTCTTCTTCTTTTCCTTTCGGCTTTTCCCTTCAGGGGTTGCCACAGCGAATCATCTGCCTCCATCTCACCCTATCCTTTGCATTTTCTTCTCTTACACCAACTACCTTCATGTCCTCCTTCACCACATCCATGAATCATCTCCTTGGTCTTCCTCTAGGCCTTTTGCCTGGTAGTTCCAACTTCAGCATCCTACTACCAATATACTCACTATCCCTCCTCTGTACATGTCCAAACTATCTCAATCTAGCCTCTCTGACTTTGTCTCCGAAAAGTCCTAATAAAGTGTACACTGAGTGTATATTACTGATTATGTATTCATGAAATAAATTACCCATGTGAAATCTTTTTAATGTAAAAAAAAAATATTCGTGTGTAAGTATTTTTGAGACAAAGTTAATTCCACATAATTTTCATGATTTGCTAGCATTTAAATAGATTTCGTGTGAATGCAAATCTGTTGATTCTACACGCACTGAAAGAAGAAATGGGTTCATTCATGTTTCACCATGTTGTCAGGAACATGAGCTGATCATCGTCATTTGCTTAATAGACCACATATAAGGAAATGCTCTACTTTAATAGTTCAGCTGTAAGAGGAAGCTTCTGTTTTGTCCTGAATGCCACTTAATCACGAGCACTCTTTCCACTACTGCATATAAGCCTTGGCTCGGCTTGAGTCACGTGGTACAAATTAAACATTACATAGACACACACCCATGCAAATACCACCAGGAATAGGACGTCATGACTGTGTGATCATTTGTATAGTAGAAGTATTTATTTCTGTGGTGGAATTTACTCACAAGCATGATCATGCCCGAAAGTATGTCACATTCCCCTGAATTACATACTTAATTATGTTGACACTGGCATGAGTCAGGCAATAGCTACAGGCAGAAATTACAGAAGCTAAATAGTATTTGTTTCCCCTCATTCAACAATTTTTAACAAAGTTGTTGAAGATTTTTTTTTTTTATTACAGTATTTTTTACTTCTTTTTGGACTTTTTTAAGATAATGTCATTTTGTAATCAGCTTAAAGATAAAGATAAAGAGATCTTTATTGTCAACTGTTTCTTGAATAATGAAACTCAGTTTAGTTTATCTTTGTTTAGTAGCAATTATAAAAAGATAGTACACAAAATATACCAAGCTATACATGTGCATATAACTACATACACATGTATATACACATACCTATAGGAACACAAATAGGCACATATACATATATATTTCATACATACACCTATATGTCTATTGACATTTTCACACATTTACAGACTATACATATTCTCATCTTCTTCTTCTTTTCCTTTCAGCTGTTCCCTTCAGGGGTCGCCACAGCGAATCATCTGCCTCCATCTCACCCTATCCTGTGCATCTTCTTCTCTTACACCAACGACCTTCATGTCCTCCTTCACCACATCCATCAATCTTCTCTTTGGTCTTCCTCTAGGCCTTCTGCCTGGTAGTTCCAACCTCAGCATCCTACTACCAATATACTCACTATCCCTCCTCTGTACATGTCCAAACCATCTCAATCTAGCCTCTCTGACTTTGTCTCCAAAACCTCTTACATGTGCTGTCCCTCTGATGTACTCATTACTGATCCTATCCATCCTCGTTACTCCCAAAGAGAACCTCAACATTTTCATCTCTGCTACCTCCAGCTCTGCCTCATGTCTTTTCCCCAGTGCCATGTGGAAATCCATATTCTCATATGGTGGTAAAATGTTATGATGTTCTAGACCTACTCGAAACATGAAGCATAAGTATTTCATTGAAACATGAATATTGCAATGTCCAGGATGATGGTCTGAATGATGGTCATCATTAAACTGATTCAACTTTTATAGCCAGATATAATCAGTGTGACCCAATTTTCAGTTGTATTTAACAATAATTTTGAGATTAATCATTTTGAACTATATGTAAATTTATATAACTTCAATACCAATTTTAATTGCAGGAGTGAATATACAGTACTTCTATGATCAGTGAATTATCAGTTATTTCCAACTGAAATAAAGTATGTATATGTAATGTAAGTACTATGCCAAACATCAGGTGGCTATTTTTTGAGTTGTTTTTTTTTGTTTTTGTTTTTGTTTTTTTGTTTTTTTTGGGGGGGTGCCTAGTGTTGACATGGAACTGCCAGAAACTAGTCTGGCCTCCTGGAAACTGAAAAACAATCTTGATTTCTGGAACTCTACAGAAAGATTGTTGGTTATGCTGGCATTGCAACAAGTGAGAGGTGTGCCACTCAAAAAAAAGACATTTTATAAATATAATTTTAAAGAACGAAACTCACTTTGGTGGGCAGTGGTGGCTTGGTGGTAGAGCTGGTGAGAGAATTGTAAAAGAGCTATTGCTGGCTTTTATAAAGAGGATGCTGAATGTCAGTGTGATTCTGCTCTGTGAGCTTTCCAGGATGTTCTCTACCCTTGCCCAGAGTTGCTGAGATGGGTACCAGCCTTCCCGTGATCCTAACTAGGATTAAGTAATATTAAGTGTAATTGAGATTATCGACCAAAGACGGTAGAAACACCATAGGACATAATTTAAGATCCTACATTACTTTGACATTTATGGCACTTGGCAGACACCCTTATCCGGAGCAAGTTACTTTTTTCATATATATATATATATATATATATATATATATATATATATATATATAGAGAGAGAGAGAGAGAGAGAGAGAGAGAGAGAGAGAGGATTTTCTGAGTAGATCCTTCCGTAGGAGAGTGCTCAATACTTTTTGGTAGAGCAAATAACAAAAATAAAAGGACAGGACAAAGACTTTCTATTGAAACTCCATTTATCACTACAGATCTGTTTCGAGGGGTGGTGAAACCATCCTCTCTCTTCAGGTGATTATAGAAGAATATAAATATATACATATATATATATATATATATATATATATATATATATATATATATATATATATATACACACACACAACTGAGCAATTGGGGATTAAGGGTCTTGCTCAAGGGCTCAACAGTGGCAGTTGGTGGTACTGAGGCTTGCCACCAATATCCAATATCCATTCTATAATGCCACCTACAGCCCTATGACACCATTTCCCAAAATACACTGCAAGTTCCATGAACTACACCTCCACTCTCTTGCTCATAGTTATGGTAGTAGATCTCTAATTATGTACAGTATAGCATGGCCGTTCACACCCAACGCTATATAAAGGCCTCACAACGCACTCAATAAGAAGTAACATTCAAGGAACAGTCTGACTTACGAAGCTTCTGTCTCTGTTCATGCTATTGTGGTTTTTGCTCATCTGGCTCTACAGGTTATGCTTTTGCCTCAGATTTGTTTATTATTATTAATATTAGTTGTTTATTTATTTATTTATTTTGCATATATTTATTTAATCAATCTTTGCTTGTTTTTGAACCAGAACTGGCTTCATTTTGTATTTTTGGGTGATTATTATAAAGCTCACTTACAGCTTCAGCTATGTCCACTGGCAGCAGGTACTAATTCTCTAACAAGGCTGATGATGTGAAAAAGTAAGTCTTCCAATGTCAGATATTAATATTCACAATAACATTTATAATTGCTATATATTTCTATTAGTTTCTTTTATTTATATTTAAAATTGCATGTGCAATAAATATGTGTAATAGTTTTTTAACACTCTGGACAGTAATGAATACACAAATAAGAAAAAAATTATTACCTTCTGTTTGCCTTGTGGGCTTTTCATTAATCGTGCCCCAGTAGTCCATAAAAATTTTACTCATACAGCTACTTCTGTGTACAGAGCAGAAAAATAAAACTCATAGAAGAAACAACAGAGCAAGACTCTGTGGATAGGCCATTTCCAAGAATAGTAACAATTCAAGTGTTGTTGAAAATGTTTTGTGACTCATTTTCCATCTGTGACCAAACCGAAAGCAACGGACTGAAATACTCGGTTATGAAAATGAGTCTTGAAGTTTGCTCAGATTTATTTATTTAAGCACAATATTAGAGTGCTATTTTCACTTGTTTTGGTGATTAACCAAATACTGTATATTTATACTATGTACATTTTCACTAACGGTGAACTGTAGATGTTTTAATTTATTCCTTCACTCATTCATTTTCTATGCTGGTAAATTCTAAATGGGATTGCAGGGAACTGGCACTCATCTCAACCAACCAACCAAGTGAAGGCAGGTTACACCCTGAATAACTCACCAGACCATTGTAAGGCTAACACACATACAATGATTTGCACTTACACTCACAGCTATGTGTGATTTAGAACAGCCAGTTACCCTACTGTGTATGTTCATGGACTGTAGGAGGAAACCGGAGCACCTGGAGGAAACGCAAGCAAGCATAGGCAGAAGCATCTCTAGAGAAAATCGGGCCATTCTACCAATTGCAACATTCACAAGTGTGATCTAAAAAATGTTTATGTAGTACATGAAGCTTCTTAGGCTTGTAGTGCAAGTCATTAGGTTTTAACGCTCCAATGTTACAAATCAAGTGAAAGTCATATACAATACACAGGATAATAAATACAGAGGACAGTGCAGGTTAAATCACACATGAGAACAGGGCAGTGTTGCTTTTTGAATTGAAATAGTGTTTAACCTCTGAGATGTTATAATTCTCTGATTGACTATCCTGAAAATAAATGCTATGCACATGTTTCCAGGTCACCAAGGTGATCATTAATGGTATCTTGATGTTTAATGGTGTTTACTTTCGTCTTGAGTGTGCCAGGGGTGACAGCATGTTATAATCGTAATAGACTTTAATTGCTGTAATGATCATTAATTGTGATCTTGTGAACCTAACAATAATTTCTAATACATTATATGAATTAATCCTGCAATTATCCTGTCTGCAAACAAGCCTTGCATTTATGCAATATTGTGGTGTAGAATTATGCTTAAAAAGGTGCTACTCGTGGGTGGTTTGGCACATTAAATATATCAAGTGCAACTGTCTAGAAACAAAAAATACATAGTGGTTAAAAGTATGTGGACATCTGACCATTACATCCATATGTGGTTCTTTCCCAACCTGTTACAAAAAGGCTGGGACCACGCGTTCATTCATTCATCAACTTTCTGAACTGCTTAATCTTAATTAGGGTTGTGGGGAGGTCGCGCCCATCTCAGCAGATTTGTACACCATGGACAGCTCACCAGGGTATCACAGGGCCAACATGCACACAATCATTCACATTTACACATAGGGGAGATTTGGAAAAGTCAATTAACCTACTGTGCTTGTTTTTGGACTTTTTGATGGAACCGGCATACCCTGGAGGAAATCCACTAAAGACTTGTTTTGAAAGAATGTTGTAGCATTAAGATTTCTTTTCATTGGAAGTGAACATGTTCCAGCAGAGCTTTTGTGTACAAAGAGAGATGTACAAACATTTTTACATTGTAAAAACAAGTAACCTACACAATACCCTGGGCTCAACCATACTGATCTCCCTAAGATTAACTGAAACTATAAATGGGTCACAGGCCTCCTTACTCTCGATCCGTACCTCACCCCACTAATGTACTTGGCTGAATGAACACAAATCACATAGTGTATTATCCCTCATATCCCCCCCAAAAAGTGTATACAGACACTCCCCGCTTTACGTTCGTTTGTTTTACGTATTTTTTCGCTTTTACGTTTTTAAAACAAAATGTCAAATTTTGAGTTTAGCGTGCTCTCTGTAGTACAAGACGTATTTATGTAGCATGCTGACGTAATACACTACTTCCGCATGACACTGCGTCTATTGTTTACAAATGACAGACTGAACGTGCCTCTCCTTCTTTCCAGTTCACCGCGTGTTACCCTTGTGTTAAGACGTTGTCTCTGTGATCTTTGGGTTTACACTGTTTTGCAGACTTTTGTAACCCTAAGCAAATATGGTTGGTCAGAAGCGTAAGCCTACCAGTGATAGTGGTAATCAGAAAAAGTGGCAATCCATCACGTTAAAAACGAAGATGACTATTATTAAGAAAATTGATGCTGGTGAAAAACATGTGAATGTTGCACGTTTCTTCCAGATGGCTCCGTCGACCATCGGAACCATTTACAAGCAGAAAGATCTCATCATAAAGAATGTTAAAGATTATATTTGATACTGTAGTTGATATTTGATGAGTGAATTTGATTAAAATTGATCTATTTGAAATTATTTTGTTTGAAGTTTAATTTATTTGAAATTAATGTTGATATTATTTGATATATGTGATATTATTTTACAGTGTTATGTTTATAATAATTGATTTAGGGGTGTTTTATGAGATACGGTAATGGTTTTTATGGATGTATAGTACAGTATGAACGTCATACGTAACCGGAACATACAGTAACAATTTACGGGTTTTTTTCACCTTACGATCGGCCGTCCGGAACCGAACTAAAACGTAAGTTGGGGAGCGTCTGTACATGCATACAGTGGGGCCAATAAGTATTGGGGAATATAAAAATGTGCAAGTTCACCCATTTAAAAAGATAAGAAAGGTTTGTAATTTTCATCATAGGTACACATCAAGCTTGAGAGACAGAATGTAAAAAAATCCAGGAAACCAAATTGTATGATTTTTAAACAATTTATTTGTGAAAATGGGAGGCCAATAAGTGTTGGGCAGCTAGAAAACAAACATTATTTTGGCCCCCACATGTTAACAGTATGAATGACACCTGTTTGAACTGATTAGATGCATAAGAGACACCAGCACACACCTTCAAACTGTCAGACTGCAGTCTTCACCATGACCGAGACCAGAGAACTTCCCAAAGACACCAGAGACAAAATTGTACAACTGCACAAAGCTGGGATGAGTCAAACTGCAATTGGTAAACAACTTTGTGAGAAAAGATCAACAGTTGATCAATTTCAATCCCCGTGGAAGCTTGAGCAAGGGGGGGGGGTGACATATCTGTCAAAGGTCATCCCTTTATATTTTTGTTTAGTATTCGAGCATTCAGTAAAAATTGATTCCTCTTCTAAAATTATCTACTTTGCCTCAGTGAAGGTAGAATGATTGTTTCTTGTTGCAAGAGTGATCGTGCATTAATCAAGTGACATTCTTTATATATTTTTAAGTATTTTAAACGGTTTGTGTATCGTGGGACATAGGATTTATCCAATTCAGTTCAGTATTTTTTGTTAGCAATAGAATTAAAGTTTAATGAAAATGAAAGTCTCTTTTTGCTTGTATTTCTATACTACAATTTTTATTTGCCAATGGCAGTGGTGGCCTGGTGGTAAAGGGTGCTGGATTGCAGATTCTAAGGTTGGGGGTTTGAGTCCCACTCTCCACAAGGTTGTCACTGCAACAGTTGGAAACATTATTAGAAAATGGAAGAAGTATAACATCACTGACAACCTCCCTAGGAGTTGCGCTCGATGCAAGATCTCACCTCGTGGGGTTCAAAGGATCCTGAGAACAGTGAGTAATCAGCCCAGAAGTACACAGCAGGAACTGGTCAATGATTTGAAGACGGCAGGAACCACCGTCACAAAGATGACAATAACTAACACACTACGTCATCATGAGATGAAATCCTGCATTACCCGAAAGGTTTCCCTACTAAACAAAAAACATGTAACGGCCCATCTGAAATATGCTAAAGACCATCTGGACGATCCAGAGGAGGATTGGGAGAATGTGATGTGGTCAGATGAGACCAAAATTGAACTTTTTGGTTTAAACAGCACTCGCCGTGTTTGGAGGAAGAAGAATGCTGAGTTGCATCCCAAGAACACCATACCTACTGTGAAGCATGGGGGTGGACACATCATGCTTTGGGGATGCTTTTCTGCAAAAGGGACAGAAAGACTGCACCGTATCAATGGCAACATGAATGGGGCCGTGTATTGTGACATTTTGGGTAAAAACCTCCTTCCCTCGGTCAGAGCATTAAAGATGAAACATGGCTGGGTCTTCCAGCATGATAACGATCCAAAGCACACAGCCAAGAAAACCAAGGAGTGGCTCCGTAAAAAGCATATCAAGGTTCTGGAGTGGCCTAGCCAGTCTCCAGACCTCAACCCAATCGAAAACCTGTGGAGGGAGTTAAAACTTCGAGTTGCCAAGCGACAACCTTCAAACATCACAGCTCTAGAGAAGATCTGTGCAGAGGAGTGGGACAAAATACCAACTAAAGTGTGTGTAGACCTGGTCAAGAACTACAGGAACCGTTTGACCTCTGTCATTGCCAACCAAGGCTACATTACAAAGTATGAAAAGTAATACTTATTGGCCTCCCATTTTCACAAATAAATTATTTAAAAATCATACAATGTGATTTCCTGGATTTGTTTTTACATTCAGTCTCTCAAGCTTGATGTGTACCTATGACGAAAATTACAAACCTCTCTTATCTTTTTAAATGGGTGAACTTGCACATTTTTACATTGCCCAATACTTATGGCCCCACTGTATATACGTGTGTGTGTGTGTGTGTGTGTGTGTGTGTGTGTGTGTGTGTGTGTGTGTGTGTGTGTGTGTGCGTGTGTGTGTAGAAAATATTTTTATGTTTGGAGATTCCCTAAAAAAATGTGCAGTCATACAATAAAATGACACATCAGTATGCAGTATATCTTTATGGCAGGCTAACCTGAAACACACCCTATTTAGTATTATCTTTGTCATGTTTGCATTCCTTATCCAAGTATAATGAGGACAGTTGTTTCAGGTACACTCTTGTGATAATCAACCAAAAATCACCGGCTTAGTTTATTAATCATGTTTTCTCTTTCAATTGTGTGACTCACTGGTAAACTAGTAAGAAATAGCACTTGCAAATTTGTGTTACAGTAATATGATAAGTTATGTGGAATTTCTGTATCATCACAATGAAAATAAAACCCAGTAATTGACTTAATTCCAGGAAACACCTTGGCGTTGTGCCAGCACTTTCAGTTACATAATGTGTAAATGACAGAAATATAAAATTGTTAATTATTTACAAGGGATTACCAAAGCATATAACTGCACATATCAGGTATTGAGTACTAGAACAGGTGATATGGGCATCTGCCAAGGGCCGCATATTGCTGGGGGTGGTACTGGCAGCCAGCAGACATGGTAACATTTGCATGGTCAGTTTTCTAATGCTCATTCACGTGTCACTTTCACATCCTATGAGCAGGTGGGTCAATTAATCATCTCAGTGTGGGATTTATGATTATGATTTGTGAACTAGGCAGTTTTCTGTGAGGAAATATTTCCCAAATATTTATCAAAATTATTACAAAGGAGTTGGCAGGGTTCTCCCCGTGGAAGCTTGAGCAGGGGGGGGTGTGTGTGTGTGACATATCTGTCAAAGGTCATCCCTTTATATTTTTGTTTAGTATTCGAGCATTCAGTAAAAATTGATTCCTCTTCTAAAATTATCTACTTTGCCTCAGTGAAGGTAGAATGGTTGTTTCTTGTTGCAAGAGTGATCGTGCATTAATCAAGTGACATTCTTTATATATTTTTAAGTATTTTAAACGGTTTCTGTATCGTGGGACATAGGATTTATCCAATTCAGTTCAGTATGTTTGGAAAAGGAGGAAAAGAGGTCAAGAAGCGTGTGCAGGCAGGTTGAAATGGTTGGAGAAAAGTGTCCGGTGTGATGTGTGATAGGAGGGTATCGGCAAGAATGAAAGGAAAAGTGTACAAGACGGGTGTTGAGGACAGCGATGTTGTATGGTTTAGAAACAGTGGCCCTGGGGAAAAGACAGGAGGCAGAGCTGGAGGTATCAGAGGTGAAAATGTTGAGGTTCTCTTTGGGAGTAACGAGGATGGATAGGATTAGGAATGAGCACATCAGAGGGACAGCACATGTAAGACGTTTTGGAGACAAAGTCAGAGAGGCTAGATTGAGATGGTTTGGACATGTACAGAGGAGGGATAGTGAGTATATTGGTAATAGGATGCTGAGGCTGGAACTACCAGGCAAAAGGCCTAGAGGAAGACCAAAGAGACGATTCACGGATGTGGTGAAGGAGGACATGAAGGTCGTTGGTGTAAGAGAAGAAGATGCAAAGGATAGGGTGAGAGGGAGGCAGATGATTCGCTGTGGCGACCCCTGAAGGGAACAGCCGAAAGGAAAAGAAGAAGATTGTTAGGGGAGACTGGGAAGACTTGGGACAGGGTTATTTCTGGAAGATCACATTAACAAATGTGATTAAAGTTTACATAATATGTTTGGCTTTAAGTCAGACAATCAGACACTTTTTGTGAAAAGGACCCTTTTGCCTCCTTAATCAAGCTAACTGCATTTTTATTTTGATCCCCCCAGACTTGAATTTTCACTTCGCAATGCACTTCCATTTTGACATTCACTGCAACCATCTAGATCTAACCGCTGTTCTGGTAACAAGTAGACTAATGTATTTTTATGTGTATTCAGTATTTTTGCTAATTTTTTTTATTTTCCATTATTTCCAATATTATAATTTTCTTTCTAAAAACTACCACATGGGGAGACTTGCGACATGCTCAGGTAGACTTGGAACTATGGTTGTACTTGACTGATTTCTACAGTTAAGCAAATATTTCAGATTAAAATTTACCATTTTGAATTTTGAAATGAGTTTTGCCATATATAAGTCCATCATATTTTCTATTCTTTTATTGATACATCTTCACTCTGAGGCCTGGACTTAAGAGGTTGGCTGTCTAATTAATTAGCTATTTTTAGATATCCGCATGAATTGCTGTTCAATTTAAAAAAGTGTATTGAAAAAACCGTATTGTAATTTATAAGAAAATAAATGGTTTTCCCAAGTCTCCCTTGGCTGTGTCCCACAGCACCCCGAGTAGTCCCATCCCTACTTTGAAAGTTAACAATTTTTAATCACATACATTGAGTAACTCTTTTAATACATTAAAATAACACTGGGCTATTAAATTATACTTTTATTGTAGTTCCTGCGGGGCAGTGGTTGGCGTGGTGGTATAGGGTGCTGGATCGCTGATCCTAAGTTTGGGGGTTCGAGTCCTACTGTCCCCCCAGTGCAGCTACCCGGTTTATCAAAGGTGGGCCATGTCTCTCACACCATAGACTGTACCAAAAATAAGTCGGGGGACCAGGGAGACTTGGGATACATTTTAGAAAATGGATCAAAATAGCCTTCTATGGAAAATCCTACAGTCTCCCCGGTCCCCCGACTTATTTTTGGTACAGTCTGTAAAAACAAGTCCAAATGTAGTGCTCATATTATGTTCATATCATTTTAAATGCAATTATTAGTTATTTATCATGTTCCAGCATTGCATGGTTTTGAAAGAGGGTTGAAAGGAACCGTACAAGCTGGAAACACCCCTGTTATAAACATTAAACTTTCTCAAACAGGTGACCAAAGAAAAGAAGTGACTTGAGGGGACAATGTATAAGAAGAATTGAATTTTAAACAAATAGTATTAAACAATAGCATCACCATAGCTGTAAAGTACATGGAAGGCTGAATACATTAGGACAATATGGAGCAATGTGCTGCAAATTTCTTTAAAACCCTGGGGAAATGCTGAAGTGTTTCAGTTTTAATCGGAGTTCCCTTGTTTTCATTGCATATCATTTAAAAAACATGCCTGTCAAATGGATAAATAATAATTAGGTGATAGTATTTACATTTGATTATATATCGGTAAATGTTTGACTTAAATTGGCTTATGATATTTTATTATCATGCTTCTCTCAAGGTCTCTGTCATATACTTTATCAATAAATTTCTTTCTTGTTAGTTGTATAATAGCCGAACTCTGAACTTCAGAACCAAACCCACATTCCTCATGCCTTTCATCAAAGTTCACAATAATGTTATTTATAAACATGTTATTACATAATAATAGTGTAATGTAATAACATGTTTATAAATAACATTATTTATCAAAAGTCAGCCATACATCAATGTCATCACAAGGGTTTATAACAAATCTTGATTGCATCCCTCACCAGACAAAAATATACACATCTCAGAAATGGGTTAGATACTGTACTATATTGTTATGACAATTAACCCGATAGATGTTTCTGTGTGTGTGTATATATATATATATATATATATATATATATATATATATATATATATATATATATATATATATATATAGAGAGAGAGAGAGAGAGAGAGAGAGAGGATTTTCTGAGTAGATCCTTCCGTAGAAGAGTGCTCAATACTTTTTGGTAGAGCAGATAACAATAAAAATAAAAGGACAGGACAAAGACTTTCTATTGAAACTCCATTTATCACTACAGATCTGTTTCGAGGGGTGGTGAAACCATCCTCTCTCTTCAGGTGATTATAGAAGAATATATATATATATATATATATATATATATATATATATAAAATATATATTCGCCACAGCGAATCATTTGCCTCCATCTCACCCTATCCTGTGCATCTTCTTCTCTTACACCAACTGCCTTCATATCCTCCTTCACTACATCCATAAATCTTCTCTTTGGGCTTCCTCTAGGCCTTCTGCCTGGTAGTTCCAATCTCAGCATCCAACTACCAATGTACTCACTATCCCTTCTCTGCACATGTCCAAACCATCTCAATCTAGCCTCTCTGACTTGTCTCCAAAACTTCTTACATGTGCTGTCCCTCTGATGTGCTCATTCTTGATCCTGAGAACCTCAACATTTTCATCTCTGCTACCTCCAGCTCTGCCTCCTGTCTTTTCTCCAGTTCCACTGTTTCTAAACCATACAACATCGCTAGCCTCATCACCATCTTGTACACTTTTCCTTTCATTCTTACCAATACCTTCCTATCACACATCACACCGGACACTTTTCTCCAACCATTCCAACCTGCCTGCACATGCTTCTTCACCTCTTTTCCACACTCTCCATTGCTCCGGATTGTTGAGGCTAAGTCATTAAAATCCTCCAGCTTCTTTATCTCTGCTCCCTGTAACCTCACCGTTCCTCTTGGGTCCTTGTCGTTCACACACATGTATTCTGTCTTACTGACGCTAACCTTCATTCCTCCCTTTTCCAGGACATACCTCCACCTCTCTAGATTTTCCTCCACTTGTTCTCTGCTCTCACTACAGATCACAATGTCTTTTGCAAACATCATAGTCCATGGGGAATCTTGTCTAACCTCGTCTGTCAGCCTGTCCATCACCATAGCTAACAAGAAGGGGCTCAGAGCTGACCCTTGATGCAGTCCCACCTCCACCTTGAACTCTTCTGTCACACCGACAGCACACCTCACCACTGTCTTACATCTCTTTTACATGTCCTGCACCACTCTAACATACTTCTCTGCCACTCCAGACTTCCTCATGCAATGCCACAGTTCCTCTCTCGGCACCCTGTCATATGCTTTCTCCAGATCCACAAAGGCACAATGCAGCTCCTTCTGACCTTCTCTGTACTTTTCTATTAACATGCTCAAGGCAAACACTGCATCTGTGGTGCTCTTTCTTGGCATGAAACCAAACTGTTGTTCACAAATGCTGACCTCTGCCCTTAGTCTAGTTTCCACTATTCTTTCCCATAACTTCATTGTATGGCTCATCAACTTTATCCCTCTGTAGTTGCCACAACGCTGCACATCTCCCTTGTTCTTAAAAATGGGCACCATCACACTTCTCCTCCATTCCTGAAGCATCCTCTTACTCTCCAAAACCTAGTTGAATGTTCTTGTCAGAAAATCTACTGCTACCTTTACTAGACACTTCCATATTTCCACCGGTATGTCATCAGGACAAACTGCCCTTCCATTCTTCATCCTCTTTAATGTCCTCCTCACTTCACCCTTACTAATCTTTGCTACTTCCTGGTCCTCAACGGTCACCTCTTCTGCTCTTTTTTCCCTCTCATTTTCCTCATTCATCAGCTCTTCAAAGTAATCTTTCCATCTTCCCAGCACACTTCTGTCATCAGTCAATACATTTACCACTCTGTCCTTAATCACTCTAACTTGCTGCCCATCCTTCCCATCTCTATTTCTCTGCTGTGCCAACCTGTATAAATCATTTTCTCCCGCCTTACTGTCCAACCGAGCATACAAGTCATCATATGCCCTCTGTTTGGCCTTTGACACCACTACCTTCACCTTACGCTGTGTCTCCCTGTACTCCTGTTTACTCTCTTCGGTCCTCTCAATGTCCCACTTCTTCTTAGCTAACCTCTTCCTTTGTACACACTCCTGCACTTCCTCATTCCACCACCAAGTTTCCTTATCTGCTTTTCTTCCAGATGACACACTAAGTACTCTCCTACCTGTCTCCCTGATCACATTAGCTGTAGTTTTCCAGTCATCTGGAAGCACTTTCTGACCACCCAAAGCCTGTTTCAACTCCTCCTTGAAGACAACACGACAAGCTTCCTTTTTCTGCTTCCACCACTTTGTTTTCCGCTCTGCCTTTGCCTTCTTCACCTTCCTCACCATAAGCGTCATCCTGCACACCACCATCCTATGCTGTTTGGCAACACTCTCACCCACTACTACTTTGCAGTCACTGACTTCCTTCAAATTACATTGCCTACACACGATGTAGTCTACCTGTGTGCTCCTACCTCCGTTTTCATAAATCACCCTATGCCCCTGTCTCTTCTAGAAGAAAATATTCTCCACAGCCATTTCCACCCTTTTTTGCAAAATCTATCATCTTTTCTGGATACAAAACCGGCCCATCACTTCCTCGTCCCCTCTGTTGCTGGCACCAACATGTTCATTGAAGTCTGCACCAATGACCACTCTTTCACCTCTGAGGGTATTCTGCATCACTTCATCTAACTTACTCAATAATCTCTCCTCTTTTATTTCACATTCTGCCTGTGGGACATAAGCACTAACAACATTGAACATCATGCTTTCAATTTCTAACTTGAGACTCATCACTCTGTCTGACACTCTTTTCACTTCTAGAACATTCCTGACCAACCCCACCTTCAAGATTACTCCTACTCCATTTCTCTTCCTATCCCATGATGAAACAGCTTAAACCCTGCTCCTAAGCTTCTAGCCTTGCTACCTTTCCACCTGGTCTCCTGAACACACAGTATATCCACCTTCCTCCTCTGCATCATGTCAGCCAGCTCTCTACCTTTTCTTTTCATATTTCCAACATTCAAAGTCCCAACTCTCAGTCCTAGACTCATGCCATTTCTCTTCTCTCTCTTCCTACGGACACACCTCCCGCCTCTCCTTCTTCAACCAATAGTAGTCCAAATTCCACCAGCACCCTGTTGGTTAATAGCACTGATGACGATCGTTGTTAACCCGGGCCTCGACCGATCCGGTATGTTATTCTTATTTCCGATTCGTATTTTTATATGTGCCATTGGTTTTACGTCGGATGCCCTTCCTGACACAACCCTCTGTATTTATCCAGGCTTGGGACCAGAGTGAGGAAGAGACATTGCATTGTGCATTGTGTGTGTGTGTATATATATATATATATATATATATATATATATACCATACAGTATTCAACATAATAAGCATCTTGCTCCATTCATACAAGGGTCACATAGAATCCTCTGACTGCATTGGGTAGTTCATTAAATATGTAGGTGGCAGCAACACTATTCCATAGTCGGTGGTAGTCATATGTAATAGGAGGGCTATCAAAAGGCAATACTTGTTGGGTGAAAATTGAATACAACTAAATTAAGGGAGGAAATGGTCTATTACAAAAAGCTTGAGCACACCCTGTTCAGTCGCAAAACCCCATTTGTGTTCTGGGTTGCCATGGTGGTGCTTATTTTATAACCACTGGAACCCATCTTCCATCTACTTTTGCTATCATTTCAGCTCAGCAAGAGAGTTTTTCAAGAGATTTCTACCAGGACAAATGAATGTACGTCACAGGTTTTACTCTGATGTCATACAGAAGACGGTAATCATGTCGCTGCCGTAGTTTTAATTACAACTGGCGCAGCGTGTTTTCATCCCCATCTCCAACAACAGCATCTGAACCAGTCAAACTTGTCTCTTGATCTGCATTACTAACCATGATGATCTGCCCCACCCTGCTGTCATTACCCATCTATTTTTACGGGTATTTCTTTCCTGAAGGGCCAGTAACACATGTGCATATTAATAATACAGCTTACACTCAGCTCTGTATTATTTACTTTACAACCCAACATTTCTTGGTACACCCTTTTGGATTTGATAATGGTGCATGGATTTACTCACATCAATCTTTACTTCTAATGAGGCAAACAGCCTTCTTGAAGCACTGGTGTCTGGTGTAACGATCCATATCCCTCACTGAAGACGGTATATCTTCTTTCTTTTCTCAGTAATACTATCACTCTTTGTTGAAGTGGACCTCAAGATTAGTGAATGAGGTCTTTCACCAGCTATAAATGGCTCTTTTATCTCGTCATTATAACTCTAATCTGTGTTTCAGTGTAGTATTCTTCAATATAACTGCTCAGCAAAGTCTTTGAAGTATTGGAGAGAGGAAAGAAATAAGACAAGTCCTTCCTCACTGACTCTGTAGCCATATCAGCTGTTCAAATCACTATTCTCTGTGGCAGCACAGAATAGCTCCTCCTTGAATCGCCACCTTATCGTGGTGGAGGGGTTTGCGTGACCTAATGATCCTAGGAGCTATGTTGTCGGGGGCAAATGCCCCTGGTAGGGTCACCCAAGGCAAACAGGTCCGGGGTGAAGGTCCAGACAAAGTGCGATTCAAAACAAACCCCTAACACACGAGACAACATAGGAATCAGTCTCCCTTGCCCGGACGCGGGTCACCGCGGGTCCCTCCTGGAGCCAGGTCCAGGGGAGGGGCTCGAAGGCGAGCGCCTGGTGGTCGGGCTTATGCCCATGGAGCCTGGCCGGGCCCAGCCCGAAAAGGAGACATGGGTCCGCCCTCCCATGGACCCACCACCCGTGGGAGGAGTTTTAGGGGTCGGGTGCAGTGTGAGTTGGGTGGCAGCCAAAGGCATGGGTTCTGTCGGACTGATCCTCGGCTACTTACTCTGACCTTCGGGACATGGAATGTCACCTCTCTGGCGGGAAAGGAGCCTGATTTGGTGCGTGAGGTGGAGAGATACCGACTAGATATAGTCGGGCTCACCTCAACGCATAGCTTGGGCTCTGGAACCATCCATCTCGAAAGAGGCTGGACCTTCTTCTATTCTGGAGTTGCTCATGGGGAGAGGCGGCGAGCTGGTGTGGGTATTCTTGTTGCCCCCCCCGTCTTGGTGCCCAAATGTTGGGGTTCTCCCCGGTTGACGAAAGGGTAGCTTCCCTCCGTCTTCGGGTGGGGGGACGTGTCCTGACTGTTATTTGTGCTTATGCACCAAATGACAGTTCAGAGTACCCACCCTTTTTGGAGTCTTTGGGGGGGGTGTTGGAGAACGCTCCCTCGGGAGACTCGCTCGTTGTCTTGGGAGACGTCAACGCCCATGTGGGCAACGATAGTGTGACCTGGAAGGGTGTGATCGGTAGGTACGGCCTCTCCAGTCTGAATCCGAATGGTGTGTCGTTGTTGGACTTCTGTGCTCGTCATAGTTTGTCTATCACGAACACCATGTTCGAACATAAGGGTGTCCATAAGTGCACTTGGCACCAGGACACCCTAGGTCGCAGTTCGATGATTGACTTTGTAGTCGTGTCATCGGACTTGCGACCGTATGTTCTGGACACTCGGGTGAAAAGAGGAGCTGAGCTGTCTACCGATCACTACCTGGTGGTGAGTTGGCTTCGGTGGTGTGGGAGGTTGCCTTCCAGACCTGGCAGGCCCAAGCGTGTAATCAGGGTCTGCTGTGAACGTTTGGCGGAGCCCCCTGTCCAAGAGGCCTTTAACTCCCACCTCCGGCAGAGCTACAACCACGTTCCAGAGGAGGCGGGGGACATGGAATCCGAATGGGCCATGTTTCGTGCCTCCATTGCTGAGGCGGCAGCCCATAGCTGTGGCCGTAAGGTCGTCGGTGCTTGTCGTGGCGGCAATCCCCGAACCCGGTGGTGGACACCTGTGGTGAAGGGGGCCGTCCAGCTGAAGAAGGAGGCCTATCAGGTTTTATTAGCCTGTGGGACTCCTGAGGCAGCAAACGGGTACCGGCAGGCCAAACGTGCTGCAGCCGAGGCTGTCGCAGATGCAAAATCTCGGGCGTGGGAGGAGTTCGGTGAGGGCCTGGAGAGTGATTATCGGTTGGCCTCAAAAAGGTTCTGGGCCACCATCCGACGCCTCAGGAGGGGGAAGCAGTTCTTCACAAACACTGTTTACGGTGGAGGTGGGGAGCTGCTTACCTTGACTGGGGATGTTGTTGAGAGGTGGAGGGAATACTTTGAGGACCTTCTCAATCCCACCAACACGCCCTCCGTGGAAGAGGAAGACCCCGCGGGTTCGGGTGAGGGTCCGCCCATCACTGGAATGGAGGTCACTGAGGTTGTCAAAAGGCTCCTCGGTGGTCGAGCTCCGGGGTTGGACGAGATCCGCCCGGAATATCTCAGGGCTCTGGATGTTGTAGGACTGTCTTGGTTGACACGTCTCTGCAACATCGCGTGGTCATCGGGGGCTGTACCTCTGGATTGGCAAACTGGGGTGGTGGTCCCAATTTTTAAGAAGGGGGACCGGAGGGTGTGTTCCAATTATCGGGGAATTACACTCCTCAGCCTACCTGGGAAAGTCTATGCAGGGGTACTAGAGAGGAGGATCCGACCGATAGTCGAACCTCGGATTCAGGAGGAACAATGTTGTTTTCGTCCTGGCCGCAGCACTCTTGACCAACTCTATACGCTCCACAGGATTCTGGAAGGGGCATGGGAGTTTGCCCAATCTGTCCACATGTGCTTTGTGGATTTGGAGAAGGCTTTCGACCGTGTCCCTCGAAAGATCTTGTGGGGCGTGCTCCGAGAATACGGCGTTCCGGATCCGTTGCTACGAGCTATTCGGTCGCTGTATCACCGGAGCCAGAGTTTGGTCCGTATTGGTAACAGCAGGTCGGATTCGTTTCCAGTGGGAGTTGGAGTCCGCCAAGGCTGTTCTTTGTCACCGATTCTGTTCATAATTTTTATGGACAGAATTTCTAGGCGCAGTCGAGGCGATGAGGGGTTCTGGTTTGGTGGCCATCGGATATCGTCTCTGCTTTTTGCGGATGATGTTGTCCTTTTGGCTTCATCAAGTCGGGCCCTCCAGCTCTCATTGGAGCGATTCGCAGCTGAGTGTGAAGCAGCCGGGATGAAGATCAGTACCTCCAAGTCCGAGGCCATGGTTCTCAGTCGGACAATGGTGGAATGCACCCTCCGGGTCGGGAATGAGGTCCTGCCCCAAGTGGAGGAGTTTAAGTATCTTGGGGTCTTGTTTACGAGTGAGGAAGGATGGAGCGAGAGATCGACAGACGGATCGCTGCAGCCTCTGCTGTTAAGCGGTGCCTGTACCGGTCCGTTGTGGTGAAAAAGGAGCTGAGCCGCAAGGCGAAGCTCTCAATTTACCAGTCGATCTACGTTCCAACCCTCACCTATGGTCACGAGCTTTGGGTAATGACCGAAAGAACAAGATCACGGATACAAGCGGCTGAAATGAGCTTTCTTCGCCGGGTGGCGGGGTTCTCCCTTAGAGATAGGGTGAGAAGCTCCGCCATCCAGGGAGAGCTCGGAGTAGATCCGCTGCTCCTCCGCATTGAGAGGGGCCAGTTGAGGTGGCTCGGGCATCTTGTCAGAATGCCCCCCGGACGCCTCCCTGGTGTGGTGTTTCGGGCATGTCCAACCGGGAAGAGACCCCGGGGTCGACCTAGAACACGCTGGAGGGACTATGTCTCTCGGCTTGTCTGGGACCGCCTCGGTGTCCCCCCGGGAGAGTTGGAGGAAGTGGCTCGGGAGAGGGATGTCTGGACCTCTTTGCCAAGGTTGCTGCCCTCGCGACCCGACCCTGGACTAAGCGGAAGATGATGATGATGATGATGACCATGTTAAATGTCTGGCAGCATGGCTATCGGTCACAAATCCAATTAAATATATTGTTTTTCAATACCAAAGTAGAAATATTTTTGAGATTTCCAAAATGCCATAACTTGTTTATTTTTATGAGGAAAATTATTCAAATGTCATTGGAAAGCTATTTTAAAGTCATTTCCTGTGCTATTAGACTTACTGTCTTTCAACTTTGATTTTTATTTTTCACATAACTACATCAGTCATTAACACAAGTTCCCACATAGGGATTTATTTCTACATTATCCAGTCTCAGTGGTAGAGGTACCTTGTACCTTTTTAACTTTGTTAGTCCATATTTATCATCATCAGGTTAACAATTCACCACTGTGAACCATAAAATCTGTCTCAGGTTTTGAAAAAAAACAGGCAGTCCAGTATGACTAAACATGCCATAGTCAAATTTACCGAGATCATAGTTTTTTCCTCATTCAGTGTTAATTTAAACATTAATGGGGCAGTGGTGGTCTAGTGGATAGGGCACAGGATCGCTGATCTTAAGGTTGTCCACAGGGTTGTCACTGTAGCCCCAGTGGAGCTAACTGGGTTATCAAAGGCGGGCCATGTCTCTCACTGTCTATGGTGAGAGGCATGTAAAAGAACCATTGCTGACTTTCGTAAAGAGTAGCTGCAAAGCCATCAGCGTGTTTCTGTCCCATGCTAAAGGGTTGTGACAGGAAGGGCATCCGATGTAAAAACCTCTGCCAAATCAAATGTGCGAATAAAATGATTCACTGTGGCGACTTTCAAGAATGGGAAAAAAGCCGAAAGTAAGAAAGAAAGTGTTAATTTAAACATTAACGGAAGTGCATGAGTTGTATTTACATGGTCTTATACTTACTACTTAATCCTCTTCGTCCCTAGTGGGACATAAGGCCGCAACATCTGGACCTGTCTTGCGCTGCATACTGGGCTTCGCCCCATGTAAGGTCCATCTCTTCTAGCTCTGTTGTTACTGTCCTTCTCCATGTTGTTTTCGGCCGGCCACGTTTCCTTCTTCCAGGTGGAGTCCACTTGAGAGCTGTTTTTGGGATGCGAGATGGGTGCATTCTCAAGCCGTGTCCTAACCATCGAATGCGTCTGCGCTTTATTTCGAGCACCACACTTTGGCTGTTGGTTTTCTTGTAAAGTTCCTCATTTAATATCTTGTTTGGCCAGAATATCCGACAGATTTTCCTGAGACAGCTATTGTGGAACGCGTTAACTTTGTTCATATCGCCTTTCACAATTCGCCAGCATTCCGAACCATACAGCAGGACTGACTTCACATTGCTGTTGTAGATTCGTATCTTGGTGCTAAGACTGTACTCTTTTGACTTCCAGATGGGCTGGAGTTTAACAAATGCACAGTGTGCTTTTCCCAGCCTTGCTTTGATGTCTTTACTGGCTGCATTGTCGTCACTGAGGAGACTTCCAAGATTTGTAAACTCTTTGACGTATTCAAGTGGTTGGTTGTTCACTGTGATCGGCACATTCGTGATGGAGTTGATGCACGTCACTTCTGTTTTCTTGATGTTAATGTTTAGTCCTGTCTGTTTAGCATACTTATGTAGTCTATCGGTTTTCTCTGGTAGATGGACATGTTTACTGGAAAGCACAGCAAGGTCATGGTGTTATGCATAGTAATATTTATTTTATTAGTCCTACGAAGATCTGAATTTAACCCATCCATAGTGAGCACACAACCGTGTAAACAGTGAGCACACTGCAGCACCCAGAGAGCAGTTGGAGATTAGGTGTCTTGCTCAAGGGCACTTCAGCTGTGAAGGTGGCACTTATATTGTTTTTTTGTTGTTTTTTTTCTATTCTATTTTTAATCTTACTTGCAGTAATTCAATCCTGCTATTTTAAGCACTATGGGCTGCATCTTGATATCATTCATTCATTCATTTTCTGTAACTGCTTAATCCTAATTAGGGTCGCAGGGAGGCTAGCGCCCTTCCTAGCCGACTCTGGGCGAGGACAGAGTACACTCTGGACAGCTCACCGGGCCAACGCAGGGCGGAAACATGCTGAGAGCTTTGCAGCCTACTCTTGTCAAAAGTCAGCAATGGTTCTTTTACACCTCACACGGTAGACAGTGAGAGACATGGCCGGCCTTTGATAACCCAGTTAGCTGCACTGGGGGGACAGTGACAACTCGATGAGAGTGGGGCTTGAACCCCCAACCTAAGGATCTCTGATCCAGCACTTTTACCACCAGGCCACCACTGCCATCTTTGTGTCAGAATAAATAAAAAATAATCTTGAGTTAAGTTGTTCTAAAATACCTATAACTGCTAGTATGGTTGCTATAGAGTCTAGACTGTCTCGAAAAACATCACAAATTAAATACACAATATATAATGAATGCAATGTGGGGCCGTTGGCGTAGTTGTTAGGGTGTTGCACTCATGATCAGGAGGTTGTGAGTTCGAATCCCACTGAGACCCTCACTGTGCTAAGACCCCTGGGCAAGGTCTCAACCACAACTGTGCCTCTGTTCACCCAGCAGTATAAATGGGTACCAGTAAAATATACTGGGAAGGTAACCTGTGATGGACTAGCGTCCCACCCAGGGGGAGTTGAACTCCTTATCGCTTCACGCTATGGAAACCGGGGATAAGCACCGGCCTGATGAGGCTCGGCTGTAAAAATCCAACAGACTTTACCTACTATGTAATGCAATAATTTACAGCACTGTGATACAACACTTTTCAGTAAAGTACTAAAATAGTCCGGCACAGAGTCATACACAATTTTCTCTCAAGAGAGTAACTCATGCCACACCCTCCCAGCCAGCACCTCCCAATGATGCTTTGCTTGTACCTTTTCAGGTACACACTGGTCCATCCATTTTTGAGACTATGCAATCTTCTAATTTTAACAAGCATGTACATTGGCTCAAATCAATAACTTATTGCAATCAGTAGTAGTTTTGTCTGTGCAAAGACAACAGTACCTCACACTCTCAGATTAAATTATTGTGGTTTTAAATTTTGGCAGCAAAGATTAGTCATGGTTAGCAGTCAACATGTAAAGTGCTTTACTAAAAATTTCCATATACAAAATGGCAGTGATGTGATTTAAACATGACCTATAGCACAACAGTGACAATCAGTAAAAACAGGTAAAAACAAAGTCTATCTTACAAGCATATAACACTCACACATGACATAAATAAATGTATTTTTTCTCTGTAACATGAAAGCAGGACTATATGCAAAAGTCTTCTAAAAGCTTTTGTAGGGTCTGAAGACTTCTAAATATGAAGGAAGCCTCTTTTTTGCTCTGAGGTTTGTGTGAAGATGTTTATTTTACAAAGATCATTAATATGTACTGGATACGGGTTCTGTAATTTCCCTACCAGTTACTGTCTGAGACATGTTTTTTCCTCATTCTGACCCTAGTACAGAAGCATGAAATGAAAAGTGTGTGCGAATACACAATCCATCCTCAGTCATATTTGCATCTAAACTTCTCAGGGATTGGTGACGTTATTTAATAGAATGGACATCTCAGACTCTTGTAACTGAGACTGTTCGCAGCCATTTCGGTCATCAAGAGTTGATTTGGATAACAGCTCAGTTTTGGAGTTCACCTCCTCAGTCATTGGTGAGAATAAAGCTGAAATACATAGAACAAAATATGCTTTAGAGAAATAGTCATGTCTACAGTTGGATTTTAGCATGATTTACTGAATTATCATTTTCACCTGTAACCGCTTAATCCTAATTAGGGCCGTGGGGAGGATGGCGCCCATCCCAGCCAACTTTGGGCGAGGGCAGAGTACACCCTGGACAGCTCGCTAGGCCATCACAGGGTGGAAAAAATATGCTGACAGCTTTGCAGCTACTCTTTAAGAAAGTCAGCAATGGTTCTTTTACATGAACCTCACACCATAGACAGTGAGAGACATGGCCGGTCTTTGATAACCCAGTAAGCCGCACTGGGGGGGACAGTGACAACCTTGTGGAGAGTGGGACTCGAACCGCCAACCTTCTGATCAGCAATCCAGCACCCTATACCACTAGGCCACCACTGCTCTTAATTGTTTTAACCTACTTAATATTTAGTCAGGTGTAGATTTTCACATAAAGTCTGAATTTCTTGTGGAAGATTTTGTTGATGTAGTGGCTAGCTTGTCCACCTCACAGCAAAAAGTTCCAGGTTTGATTCCCAGCCTGGGCATTTCTGTGTGGAGTTTGCATGTTCTCCCCGTGCTTGCGTGGGTTTCTACCAGGCACTCTGGTTTCCTCTCACAGTCAAAAAACATGCACAGTAGGTTGATTGGCTGTTCAAAATCATCCCTAGGTATGATGTGAATATGAATGGTTGTGTGAGTGATGACCCTGCGATGGCCTGGTGAGCTGTCTAGCTGTCTAGAGTGTACCCTGCCTTTGCCTGGAGTTGGCTGAGATGGGTGCCAGCCTCCTTGTGACCCTAATTAATATACAGTGGTACCTCACCTTACGATAGTCCCAGTAAATGAAAAATCCAGGTTACGAAAAACATTTTCCAATTTTTTTTGTCTCTGTATACAAAACAAGTTCTCCTTATGAAACGCGTCTAACGCGCAATTCAAACATTCAAATGCGCCATTCAAACAATGCACGAGCTGCTCTCCCATAACTATCTTCCAAAATCCCGCCCCGCTGGCCTCCCATTGGTTAGGAGGGACGACGCAGCTCCCTCCCATTGGCTATTATGGAGCTGCATCTCCCATAATGCTTTTCATGTAAAGAACAGAGTTACTGTTGTTTCATGAGAGTTTTGAGTGTGCTCATTGCTTTTAACCTTCCATAAACATTTGTAAGATTATAACGCTGCTAAAAAAGACATGGTCAATACACACACACACACACACACACACACACACACACACACACACACACACACACACACAGGTGTGATTTCCGGTGTGAGTGAAAAGAAGAAGCGGGCTCGTGGCATGCGGTTCAGTGATATCACAAAGGAATATGGCCAAACTCGTCTACCATCGGTACGATATTGAAGCGGAAGGAGGTCTTAAAAGGTATATTTTTATTATTTTTAAAGGGTTTAGGGGTAGTATTTGGGGTCTTGGAACAAATCACGTGGTAAAAATGCGGTTCAATTTATGAAAAATCCAGGTTAAGAAAAAGGCCCTGGAACGGATTAATTTCATAACGTGAGGTACCACTGTGTGTATATGTATATTATATATATATATATATATATATATATATATATATATATATATATATATATATATATATATGTGTGTGTGTGTGTGTGTGTGTTGTGTGTGATATCAGCAAAAGCATGCTATGTAGCTATTGACACTATTGGCAAGCATTCTATAATGTACAATATATTATCTGTAACTTTCACACCTGTGTTCAGTGGTAAGTGTTGTAGTCTACTAAAAGCCTCCCTTCCTCTTTGGCTGTTCCTGTTTAATACTCTTCACGCACAACCATTTTTGTGTTGGATGCACTCACTAATCATTTATGAGGAACTTCATTACAGATAATGTATTAAATATAGTTGCACTTTGACGCAGATACAGTACATGCTTTGTAATACAGAATGCTCTAGAATATAAATACATTTTTCTCACCAGTGTGTGGTCCTGATATACAAGCAATGCCCCGGGCTTTTGCTGTCCTTTTGATGTTGTAAGCTGAATCCAGAGAAGCATAGATAACAGAAAATCATAAAATAGAATCATGTTCATTTAAGATAATAGTTTCTCTTGCTTACGTTGGGTCACTTTAGGTACTTTCGAAGCTATGTGTTCCAAATCAGACTTATTGGGATAGGTTTGTCTGCATATTTTTGCACAATAGGGAAAAAGACAATTTCTATCTACATCTACATTTATAATTATTGCACATTTTAAATATTAAAAATGTGTATATATGGACACATAGAACCCCCCCCCCCCCCACAAGCACTGAAGAATAAAGAGTAATGTTTTTACTGTTGATAATACTTTTTCATTAAGGGCCTTTTTAAACCATTGTCAGCTGAAAAGTTAGATTCATAACACATAATTAATTCCCATTAATTATAATTTGAAGATATTTGCCATCAGAGAATTAATTTAATGGGTGGCAAAGTGTTTCACACATCCAGCCCGCAGCAAGAAACTCCTGTTTTTGAATCCCATGCATTCATGGTGCAGTCTACTAAAACCGATTGACCATAAATACTGACATTTAGTACTGTATTTCATAAAGTGATTTTGTCTTTTGATCAAAGTATATACAGCATCAAGTATATATTTAACTCACCGATGATCGCAAAGACTATTACGACTGCAGCAACACCTACAGCTGCAGCAGCAGTCATCGCTGGCACAATGAAATACATGAACTGCCATTTACTTTCATTATCTGCGAGCCTGGTGGAGGGACGTGCTGTAAAGTGAAGAGATAAATACATTTTTATATGCATCAGACAACGTGCGTACAGTTCTCAACTATCTTTTGGCGGTTAGGAAGGATGGAAATCTAAGAAAATAAATCATTAAGTGTGTATGGTTGGGGGTGCACTTGCCTCACAATGAGAAGGTTTGGGAATCTAATTTGTGGGAAGGTTGTGTTTTTTGGGGGTTTTTTTTATATATTATATTCATTATATTTTTTCTTATGCACAACACACCCTCTAAATGCAGTCTGCTCCTACCCCAGGAACAAATTTTGAGGAACCCAAAAATAGAATAGCAATTTTTCTTGTCAGTTGCCTTGATGTATCTTAGCATTAGTGCTGATTAGTTTCTGCTAAACAAGTGTCTTAAGCGTGCAGCATTGATGTTTGCCGGGGTGCATTGCTACCTCACAGCCCCAGAGTATCTTTACTGCAGAGTTATTTCTATGTTCATCCCATATGTTCAATTTAATTCGGTTTAATTTGCATAGCGCTTTTTACAATTAGCATTTTCGCAAAGCAGCTTTACACAGTAAAAGTAGGGGCTTAGAAAGTATTAAAGAATTTAAACATTTCCTACAACCCCTACACATCCCTATGTGTATGGGTTTCTTCCTAGTTCCCCATTTTCCACTCACTTAATTTAAGCCCAGACAGACTGAATCATCCACACTCTGTCCCACATCATTAATAGCGGTAATGAGTCTTTGTGATGTAATGTGTCTTTTGAATACCAAATAAAGATGTTTTCTGAACAGTGTAAAAATGTAAAATAAATGAATAAAGCATGTGTGTCCGTGTGTATGAGGGGCATGTAACATCAGCATTCATTAATTAAATAGCTTTTGTCACGTGCTTTTATGTGAAAGGTTTTAAAAAAAAGAAGCAAAAGAAAAATCATTTCAGGAAGAGAACTTACGACATGACGGCTGGCAGTGGAGAGTGGTGATGCCATACTTTACATCCACACGTTTTGCCTAGGAGAAACAATTTAAAAAAAAGAAGTAGTGTCAACAATTGCGAATGTTTGGACACTGGGAAATGACAAAATAGCGCTATGGAGGTTTCATTCACCTTTATACAGAGACCTGGCGTGCAACGATCAATATCCATATTTGGCCGCACATGTTTAAAATTGTCCTGTAAAGAAAAAGAAATTCGCAAAATAAATAAAGGATTATCCAAGTTTTATGGTACAAATGTTTCCCTTTTATGGCACCTATAGTACCACTTCAGAAGCTTAACAAATGTTGTTTTTACAGATGTTCTAACCGATAATCTAAGGATAGGATCTTAAACTGTTGAATACAGCAGACTCATGCTGGATGACTCATAGTCTGATGTGTTCATGAACGTTGTGGAAATAACAATCAGTGTTTCCTACCTGTCCATTTAACACAGGAATCATATTTATAATATTTTTATAAAACTTTATAATCTATAGTCTGGTGTGCACGGCATTGTGAATGAGTTTAGATGTAATGTTCCTTATTAACTGTGATAAAATGAGTACGTTTATATGATTATATAAATATTGTTTTTTCATGACACTATAAAATTTACTGTATCAATATAATCTAATGCCAAAATTGATCTGCTTATTATAAAACATGTGACACATTGATTATGATTCAATCACTATCTATCTCAATAAACTGATAAGAAACTTTTAACTGTCAATCCTTCTGAAAGCCCCCAGTGCAGCTAACTGGGTTATCAAAGGCCGGCCATGTCCCTCAATGTCTATGGTGTGAGGTTCATGTAAAAGAACCATTGCTGACTTTCGACAAGAGTAGCTGCAAAGTCGTCAGCTGTTTCCGCACTGCGATGGCCTAGCGAGCTGTCCAGGGTGTACTCTGCTCTCGCCTGGAGTCGGCTGGGATGAGCGCCAGCCTCCTCGCGACCCCAATTAGGATTAAGCGGTTACAGAAAATGATGATGATGAACCGTCTGAAATCTCAGTTTAAGAGCATTATTTTCACAAATGCTTCTTTTAGGGACAGGGAAAAAAATGCACCTTCTGCATTCTTTTTTTTTAAATTGTCCACCCACAATTTACAGGAAGTTTTATTTATTTAATTGGAGCCTTACAGTTTCAAAACCTCCCCAACGTGACATACAGTTTTAATACACTATGAGGCCTATTGAAGCTTGGCAACCATTCATTCATTCATTCATTCATTCATATTCTGAACTGCTTTATCCTAATTAGGGTTGCGGAGAGGCTGACATCCATCCCGGCTGACTGCGGGCGAGGGCAGAGTACACCCTGGACAGCTCGCCAGGCCATCGCAAGGCAGAAACATACTGACGGCTATGCCACCTACTCTTATCCAAAGTCAGCAATGGGTCTTTTACATGCCTCGCACCATAGACAGTGAGAGACATGACCGGCCTTTGATAACCCAGTTAGCTGCACTGAGTCTTGGCAACCAATATATTACATATATATATATGTATGTATGTATGTATGTATGTATGTATGTATGTATGTATATATATATATATATATATATATATATATATATATGTGTGTGTGTGTGTGTGTGTGTGTGTGTGTATATATATATATATATATATATATATATATATATATATATATATATATATATATATATATATATATATATCTTCTTCTTTCTTCTTTTCCTTTCGGCTGTTCCCTTCAGGGGTCGCCACAGCAAATGATCTGCCTCCATCTCTCCCTATCCTCTGCATCTTCTACTTTTACTCCAACGACCTTCATGTCCGCCTTCACCGCATCCATAAATCTTCTCTTTGGTCTTCCTCTGGACCTTTTGCCTGGTAGTTCCAACCTCAGCATCCTACGACCAATATACTCACCATCCCTCCTCTGTACATGTCCAAACCATCTCAATCTAGCCTCTCTGACTTTGTCTCCAAAACATCTAACATGTGCTGTCCCTCTGATGTACTCATTTCTGATCCTATCCATATAATATATATATATATATATATATATATATATATATATATATATATATATATATATATATATATAAAATATTGTTGGGTTGTTGCTGTAAGGCTAATTAAAGCTAACCATGCTACTATACCTATGAGTCCAACTCACCACATCCACTAAGATACTTTGTGTATTCTCACATCCAGAAGACCCAGACTGGGAACATACACTCAAGGAGAGCTTTGCTTGGATCCGGGAAGTCACAAGCAGCTGTGGCTGATCCTGTTCTGTAGAAACCTCTAGGCCCCAGGCTAAAAGAGACAGAAAATCGTGAAAGTGTATTTAATTACACAGCATAGGTACGGACTAAGGAATCAAGAAAACACGTGGACATAACATAAAATTATTATTGTTACAGGAATAGTTTTGCCAAAAATACAGAATTTACAGAATTCTCATATATTCAGAACAAGTAAACAATGTAGTTACATCATCCAACACATTTCAGTTATTTAATTTTCTGAACTGCTTCACCCTTCAGTAGAGTCATTGGGATGTGGGGTACACCCTGAACAGCTCACCAGACCATCCAAGCCCTGCAAACTCCACTCAAGCTAGCATATTAATGAATCCACGCTTATTACCTGGGAAATTCCCATCTGAAAACGGGCATTTAATCCATTCCCCAGTCTCTGTGACGAACTACAAGGGAAAATATATCAAAGCACATATTGTCTGAGAGTTGAATAGCTGCATCATTTTCACATGGTCAATGAGTATTTGCAATAAAACCTGAACTAGTAAGACACAGAGAGGCATTTCTAGTGTCTGATCAAAGGCACTGAGATTAAACAATATTATTTACCTTCATGCAAAGCCTGGGATGAGGATCCACCGTTGAATATGTCAGCTGAGAAAGTTCGTGTGGGTACAAAAGTTATTGTTGGTATTCTTTTGTTTTTGCTCTTTCTATATTTTTCTCTAAAGCTTTTATGTATTTTTTTCTTTCTTTTTATGGATGAGCTTACCATTCCTTTGACATATTGCTGGGAAGAATTGGCAAAGTTTATGCACACGCCTTGGTCTTGCAGTTCGCACAGTGAAACAACAGCATTAACTGGGCATAAAGCTTCCCATGACAGCGTCTCCTCCACAGGGTCAAACGCTATCCCAGTCCAGAGTTCCTGAACCCCTAACACGAAACAATACGTTCTTCATATGTCTTGTTTATTACTTAGTTGTACATCTTATTTAAGGATAAACTTCATACTTACAGTTTTTGAACGGACAGACTTGAACCCGAGAAGCATCAGGCATGGCAGACCAGCCCTGTGATGAAATAGGACAGTGCTTTATGTCACTGCTAGTGAAAGAACAAATGTGTCCTGTTTATAAAACATATCTAATCAGTTGTTACCTCAATGCACAAGCAGGGCACTGGTTTGGAGTACTTCAGGGTAACAGTTTTTACCGGATTCTCCTTCTTTATCTGTAACAGGAAACAGGACTGACTGTAAGTATATGTTCAATGTTTCTGTCCTACTTTTTATTCCTTTCAAAGATGGTAAATCATAAACGGATTGGCATATTTCTTTATTGCCTTCGCAACCAAAGAATTAAGCTTGTTATGCCAACACCCAGTGTGTCTCTATTCTACCCATAAATCTGCTGACTTTGTTGCATAACCATGCACATACACTATAGTTCTCCCCAGTCTATATCACATTGGAAAACCTTACATATATGTAGTATACAAAACATTTTTTGAAATATTCTCCATCTCATGAAATCTGTGTATTTAAATTCTGAACTTTCTCAAGTCTTTTGGACCTACAAAAGAACCATGTAGAGTATAAATACTGAGGGTAAATAAGTGGGCCAAAAGATTTGGATCAATCCATAAGGAAATATTTTAAATAAACTTTAGACACAAGAGATATTGTTCTTTATCTGAATTGATTACAAATTATATTTATCCCACTAATAAGTGAAAACAAAATCATATTTCAACACTAATATGGGACAGAGGTGGCCTGGTGGTAAAGGTGCTGGATCACTGATTCTAAGGTTGGGGGTTCAAGCCCCACTATCAACGGGTTGTCACTGTCCCCCCCCCCCCCCCCCAGTGCAACTGACTGGGTTATCAAAGGCTGGCTGTGTCTTTCACTGTCTATGGTGTGAGGCATGGAAAAGAACCATTGCTGACTTTCGACAAGAGTCAGCGTGTTTCCGCCCTGTGATGGCGTGGCGAGCTGTCCAGGGTGTACTCTGCCCTCGCCCAGAGTCAACCCTAATTAGGATTAAGCGGTTACAGAAAATGAATGAATGAATGAATGAATGAATGAACACTGATATGATGATTTGCCTTTAATTGTGATAATTAGTATAGTCCACTTCATTATCATTATCAATCATGAATTAATAACAGGCCTACCCAAAAATTCTGAACACAATCATTCACTTATGAAATATTCGCATATGCTACTACATCATATACTATTGTACAGGGGCCGGACATAAGTATAAAGACACCCAACATTTCAGAATGAATATTTGCTGATCGAAGAAGAGGTTTGTGTCTTGCTGATCAGCCATAGTAGCGCGTTTGATTGATAACGCGTAACAGAGCTGGTTTGGATGTCTTCTGCAATGTCTGTGGCCTTCAGACAGGGATTTTTCTCCAGTGCTGTCTTCATGATACAAAGGCATCTTTCTGATCTTCTCATCTTTCTAGGTTGATCTGGTCGTGAATCCGTGGTGGTCTTACCTTACCATTGAACCTTTTACTGTTGACAGAGAAATATTCAAATTGTTGGCGATTTGTTGCTGGCTGATGCCGCCCTCTAACTGACCCACAATTCGATGTCTCTGAAAATCTGACAATTCTTGAGCTGCTGGAGTGTGAGCTATGCCTTTATAACTTCAGCACAAACTTTGTGTACATTTATACAGCAGTCTGACTTGTGTTCGTTAAATTTAAGTCATACCATTGTCAGATTCTCTGAGAGGTCGAATAAATCAAATCAAATAAGTTACTATCGCTGAGCAGCAAGACGAAAGCCTCCTCTTCGACCAGCGAATATTTATTCTCAAATTTTGGGTATCAATTTA
>CM045733.1:24657500-24680000 GCA_024760905.1 Plotosus lineatus | reverse complement strand
CTGTCTTTTCTCTTTTCGAAGACTTTCAAGTTTTTTCTTACTTTTTTTTACTGTACTGAAGAAAAAGTAAATAAATACAATTAATTTGCATACTGTTTTTCACAGACAGAAGTCCCAAATAAAATATTTGAAAAAAGGCATGATACCAATTAAATGAAAATAGAGACACTAAATAGAAAAATAAAATAGCATTATATAGGATGATGGGGTACCATACACTTAAAAGAAATACTAAATAAATAAGTAAACAAACAAACAAATAAATAAATAGACAAACAATAAATGCAAAAAAAAAACATATAAATGTTGTATCCTGTATTTACTCATTCATACTCTTAATATTTCTCCAGTTATTGTTACTTCACATACTTCCTCCTACTCTACGTCCACTGTCTCTTCCTTCCCAATCCCACTTCTAAATATAACTATTGTATGCAACATGACCAACCACTAGGGGGCCCTGATAACAAATGTTCGGGCTATACAGTACAGTACCTTTAAGTATTATCAAGCTGAGCAGTTTAAATCAGAGGGAAAATACTGTAGCAGTATTTACTCAGCTATGTCAATGTCCTCACTGATAGTGTCTAAAAAAAGAGAAAAAAATATGTGGCATTGCAGCATTTTTTAGTTGATGTTGTTGCTGCTGTTTACATCTGTTTGGTTTTTTTTTTTTTCTTTCTTTTTTTTTTTTTTTGGAGGGTGGGCGGTGGGGGTATTTTTCAGTAATAGTACCCCATCCAGAGTATTCCAAAATAAAAAAAGAAAAAAGAAAAATGTTTCTTGCTGGTTACAAGAATTAAAAAAAAAAAACAAAAAAAAAAACTTGCCGATTTCCATCTCATTCAACAAAATTGTTACCAAGTCCAAGACAAAAAAAAAAAAAAAAAATAGGAATATTGGTCAGCAGTAAAATCCTTGAACTGCTTGATCCTATTTTAGGGACACAGAGATGCTGGAGCCTATCTTCGGGTCAAGGTGAGGTTCATCCTGAACAGCAAACCAGACTATTGCAGAGCAACACATACACAACCATTCAACCAATCACACACACACACATCTACTCCTAGGGGCAATTTCAAACAGCAATTAACCTAATGTGCATGTCTTTGGAATGTGAGAGGAAATTAGGGAGTGCCCTGAGGAAGAAACCCACGCAAGTATAGACAGAACATCCAAACTCCACATCAAAACACCCGAGCCTGGGATTACTTGCTGTGAGGCGGACGTGCTGATGATCATGCCATCTTGCTGTGTATAAAAAGATGTACGGTCAGACAGTATGGCTCCTGATGGCCTAATGATGATTAAAATAAATTGAAATTTAAAAATTTACCATATTTGGTGTCAGGAGACAGAGAAGTGGTAAAAGCTCCTGAAACTGCTGAGGTTACTAAGCTGTACACCTGAATGATAAACATTTCAATGGAAAACAAGAAAATCAAGAGGTTGTCAAGTCATTGTGTTTCAGGATACGCCCACATGTCATTTTCTTTATTTTTTTCTAAATGGACTGTAAAGATATACTGTGACAGTTTCCCTTTTATTCAACCAGATATTATGGGGGTTGCAAATATGTGCATTCAACTGTACTGACGATGAACACTTTAAATGCTTTAATCAGTAAGATTGTATTATGCTATCTTTTTATCTTAAGGAGAAACTATTTGGCAAAACAGCAGGGATCTTATTACTGCCAGTTCCATCACATCTTCTGACACATAAGATTTATCATACCGATGCTTCCTGAAAGAGCTATAAATGTACCAGCGACCCTGGACCTGAAAACGTTTGTCCTTCTCTACCAAACATTTCCTACAAGTGTGTATCTCCAACGTCATCTCTTAAGACGTGTGGAAGATCTGTACCAAGTCTGTCCCCAGATGATAAAATTAAACAATTTCCCAGCTATCTTCAAGTGATCACCGAAGACATCTACACTGTCCACTTAAATAAGAATAAGTATAAACAGTATCAAAATATATATTGTGCATCTGTTCACATTCAGAATATAAATTCCTCTCTAAAAGGGTTTTAACTTTGTTCTTGCATTAGGATACGTTTACTTTCAGCTATTTCAAAGTGGTTGTGCATTAAGATTCTTTTGATAAGGATCCCGTTTTAAGAGAATCCCTGGATGTCCCTAAAAATCTAAACTTTAATCAATCAGAAGTTTATTCAGTAAATACAACTTTTGCAGGATGTTGACGAGAGATCTATGTTGCGTGTATGTGTCAATTTCTGACAAATTCAGCTGTTTACTCTGCTGCCATCTCAGCCCTCTCATCAGAGTATTCATGCATAACTGGCATGCTGGTGGGAATTACACACTGAATCACTGTACATTCGTGTGAAGAGTGGGGCAGTGGTGGTCTAGTGGTATAGGCTGCTGGATCGCTGATTCCAAGGTTGGGGGTTCGAGTCCCACTCTCCACAAGGTTGCAAGGTTATCACTGCCCCCCCCCCACACACACACACACCCAGTGCATATAGCTGGGTTATCAAAAGCAGGCCATGTGAGAGGTACATGTGAAAGAACCATTGCTGACTTTCGTAAAGAGTAGCTGCAAAGCCGTCAGCGTGTTTCTGTCCCTTGCTAAAGGGGTTGTGTCAGGAAGGGCATCTGACGTAAAATCCTATGTCAAATCAAAATGTTTTTTATGTCAAATCAGGGGGCGACCCCTGATAAAGAGAAAAAGCCAAAAGGAAACCTCATTCGCTTGCTATTTCCTATTTCCTTCTGTGCTACTGTCTTAACCCTTCAACAGGACACGTGCACCAGGAGATACTTCAGATTTTCCCTTTGTTTATTACCTTAATACGGTGATGTATACTGGGAGATACAGCTCATGAAATCCAAAATATACAATATTCTGTAACCGCTTAGTCTTAATTAGGGTCACGGGGAGGCTGGTGTCCATCCCAGCCGACTGTGGGCGAGGGCAGAGTACACCCTGGACAGCTCGCAAGGCCATCGCAGGGTGGAAACACTATGACGACTTTGCGGCTACTCTTGTCGAAAGTCAGCAATGGTTCTTTTACATGAACCTCACATCATAGACAGTGAGAGACATGGCCGGCCTTTGATAACCCAGTTAGCTGCACTCAGGGGGGACAGTGACAGCCTTGTGGAGAGTGGGACTCAAACCCTCAATCTTTGGATCAGTGATCCAGCGCCCTATACCACTAAGTCACGACTGCCCATCTGCCTTATTTACTGATCTATTTATTAGTAAGTGTTTTGTCCTTAATAGAGGCATCACCAAACTGCATGACATAGTTACACAATGCTAAGGAACTGTGGTGTAGTGGTTTGTGTGTCTGCCTCACAGTGAGAGGGTGATTCGAGGCCTGGACTCAGCAAGGGCTATTTCTGCGTGGAGTTTACATGTTGTTCCCATGTTTGCAGGTTTACTCTGAGTGCTTCGGTTTCCTCCAATATAGCCCAAACACATGCTTAGTAGGCTAATTAACTTTCTCAAATTGCCCCTAGATTTTGGTATAAGTGTTAGTGGTTGTGGTGTTCTCACCCTGTGATGGTCGTTCACGTTATAAATAGCCTTCGCCCAGCGCCGCTTTCACTCGGTGAGGGTTTTTGTTTAGATTCCAGTCTCCCGGCAACAGGTAGTAGGATTTTGTATTTTTGCAAATAGGTGAGAGCTCATTAGTGTTTTGTACCTATCAGTGTGATGGTGGATTATCTGGGAACACTGAGGAGTGAGGCAGAATACACTCTTAATGGGTCTTGATTTTTGTTGCAGGATATCAGGCACATGTCACATTCACACATTCACAGTTATTCACATCTAGGAGAGATTTTGCTGAGACCATCCGTCATTCTGAATGGTGAGAGTGAACCAGATATTAAAGCAAAAGGACATGGGGAACAGTAGCCTGTGCTCACGTTTGAAAAAGAAGCTGATCAATACAGAATTCATACCGGATCGGGCGAGGCCCGGGTTAACAACGACCGCCATCAGTGCTGTCAACCAACAGGGTGCTGATGGAAATTGGACTACTGTTGGTCGAAGACGTCGAAGAAGGAGAGGCGGGAGGCGTGTCCGTAGCCGAAATGCATGAGCCTCGGACTGAGAGTAGGGACTTTGAATGTTGGAACTATGCAAGGAAAAGATAGGGAGCTGGCTGACATGATGCAGAGGAGGAAGGTGGACATACTGTGTGTTCAGGAGACAAGGTGGAAAGGTAGAAAGGCTAAAAGCTTAGGAGCAGGGTTTAAACTGTTTTATAATGGTGTGGATGGGAAGAGAAATGGAGTAGTAGTCATCTTGAAGGATTGGTTTGTCAGGAATGTTCTAGAAGTGAAAAGAGTGTCAGACAGAGTGATGAGTCTCAAGTTAGAAATTGAAGGTGTAATGCTCAATGTTGTTAGTGCTTATGCCCCACAGGCAGGATGTGAGCTAGAAGAGAAGGAGAGATTCTGGAGTGACTTAGATGAAATGATGCAGAGTACCCCCAGAGGTCATTGGAGCAGACTTCAATGGACATGTTGGTGCAGGCAACAGAGGGGACGAGGAAGTGATGGGCAGGTTTGGTATCCAGGACAGGAACTAAGAAGGACAGATGTTGATCGATTTTGCAAAAAGGATGGAAATGGCTGTGGTGAATACTTTCTTCAAGAAGAAACAGAAGCATAGGGTGACTTATGAAAGCGGAGGTAAGAGCACACAGGTAGACTACATCTTGTGTAGGCGATGTAATTTGAAGGAAGTCAGTGACTGCAAAGTAGTAGTGGGTGAGAGTGTTGCCAAACAGCATAGGATGGTGGTGTGCAGGACGACACTGATGGTGAGAAAGGTGAAAAAGGCAAAGGCAGAGCAGAAGACAAAGTGGTGGAAGCTGAAAAAGGAAGAGTGTCGTGTTGTCTTCAAGGAGGAGTTGAAACAGGCTTTGGGTAGTCAGGAAGTGCTTCCAGAGGACTGGACAACCACAGCCAATGTGATCAGGGAGACCGGTAGGAGAGTACTTAGTGTGTCCTCTGGAAGGAAAGTAGATAAGGAAACTTGGTGGTGGAATGAGGAAGTGCAGGAGTGTGTACAAAAGAAGAGGTTAGCCAAGAAGAAGTGGGACATTGAGAGGACCGAAGAGAGTAAACAGGAGTACAGGGAGACACAGCGTAAGGCGAAGGTAGCAGTGTCAAAGGCCAAACAGAGGGCGTATGATGACTTGTATGATAGGTTGAACAGTAAGGAGGGAGAAAATGATCTATACAGGTTAGCACAGCAGAGAAATAGAGATGGGAAAGACGTGCAGCAAGTTAGAGTGATAAAGGACAGAGAGGGAAATGTATTGACTGATGACAGAAGTGTGCTGGGAAGATGGAAAGAGTACTTTGAAGAGCTGATGAATGAGGAAAATGAGAGAGAAAAAAGAGTAGAAGGGGTGACCGTTGAGGAGCAGGAGGTAGCAAAGATTTGTAAGGGAGAAGTGAGGGGGGCATTGAAGAGGATGAAGAGTGGAAAGGCAGTTGGCCCTGATGACATACCAGTTGAGGGATGGAAGTGTCTAGGGGAGGTAGCAGTAGATTTTCTGACAAGAATATTCAACAAGGTCTTAGAAAGTGAGCAGATGCCAGAGGAATGGAGGAGAAGTGTGCTTGTGCCCATTTTTAAGAACAAGGGCGATGTACAGAGTTGTGGCAACTACAGAGGGATAAAGTTGATGAGCCATACAATGAAGCTATGGGAAAGAATAGTGGAAGCAAGACTAAGGGCAGAGGTCAGCATTTGTGAACAACAGTTTGGTTTCATGCCAAGAAAGCGCACCACAGATGCAGTGTTTGCTTTGAGGATGTTAATAGAGAAGTACAGAGAAGGTCAGAAGGAGCTGCATTGTGCCTTTGTGGATCTGGAGAAAGCATATGACAGGGTGCCGAGAGAAGAACTGTGGTATTGTATGAGGAAGTCTGGAGTGACGGAGAAGTATGTTAGAGTGGTGCAGGACATGTATGAGAGATGTAAGACAGTGGTGAGGTGTGCTGTCGGTTGTGACAGAAGAGTTCAGGGTGGAGGTGGGACTGCATCAAGGGTCAGCTCTCAGCCCCTTCTTGTTTGCTATGGTGATGGACAGGCTAACAGATGAGGTTAGACAAGAATCTCCATGGACTATGATGTTTGCAGATGACATAGTGATCTGTAGTGAGAGCAGAGACCAAGTGGAGGAAAATCTAGAGAGGTGGAGGTATGCCCTGGAAAGGAGGATTGAAGGTTAGTCTTAGTAAGACAGAATACATGTGTGTGAACGGCAAGGACCCAAGAGGAACTTTGAGGTTACAGGGGGCAGAGATAAAGAAGGTGGAGGATTTTAAGTACTTAGGCTCAACAATCCAGAGCAATGGAGAGTGTGGAAAAGAGGTGAAGAAGCGCGTGCAGGCAGGTTGTAATGGATGGAGAAAAGTGTCCGGTGTGATGTGTGATAGGAGAGTATCGGCAAGAATGAAGGGAAAAGTGTACAAGACGGTGATGAGGCCAGCAATGTTGTATGGTTTAGAGACAGTGGCCCTGGGGAAAAGACAGGAGTCAGAGTTGGAGGTAGCAGAGATGAAAATGTTGAGGTTCTCTTTGGGAGTAATGAGGATGGATAGGATCAGAAATGAGTACATGAGAGGGACAGCACATGTTAGATGTTTTGGAGACAAAGTCAGAGAGGCTAGATTGAGATGGTTTGGACATGTACAGAGGAGGGATAGTGAGTATATTGGTTGTAGGATGCTGAGGTTGGAACTACCAGGCAAAAGGCCCAGAGGAAGACCAAAGAGAAGATTTATGGATGCGGTGAAGGCGGACATGAAGGTCGTTGGAGTAAGAGTAGAAGATGCAGAGGATAGGGAGAGATGGAGGCAGATCATTTGCTGTGGCGACCCCTGAAGGGAACAGCCGAAAGGAAAATAATAATAATAATAAGAAGAAGAAGATGCTGTGAGGTGGCAAAGCTACAACCTGCACCACTATGGCACCCTGACTTCATTCTGTTATATTTTCCACAATGATTTCAGTGGACCTTTAAAGACAATATATCATTGTTTATTTTACTGTGTTTAAATTGCATCGCTTGACGTTTATGGTGTTTGTATGCAAACCAGTGGGATGACTGTGCACCACAGATTTACCACAGAGAACTGAAAACATTCATGCTGGGGTAGTTGCTTAGTTTCTGTTCTGCTTCAATCAGTAATGTATTAATCATGTAACGATTGCTTTACTTTACAGAATTATGTAATTGTGGAATAGTTGTAATTGTGATAAATGCAAATACTGTATATGAGAATATTTGTTACATATAATTAATCAAAATTATTTTCAAAAGTAAGGGCTGGATGTTGAGACTTTCTTTGAAAATCACTGACAAGATTTACATACTTGAACACAAATGGAAAGTGAAGGTTATCATTCCTAATCATATTCGTGGTGGATTACCGGGAACCCTGGGCGCAGGGGTGAGCACCAGTCCGGCACAGGGCACCAGCCTACGTATACATTTCGTTCACTCCTTGTCGCAGCTTACAGACGCCTGTCTACCTACCAGCATGATTATGGGAGCCGGGAGGAAACCCAAGGTCCTGGAAGACATTCAAGCAGACAAAAGTAAAAAATGTGAAACTCTTCATACACAGTAATCCAAGAGAAGGATTGAAGCGGGAGCCTTAGAGCCGTGATGTTGCCTTTGTGGTGAACTCCTAAATTTGAGCAACTTTACAGTATATTTATCAGCTTCATTGTGACTGGTAATCCATTCATTCATTCATTTTCTGTAACCGCTTAATCCTAATTAGGGTCACGGGGAGGCTGGCGCCCATCCCAGCTGACTCCGGGCAAGGACAGAGTACACCCTGAACAGCTCACCAGGCCATCACAGGGCGGAAACACGCTGACGACTTTGCAGCTACTCTTGTCGAAAGTCAGCAATGGTTCTTTTACATGAACCTCTCACCAGAGACAGTGAGAGACATGGCCGGCCTTTGATAACCCAGTTAGCTGCACTGAGGAGACAGTGACAACCCATGGAGAGTGGGGCTTGAACCCCCAACCTTAGGATCAGTGATCCGGCACCTTAGCACCAGGCCAGTACTGCCCTATGACTGGTAAAGACAGACCTTTTTATTTATCCATGGTTAAATAATCAGTCATGAAGATGATGGCTAATCATTGAGATCATTTTGTATATGATTGGCATTTTTTTCTTACTATTTACCAACAGAGATTTCTAGAATTCAGCAAACAGACAAAAATACAAGATATAGCTCTTTTCTTTTATTTCTAATCTGTAGGTTTCAGTATAATTATTAAAGTTGTGTCATAATTACCATACAGAAAAATCGTTTAGAGTTCAAAGGTCTCTAAATTAGGAACATTGGACTGAAAAAAGGAAATTATTTTCTAAAGATCCCCTTTTAAAAGCCAGAAGTTACTGTGACTCAGAATGCAGAACGCTATTAAGCAAAGCCAATGTACGGGAGATGTTATCACTAAACATTTTCAAATGAAGCAAAAAGCTGAACGATCCAGCGCCCTATACCACTCGGCCATCACTGCCCATTTTATACAAAATAAATAATTTAAAGAAGATCCCACACTCTTGGTTTTATGTTTTTATTCTTCTAGTTCATGATGCCACAGCACATTTGAACCACTTTGTTGGTTATCACACTGGGATTGTTTTTAAAATGTTTTCAAAATGAGAGGTCATGCAGAATTCTTGGGGAAATCTTTTGTCCGAAGTAATACTACATGTTCCTTTGATAGTTTGGAAACAGACCTCTTGGCACATTCTTCTTCGTCAATCATTATGAGTATCATTATGAGTCTTGCATTGGTAAAAACAAGCAGTGTCAAGCAAGGTTATTGAAGCGTTTCACCATTAAAATATTGTATTACAGTACATTACAATACAGCACAACACTGTGTTATGATATTGAAACATGAGCATGACATGCATGACAAAGCAAGTACTGCTATCGTTAATTGTGCAGTGTGTGGTTTTAGCAGAACTGGGTCATTCTGTAAGCTTTACAGTTCTAAAATGATGGCCATGTTTACCTGTGTATCAATTACTAAGCGAAGTCAGTATAGAACTAAATAGCATTGTTACATAGCTCAGTAATGGCCACTGCTTGGAAACATTCACAAGCAAGAAGAAGAACAAAATGAATTCCTTTATTGTAAATATATGTTTGTGTAATAATGAGTCATGTCTGGTACTACGTGAAGAATAAAAGGACTGGGGAGGGTTAGTCTCCCCAAGAGCTGGACTGGGTGCATACTTTTTAGGTTTTATAAGGATCAGATGACCTTGCAGCACCCATGATCTAATTAAGTGCGTCACAGGGCTGTATTTATCTAGAGGCATTCTTTTAAAATCACAGTCGCTACCAGGAAAAAGTTTGAGAAATCTCATTCGTACTCAACTGTGCTGCTTTGATAAACCTGCTTAAGAACATATGGTCAGTCATGCTGAGTCATGCAGTATCCTTTCTTTGTACCCTGTGTTTACTTTTGGGATATCAGAAATATCATATAATTATATTTTGTTGTATGTATTTTCAATGTCCATTTTTTTATTTTTTATTTTTATTTGTGATATAAGCACTGTTAAGCCAGTAACCTTAGATCAGAGGTCACCAACCGTTTTGAAGCTGAGAGCTACTTCTTGGGTACCAATTAATGCAAAGGGCTACCAGATCGATACACTTCTGAAATAACAAATTTTCTCAATTTACCTTTAATTATATGTTATTATTAATAACAAATATTAAATTAATGATATTCCTCTATGTGAACATATTGATTTGATTTTTTTTTTTTAAACAGCAAAAAAATTAGATGCAGCTCAATGGAGAGTGGCGCTATGGAGCAGCGGGCCTCTTCTAAAATTAGCATTGAACAGGACCGCGGGCAACTCATATTGTGCTTGCGGCTGACCTAGTGCCCGTGGGAACCATGTTGGTGACCCCTGCCTTAGATATTAGCTAATCATTGGTGAAGGACTCCACCTACTGGATGTTTTACAAAAATATTATTGACTTGTTCCTGGTCTTCCATCATTTACAGACATTAAATTTATTAGTTAATGTATAATTATCTGTGTAGTTAAATATTTATTACACAGAGTTGAAATAAGCAAATTAATTACTAAATAAATAATAAAAGATGTTGAGTAAAAGTTTAAATAATAAAAGTACTCAAAATGTAAACTTTTTCAATTTTTAAATGTTTTTAATTAGGAAATTGTGAATCACAAGCATGTGTATGCAAATATGACTCAATTGGAGACACAAGAACCTCAAACCATACACTGGCAGAAAGCATTCATTTATTTTGTGTGACAGAATTACACTCATAAGTATTCAGTAAAAAGCTGTCTGAGAATTAATAAAATAATGGCGAAAAAATCCACAGGTAAGTGCACAGTAAGTGCACATCACTAGAGAACACTTTCTACAGTGGCCTGTATGTGCTGGTTGCTATGTGTGTGTGTGTGTGGGGGGGGGGGGGGTGTTGTCCTGTGAAGGTTCAGAGTGTACCCTACTTTTGGCGGTGTCAGTTCAGACAGGATCCAGCCTCTCCGCAACCCTAGTTTGATTAAGTGGTTTAGCAAATGAGAGATGAGATTTTCTACAGCCATGTGAACAAATAAGTAAAACCCTACAGTTAAAGGTGACGGACTCCATCATATGACACCTTGTGTAAACATTCTGTAGTCGTTTTTATGACCATAGGCAAAGATCTGGCCTTTAAGAATTTGAACATTTATCTGCAAATACTACACATTTCCAAAGAGTGATGCTTGACAATAATGAGAGGTCATCTGTCTGAATGTTGAAGTTGAACTCGAGGTGGTCATTACAACAGGATGATTCTAAGCGCACTCAAAAATCCATGAAAGCGTGGATCAAAAAGAATAAATACAGAAAAGCAAAGGCCAAGCCGAGGATGTCAACCTCATTCAGATATCGTGGAAGGATTTAATAAGGAGATGTACATGCAAGAAAACCCTCAAATTTCTTGCACTAAAGAAAGAATGGTCAAACATTTTGACAAACTGATGTCAGAGACTGGTGGACGATTATAGAAAAAATTCAAATATTTTATTTCAGGTCTTTTGTATAACCGCCTACCAGTTTAGCTTCTGAAGCCAAAGGTGTACTTTATATGATCTCTATTTATATTTTTGTTCCTTACAAATTTATTCAACTATATCACATTTAGTATAGGCCCTGTAGTAAATTGTTGGTTTGTTTTAATGCAGTCGGCCCTCTACTTACGAAAACCTCTGAATACGAAACATCCAGGTTATGAAAAACATTTTCCTAAATTTTCATCCTCTGTATTCAAAACAACTTCTTCTACGAAAAGCGCCAAGCGTGCCATTCAAAAATTCAAACAATGCACGAGTTGCTCTCTCATTGGCTGTCTCCAAACATCCGGCCTTGCTGGCCTCCCATTGGCCAGGAGGGAGTTGAACTGTACCCATTACTGTACCTATACTTCTTGTTTGTCACACGCGTGAAGGAGAGTTGAACAGGACTGTCAGCTCGTGAGGTTTTTTGAGAATAATCATTGCAGCGTTATATTTCCTTATTCATCATGGGCCCCAAGAAAATGATTCCCGGTAACACCGAAAAGATGAAGCGGACTCCGTTATCAATCGAAATGAAGCAGGAGATAATAATAAAATACGAACATGGGATGCGGTTGAGCGGAATCGCAAAGGAGTATGGAGTATTGGAACGATACTGAAGCAGAAGGAGGCCTTAAAAGCGACGACACCTTCGAAAGGTCTCTCTGTGATATCGAAAAAGAGGTCGTCACTGAACAACGAGATGGAGAGACTGTTACTCCTTTAGATAAAGGAGAAAGAAATTGCCGGAGATACAATGACACAGGTAATAATTTCAGAAAAAGCAACCGCCATATTTAGTGACCTCATGAAGGAGGGTAGGGGTGAGCGTTCTTCGGACCATCAACCCCAGACTTTAAAGCGTTGTATGGGTGGTTCGAGAGATTTTTAAAAAGGTAAATAATTTTCTTTTACTTTTAACACATATTTCATGCATATTTCATACAAAATTGGTGTACTTTTATCATTTTTAAAGGGTTTATGGGGTAGTCTTGGGAGCCTCGGAATGAATCACGCGTTTTATATGTAAAATGCGCCTCTACTTAAGAAAACTCCAGGTTACAAAAAAGGTGTTGGAACGGATTAATTTCGTAAGTAGAGGGCCGACTGTATATTTAAAAAACTATGAATTTTTAACATCCATTATTATCTTCATCTATATATGTAATGCAGCCATGAGGGGGGGCAAATGCAGCTGTGAGGGGGGGGCACAAACAAGTGCCCACCCTCACGCCGGTCCCAAGCCTAGATAAATGCAGAGGGTTGCGACAGGAAGGGCATCTGGCGTAAAACTTTTGCCAGAACACAAAATACAAACCATAAAGACAAATTTCATACCGGATCAGTCGAGGCCCGGGTTAACAACAACTGCCATCAGTGTTGTTAACCAACAGGGTGTTGGTGCAGATTGGACTACTGTTGGCCGAAGAAGGAGAGGTCGAAGAAGGAGAGGCGGGAGGCGTGTCCGTAGGCAGAGAGAGAAGAGGAAAGGCGTGAGTCTAGAACTGAAAGTAGGGACTTTGAATGTTGTGGAACTATGACAGGAAAAGGGAGAGAGCTGGCTGACATGATGCAGAGGAGGAAGGTGGACATACTGTGTGTTCAGGAGACCAGGTGGAAAGGTAGCAAGGCTAGAAGCTTAGGAGCAGGGTTTAAGCTGTTTCATCATGGTGTGGATGGGAAGAGAAATGGAGTAAGAGTCATCTTTTGGCAGACGGAGGGGTATTGTTGAATACCCTCCACGTTCACAAGACCTTACACCACTCGACTTATCATCTCAATCTAGCCTCTCTGACTTTGTCTCCAAAACATCTTACATGTGCTGTCCCTCTGATGTACTCATTCCTGATCTTATCCATCCTCGTTACTCCCAAAGAGAACCTCAATATTTTCATCTCTGCTACCTCCAGCTCTGCCTCCTGTCTTTTCCCCAGGGCCACTGTTTCTAAACCATACAACATCGCTGGCCTCATCATCGTCTTGTACACTTTTCCTTTCATTCTTGCCGATACCCTCCTATCACACATCACACCAGATACTTTTCTCCAACCATTCCAACCTGCCTGCACGCGCTTCTTCACCTCTTTTCCACACTCTCCATTGCTCTGGATTGTTGAGCCTAAGTACTTAAAATCCTCCATCTTCTTTATTTCTGCTCCCTGTAACCTCACCGTTCTTCTTGGGTCCTTATCGTTCACACACATGTATTCTGTGGATCATCTGATTCGCATGTTTGATTTGGCATAAGTTTTTACGTCAGATGCCCTTCCTGATATAACCCTTTAGCAAGGTGCAGAAACACACTGACGACTACGCAGATACTCTTTACAAACGTTAGCAATTGTTCTTTTACATGAACCTCTCACCATAGACAGTGAGAGACGTGGCCTGCCTTTAATAACCCAGTTTGCTGCACTGGGGGGGGGGGGGGGGGGACAAACTTGTGGAGAGTGGGACTTGAACCTCCAACCTTAGGATCAGCAATCCAGCGCCCTTTACCACCAGGCCACCACTGCCCTATATATATATATATATAAGTGCAAAAGGCCAAGCACTGAACAGTGTGTAAATCTTATTTTCTCACACTGACTAGAACAGTTATGAAAAGTTGATAAAATAGATACATTAGCGCGTGAGAGGAGTTCTTGACAGTTTGTTCCCAATTCTGATAAGAAAGTCATGCATAACTCTGAGCCATTATCTTACTGAAAAGAACGGGATGTGGATCCTTTTTATGGATATACTTCATGAAAAATCTACCATAGCCTAACCTTAGATCTAATCACAGGTTCAGCTGGTCAAACTGGTAGACTATCATTAACTTCTGGTATCTGCTTGGAAACAGCCTATGAAATACTTTTACTTCATGTATGTGGCCTGGTGGTAAGGTGCTGGATTACTGATCCCAAGGGTGGGAGTTCAAGCCCCACTGTCAACGGGTTGTCATCGCTGTCTTCCGTCATTCCACCCCACTCCCCCACTACAGCTAACTGGGTTATCCAAGGATGGCCATGTCTCTTGCTGTTTTTGGTGAGAGGCTGTAACAAGAACCATCACATGTACCTTTCATCAAAAGTAGACTGCATAGGCATTAGCGTGTTTCTGCCCCACGATGGCCTGGCAAGCTGTCCAGGGTGTACTCTGCCCTCGCCCAGTCGACTGAGATGGGCGCCAGCCTCTCCGCGACCCTAATTAGGATCAAGCGATTCAGAAAATTAATGCTATAATGTGATCAAGCTATTTTAAGACCTAAACAGCCATAAGTACCAAGTAAAATTATAAGAAAAAAAATTAACAACAATAATTTAATATTACTGTATTATTATTCTATTTAAGACCCAGTAAGACATTCTCATTATTATTTTAAAAATATGTTGTAACTGTCCCCCAGTGCAGCTAACTGGGTTATCAAAGGCTGGCCATGTCTCTCACTATCTAATGGTGTAAGGCATGTAAAGGAACCATTGCTAACTTTCGTCAAGAGTAGCTGCAAAGCCGTCAGCATGTTTCCGCCCTGCGATGGCCTGGTGAGCTGTCCAGGGTGTACTCTGCCCTCGCCTGGAGTCAGCTAGGATGGGCGCCAGCCTCCCCATGACCCTAATTAGGATTAAGCGGTTACAGAATATTGTATATTTTGGATTTCATGAGCTGTATCTCCCAGTATACATCACCGTATTAAGGTAATAAACAAAGGGAAAATCTGAAGTATCTCCTGGTGCACGTGTCCTGTTGAAGGGTTAAGACAGTAGCACAGTAGGAAATAGGAAATATCAAGCAATTACAAATCAGTTTAATTAAGCAATGTGAAAGTTGAATTTCTCAGCTGATAAAAGCTTGACTTGTTGAGGGTGTCATTTGGCTTTTTAATCTCAGTTCATTTTCTGTAACCGCTTCATCCTAATTAGGGTCGCGGGGAGGCTGGTGCCCATCCCAGCCAACTCAGGGCGAGGGCAGAGTACACCCTGAACAGCTCGCCAGGCCATCGCAGGGCGGAAACACGCTGACGGCTTTGCAGCCTACTCTTGTCGAAAGTCAGCAATGGTTCTTTTACATGCCTCTCACCATAGACAGTGAGAGACATGGCCGGCCTTTGATAACCCAATTAGCTGCACTGGGGGGGACAGTGACAACCTTGTGGAGAGTGGGACTCAAACCCCAACCTTTGGATCAGCGATCTGGCGCCTTATACCACTAGACCACCACTGCCCTGCTTTTTAATCTGACCACACTAATTTTTTTCAAGTTTTTCAAAGGAAATGAATAGATTACATGCAGACCTTCTTTTTCTCTTCCTTATGTGAAATAAAATTTGACAAGTGTTGGTTATACAATGCTCTGGCAAGCTATACCTTGCTTTCACCCAGCAGCCCGTGATCCTAATACAGTACAGACTTCTCAATTATTTTCTGTGGCGCCCCCTCTAGGAAAAATAATACCCCCGCCCCACGAGCAACTATAAATAGTATTGTCGATAAAATTGTTATTAGTACATCTCTGTATAACATTGTATATTTATTAACATTAAAAAAGAAAAAAGAAAAATATATAGTTCAGTTTACAATAAAGAAAAAAAATCATTAACATTTTTTAATCTGGAACAGAAAAAATTTAAAGTACACCATTGTGCCTGAAATAAAAAAAAAATACATCCTTGGTATAGGGCGCTGGATCGCTGATCATCAGTCAATACATTTCCCTCTCTGTCCTTTATCATTCTAACTTGCTGCACATCCTTCCCATCTCTATTTCTCTGCTGTGCCAACCTGTATAGATCATTTTCTCCCTCTTTACTATCCAGCCTATCATACAAGTCATCATACGCCCTCTGTTTGGCCTTAGCCACTGCTACTTTCGCCTTACGCTGTGTCTCCCTGTACTCCTGTTTACTCTCTTCGGTCCTCTCAATGTCCCACTTCTTCTTAGCTAACCTCTTCCTTTGTACACACTCATGCACTTCCTCATTCCACCACCACGTCTCCTTATCTACTTTCCTTCCAGAGGACACACCAAGTACTCTCCTACCTGTGTCCCTGATCACATTTGCTGTGGTTGTCCAGTCATTTGGAAGCACTTCCTGACTACCCAAAGCCTGTTTCAACTCCTCCTTGAAGACAACACGACACTCTTCCTTTTTCAGCTTCCACCACTTTGTCTTCTGCTCTGCCTTTGCCTTTTTCACCTTTCTCACCATCAGCGTCGTCCTGCACACCACCATCCTATGCTGTTTGGCAACACTCTCACCTACTATGACTTTGCAGTCACTGACTTCCTTCAAATTACATCGCCTACACAAGATGTAATCTACCTGTGTGCTCCTACCTCCGCCTTTATAAGTCACCCTATGCTCCTGTTTCTTCTGGAAGAAAGTATTCACCACAGCCATTTCCATCCTTTTTGCAAAATCTATCAACATCTGTCCTTCTGTGTTCCTGTCCTGGATACCAAACCTGCCCATCACTTCCTCGTCCCCTCTGTTGCCTGCACCAACATGTCCATTGAAGTCTGCACCAATGACCACTCTTTCACCTCTGGTGGTACTCTGCATCACTTCATCTAAGTCACTCCAGAATCTCTCCTTCTCTTCTAGCTCACATCCTGCCTGTGGGGCATAAGCACTAACAACATTGGGCATTACACCTTCAATTTCTAACTTGAGACTCATCACTCTGTCTGACACTCTTTTCACTTTTAGAACATTCCTGACAAACTCCTCCTTCAAGATGACTCCTACTCCATTTCTCTTCCCATCCACACCGTGATAAAATAGCTTAAACCCTGCTCCTAAGCTTTTAGCTTTGCTACCTTTCCACCTGGTCTCCTGAACACACAGTATGTCCACTTTCCTCCTCTGCATCATGTCAGCCAGCTCTCTACCTTTTCTTTGCATAGTTCCAACATTCAAAGTCCCCACTCTCAGTCCTAGACTCATGCCTTTCCTCTTCTCTCTCTGCCTACGGACACGCCTCCCACCTCTCCTTCTTCGACGTCTTCGACCAACAGTAGTCCAATTTCCATCAGCACCCTGTTGATTGACAGCACTGATGGCGGTCGTTGTTAACCCGGGCCTCGACCGATCCGGTATGGGGACTGCATCATATGGGGATTTGCATCATAAATGTTTGGCATTGGTTTTACGTCGGATGCCCTTCCTGACACAACCCTTTGCATTTCTCCGGGCTTGGGACCGGCATGAGGGGGAGAGACACTGGTTAGTGCCCCCCCCACCTCATGGCTGCATTGATGAATGAGGTAAATGAGAGAGTAAAAAGAGTAGAAGAGGTGACCATTGAGGAGCAGGATGTAGCAAAGATCAGTAAGGGTGAAGTGAGAAGGGCATTGAAGAGGATGAAGAATGGAAAGGCAGTTGGTCCTGATGATATACCTGTGGAGGTATGGAAGTGTCTAGGAGAGGTAGCAGTAGATTTTCTGACAAGAACATTCAACAAAGTACTAGAGAGTGAGCAGATGCCGGAGGAGTGGAGGAGAAGTGTGTTGGTGTCCATTTTTAAGAACAAGGGAGACGTGCAGAGTTGCAGCAACTACAGAGGGATAAAGTTGATGAGCCATACGATGAAGTTATGGGAAAGAATAGTGGAAGCTAGACTAAGGGCAGAGGTCAGCATTTGTGAACAACAGTTTGGTTTCATGCCAAGAAAGAGCACCACAGATGCAATGTTTGCTTTGAGGATGTTAATAGAGAAGTACAGAGAAGGTCAGAGGGAGCTACATTGTGCCTTTGTGGATCTGGAAAAAGCATATGACAGGGTGCCAAGAGAAGAACTGTGGTATTGCATGAGGAAGTCTGGAGTGGCAGAGAAGTATGTTAGAGTGGTGCAGGACATGTATGAGAGATGTAAGACAGTGGTGAGGTGTGCTGTCGGTGTGACCGACTTAATTCAAGGTGGAGGTGGGACTGCATCAAGGGTCAGCTCTGAGCCCCTTCTTGTTTGCTATGGTGATGGACAGGCTGACAGACGAGGTGAGACAAGAATCTCCATGGACTATGATGTTTGTAGATGACATTGTGATCTGTAGTGAGAGCAGAGAACAAGTGCAGGAAAATCTAGAGAGGTGGAGGTATGCCCTGGAAAGGAGAGGAATGAAGGTTAGCCTCAGAAAATCAGAATACATGTGTGTGAATGAGAAGGACCCAGGAGGAACGGTGATGTTACAGGGAGCAGAGATAACGAAGGTGGAGGATTTTAAGTACTTAGGCTCAACAATCCAGAGCAATGGAGAGTGTGGAAAAGAGGTGAAGAAGCGTGTGCAGGCAGGCTGGAATGGTTGGAGAAAAGTGTCCGGTGTGATGTGCGATAGGAGAGTGTCAGCAAGAATGAAGGGAAAAGTGTACAAGACGGTGGTGAGGCCAGCGATGTTGTATGGCTTAGGTGTTGTGTGGTGTGTGATGTTGTGTGGCGCTGAGGAAAAGGCAGGAGGCAGAGCTGGAGGTAGCGGAGATGAAAATGTTGAGGTTCTCTCTGGGAGTAACGAGGATGGATAGGATCAGAAATGAGTATATCAGAGGGACAGCCCACGTAAGATGTTTTGGAGACAAATTCAGAGAGGCTAGATTGAGATGGTTTGGACATGTACAGAGGAGGGATAGTGAGTATACTGGCAGTAGGATGCTGAGGTTGGAACTACCAGGCAGAAGGCCTTGAAGAAGACCAAAGAGATTTATGGATGTGGTGAAGGAAGACATGAAGGTCGTTGGAGTCAGAAAAGAAGATGCGGAGGACAGGGTGAGGTGGAGGCGGATGATTTGCTGTGGCGACCCCTGAAGGGAGCAGCCGAAAGTAAAAGAAGAAGAAGAAGAAGAAGAATTCAACTTGTGTCTGAATATCTCTGTCTCTCTCCACCTTTCTTTTCGTTCATGTTAAAATTTGTTTTCGTGTTGTTTCTTGAGGGGTTGTTTACTGCTAGTGCGAAAAACCTCTGCACCATAGCGCGACAATGAGAGCGCCACTGCCAACTAGTGAAGTGGAGGTGCAATTACACTTAATTCTCACACACAATTCCAGAAAAGCACGTTCCCCAGGGTCATACAGTGCGTCACTTTGGGATCATACTGCACCCCCCCCCCCTCAATGGGGACACCCCCCCCCACTATTTGAAAAGCACTGCCCTAATAGTAAGTGGCAACTGTGGTGTTTTGGAGGCAAGTCAATTTGTGCAGTTTAATGATTGCAGGTGCATAGTACAAAATAGCATGTTTCTTTAATAGAGTGGCATGTGCAGTGTATAATATTAAGAAATTACCACGTGCAGTGATAAGAACGTGGTTAGGGGCATGTGCGTGCAACACTGGAGGGAAATGTATAGCGTATACAAAGTATACAGGTGGCATGTGCGGTCGGAAAATGTTGGTGTCCTCTGCTGCCATGTTTATAAACGGGCATGCGTACTGACCAATCAGAGCGCGTCAGATAATACAGTGGGCGGGGTGTGAGATGCAAACTGACTGCAATGGCTGGTGAGCTCGTGAGCGCTGGTCCGGCTCACTCTCGGTCACATGACAGATAATCCGGAGCGGCAGTTCCGTGTTTATTGCGACGGGCACAGAAGAAACAGTGTCAGGCTGAATGGACATTTAAACCAGTTTGTTTATGGTTGTGTTGGCTCGTTTCAGCTGTGTTCGCTCTAGGGTGGACGTCGGAGGGGAACGCGGAGTGGCGCGGGGACGGTCGGCAACATGTTCAGCAGGGTCAGGTCGGCCGTGGCCAGCTTGGTGGGCGGTTTTATTCCTGGATCATCCAGCAGTGGAGAGCGAGTGAGCGGCGCGGATTTGCCCCTGAAGTTCTTGTACACGAGGCCGGAGTTTCTGGGACTGTCACCGGATGAGGTGGAGTGCTCGGCTGATCATGTGGCGCGACCCATCCTCATCCTCAAAGAGACGAAGAGGTTACCCTGGGCAACCGGATACGCCGAGTAAGTCTATACACTCAGAGTAGTTGTTCAGGGGTCAGTACAGACTCTACACGCTGTACATATGATATGTGCAGAGACTCGAACTGATGCAACACGTTGAGTTTTATATAAACAGTGAGATCACGTGATGATGATGATGATGATGCTGCTGCTGCTGCTGCCAGCCTCAGGGGTGCATCACTTATACACCACATGATCTGTCTATCTTTATTTATTTTGCACAGTGAACACACAAGCGTCTCTGATGTGCTGTATGTAGGACACACATTGTCCTATCTCTCAGTTTAATACATGGTGGTATTGTACTGTGCACTGGGTTACCAAAAAGGCCAGACAAAGGGAATCAGTGTTGATCTTTATGAAATTATAACTTGATTTTTTCCCCCCTCATAGTGGGGTCTGTGGCGTAGTGGTTGGGGTGCAGTGCTCATGATCGGGAGGTTGTGTGTTCAAATCCCAGTTAGACCCCCCACTGTGCTTAGGCCCCTGGGCAAGGTCTTAAACACAAGTGTGCCTCTGTTCACCCAGCAGTATAAATGGGTACCAGTAAAAATATACTGGGAAGGTCACCTGTGATGGACTAGTGTCCCACTAAGCCTCTGTCTGTCTGTCTTCCTTTCGGTTTTTTTCCCAGGAGTCGCCACAGCGAATCATTGGATTCGCACGTTTGATTTGGCAGAGGTTTTTACGTTGGATGCCCCTCCTGTCACAACCCTTTTTAGCAAGGGACAGAAACACGCTGACGACTTTGCAGCTACTCTTTACGAAAGTCAGCAATGGTTCTTTTACATGCCTCTCACCATAGACAGTGAGAGACATGGCCCGCCTTTGATAACCCAGTTAGCCGCACTGGGGGGGGGACAGTGACAACCTTGTGGAGAGTGGGACTCGAACCCCCAACCTTTGGATCGGCGATCCAGCTCCCTAGACCACCACTGCCCCGGCCAGATGAGCCACTATGGGTGTAAAAGGCCCAACGGACTTTACCTTTTTTTTTTTTTTTAAGTTTTCCTCCCTCTTGATTTTACTCATGTCCTACCCAAACTTCCTGATTGGAAATCTTTGCAGGAAATGGATTCAAATTGCAATTGCAATCCTTAAACCAGTCAAGGCAATCAGATCTCTCTCTGCTGAAGACATTAGCCCATACTTGAGGTTGTTATGTTGAGAATTAATATGTTGTGATTATTTATAGGGCAACGTGGTGGCGTAGAGTTTAGCACGTCTACCTCACAGCAAGGAGCAGGGTTCGAGTCCCAGGATCAGCGAGGGCATGGTTTTCCTCTAGGTAGCCTGGTTTCCTCCAAAGACTAGCTAAAACTAATGTGCTTTTTCAGATTGCCCCTAGGTGTGAGTGTGAGGTGCAACTGGTTGAGTATGTGTTGGCCCTGCAGTGGTCTGGTAAAGACTCCAGTGTTTTCATGGCCTTAGTAGGATTAAGCGGGTCAGCAAATGAATGCCAACGTGAGTGCCTGTTTATGTTATGTTCTTTTGTAACCTGGGTAATTTGTACAAGTGCAGCTGTACCTACCCATTGTGCACCACTGGCCAAATCTTTTTTTTTTTTTTTTTTTTTTTTTATGACCACTCTTTATGGGAAAACATATTCAAGTGATATATTCACCTGATATTAATAGGAATACACATTGGCGAAGTGGTTAACATGTCCGCCTTACAGCAAAAAAAGATCCTAGGCTCAGTATTGTAGTCAGTAGCGTACTTCGACATGCTGGTTGGAGTGTACCACACCTTTGGCCAGTGTGGACTGAGGAATTCATCAGCTTCCCCATGAACTTGATCGGAATAATCAGTTCAGCAAATTAATGAAAGAATGAATGCATGAACTTGGTATAGTTTGTTTGCATGATCCGCATGTTGTAGTATCCCACTTAAAAATAAAAGAGTAACTATGGGACAGTATGCTGCTGCATCTTACTGTCAAACAGTGAGTGTTATTAGGTCTATCAGGAAAAGTTCAGATTTAATATGAAGAAAAACATAGCGAGAGAGGGTAAGTTTATTCAAGACATCTGATCGAGATTCAGTACGGCTACATGGCATCTTTCTAGAGTTGTGTCAACTGTAGTAGTTACCGAAAGGCCGTGAGTTGAATACCCAGGGCATCCAGATAGCCACGCGGTATGAAATCTTCCACCAAGCTATGTAAATGTAAAACACAGAGAAAGTCTAGTAGTAATTAACTCGTGCATTTATTACAGTTATCCGAATAAAAATCTGTCATTCGCTTTATGTACAAATTAGAATAATCAGTTACCACTCATCAGGTCACTTACAAACGTTACCTGCCGCACCCTCTTAGTCATGAGCTCAGCGCCCTAACCACGACACCACCAGCCTCAAAGGTTCATTAGTTTACTTACTCGTTGTTAGAACATATTTCGCTTTAAATGTATTTCATAATCATTAGATATTTTTGGG
>CM045733.1:24592500-24652500 GCA_024760905.1 Plotosus lineatus | reverse complement strand
TCATTCACAAACTAGAGCAAATGCTGAACGAATAATGAAGAATGTTTTTACAAGTGGATAACGGGCTGTGCGCGCGCGCGCTCTCTCTGTATACCGTAATCCGAGAATATAAACTGATCGCATCACGTTTGCATGGACTAAACAAAAATTCTTCCCCGTCGCATTGCTCGAGTTCTGAAGATGTCAAAAAAGTTCAGAGGTGGGGCGAGCAGATGTCCCAGAAGAACCAGCCATCCCTCATGCAAACATGCAAGGTTCCAGCTCCACCACTCACACCTTCAACTGAAGTGGCAGCTTCATCCCAAGAAGCTCCAAAATCCAGATCTCCCAACCCGCCTTTTCACCCACCTCTGGTAGAAATGTTCTTCTGGGTTCATCCAGTGTCTCAACTTCCTCCACATCCTGCATGGAAGCCCATGAGACCACCTTTTAAAGTCTTCTCAAGCAAATCCTCCAACACTTGCAACAAGGTAAAGGTCAAGACTTTGTTGTGTTAGTTCACACAACATGAAAACGATTCACCATGTTCCATGAACCCCACATTATTATTATTATTATTATTATTATTATTATTATTATTATTCAAGCCTGGAGTGGTAGGGATGGTAAAAAATATTTTATCATGGTATAAATAACTTTATATCACTTTAACTGTATATATCACAATGTAGTATTTATCCCCCATTAAGCGCTCATGATCAGGAGGTTGTGAGTTCAAATCCCATTGAGACCCTCACTGTGCTAAGACCCCTGGGCAAGGTCTCAACCACAAGTGTGCCTCTGTTCACCCAGCAGTATAAATGGGTACCAGTAAAAATATACTGGGAAGGTAACCTGCGATGGACTAGCGTCCCATCCAGGGGGAGTTGAACTCCTGGTCGCTTCACGCCACGGAAACCGGGGATAAGCACCGGCCTGATGAGCCACGAGGCTCGGGTGTAAAAACCCAACAGACTTACCCTACTGAGCTTTTGACATGTTTGATTTCATTTCTACACAGATAAAAATACCAGACCAGTCTGGCTTCAGTCAGTGCAATGTAAAAATTTATGGAAACACCAAAATCTGTATATCAAAAAAGAAAAGAGAAACAAAACGGGCTTAAGTTTTCAGTTTGTTCTTGTTTAATTTTAAAAAGTTGTCAAAATAAATGTGCACAAATATCTGATACTCTAGTACCAAGTTTAGCATAAAAGAAATTGTTGTGCAGCTTGACCACGTCTACTTTAATTTGAAAATTCTGCCCAGCATTTCCCATAATCATCATCACTGCTACATGAGCATTGCAGTTCATATGATTTCTGCACAAACATCTTCCCAGCAAGTTTTCCTAGTTTTAGTTCATTATTCTTTGGACAATGTGTTCAAAAGGCATTAGGAACTCGGGTGCACGGTCCAAGGCCACTTGGCTACTCCATGATCCTTCATTTTGTGGCAGGACAATCGTGGATTTTCCGTATAAACATGGCAACTCAATGTGGGCCACTGTTTGTAGCTAGTCATTACATACCTGGGGTCAGTGGTTTGAATCAGGACCATATCCTTCCATATAAGAGTTTTTATGGCATGTGCAATTTTTTTCTGACATTGAGATTTCTTCTCATATGCATTGCCTCTGTCAAAAGACTATTTTCTCCTTAAGTTTTATTTATTTATTTATTTACTGCTTATACATGTTTGCCTGACACAGTTTGCTTGTTGTGATGCTGGGTTCCCTGTATGTCCAGGTGGAATATCCATGTTGATTCAACTTTTTATTTTTTATTTATTTTTTTTTTAACTTTTGCTGTGTAAATGTTGAAGAAATTTTTCTGCTTATCAGGGAAGAAAAAGTCCATTGATGGGGAAAACTTGATTGTTGATTTAGGTAGTCAGCTTTATTGCCTGTAATGTTGCTGAGCCTCAACCTGATTAACTGACAATGAACAATGCCATGGCGATTACACGCTATAAGTGCTGTATCCAGTGCAGGGAGTTTTAATGTCACTTTCTAACAGCACTCCTGTAAAAATCTTGGCAATGTTATGAAGTTAAGTGGTGAGCAAGCAAGAAGACCTATATTTGGGGTTATGGTGCCTGACAAAAAGAGGAACGGTTCCAATACTATTATTGCCAGAAACTCGGTGTTGAAACCCTGAACAAACCAGTATCAATACATTCATGTGGTTGAGATCTTGCTTCAGTCTGTAGGAAAGTAGTGATTTAAATATTTTGTAAAACATGATATTCCTGAAATACATTGAGTCACTCTGGCAGTCCTTTAATGATAATTCACAGTCAGAGCTCTTGGGCTCAAATTGGCAGGAGTTTTTAAACACCAGTTAAGATAAGACCTACATCACACCGAAAAGATGTACAGCCAGAATCCGTCCTGTAAATATTGGATGAAGTTTATCAGAGCTATACGTAGTCATCATAACTAAGCAGGGCAACAAAGTATTATACATTCACTATCTGAGTTACGACGTATGCGAGTTACGACCACGTCTAGCAGATGCTTATTACGAGTTTACTGTATATGTCTGACAGTGCAGCGTGTAAGAGAGTTGTGGCATGTCACAGCATTCTACCACTACACTCATTGACTAGACACTGTCACAGTAACATCTCTTTTACAGTACAATTTTACATTCATTTACTGTACACCGTTACCATGGCTCCCAAGAGGAAGTCCGATTCATCAGATGGCAATTCTACCAAAAAAAGCAAGGAAGGCACTGTCGTTGGAGATGAAGATGAAAATGAAATCTTCATCTCGCCCACTCCATGGTGTCTACCATTTTGAAGGACAAGGACCGCACAAGGAAGCAGTGAAAACAACAGCCCCATTTAAGTCAACTATCATCACAAAACAGCGTAGAACAAACCGCAGGACATGTATGAGAGATGTAAGACAGTGGTGAGGTGTGCTGTCGGTGTGACAGAAGAGTTCAAGGTGGAGGTGGGACTGCATCAAGGGTCAGCTCTCAGCCCCTTCTTGTTTGCTATGGTGATGGACAGGCTGACAGACAAGGTTAGACAAGAATCTCCATGGACTATGATGTTTGCAGATGACATCGTGATCTGTAGTGAGAGCAGAGAACAAGTGGAGGAAAATCTAGAGAGGTGGAGGTATGCCCTGGAAAGGAGGGGATTGAAGGTTAGTTTCAGTAAGACAGAATACATGTGTGTGAACGACAAGGACCCAAGAGGAACTTTGAGGTTACAGGGGGGCAGAGATAAAGAAGGTGGAGGATTTTAAGTACTTAGGCTCAACAGTCCAGAGCAATGGAGAGTGTGGAAAAGAGGTGAAGAAGCGTGTGCAGGCAGGTTGGAATGGATGGAGAAAAGTATCCGGTGTGATGTGTGATAGGAGAGTATCGGCAAGAATGAAGGGAAAAGTGTACAAGACGGTGATGAGGCCAGCGATGTTGTATGGTTTAGAGACAGTGGCCCTGGGGAAAAGACAGGAGTCAGAGCTGGAGGTAGCAGAGCTGAAAATGTTGAGGTTCTCTTTGGGAGTAACGAGGATGGATAGGATCAGAAATGAGTACATGAGAGGGACAGCACATGTTAGATGTTTTGGAGACAAAGTCAGAGAGGCTAGATTGAGATGGTTTGGACATGTACAGAGGAGGGATAGTGAGTATATTGGTAGTAGGATGCTGAGGTTGGAACTACCAGGCAAAAGGCCCAGAGGAAGACCAAAGAGAAGATTTATGGATGTGGTGAAGGTGGACATGAAGGTCGTTGGAGTAAGAGTAGAAGATGCAGAGGATAGGGAGAGATGGAGGCAGATCATTTGCTGTGGCGACCCCTGAAGGGAGCAGCCGAAAGGAAAAGAAGAAGAAGAAGAATTCACAAAACAGCGTGAAGGACCGATTGCAGAGATGGAAAAGTTGCTATACACGTGGTTGGAAGATAATATTCAAAGAAATGTGAAAGTGCTGTTGCGAGCAGTGCAGAGTAAGGCTACAAGTTTAATTCGCATGTTTAAAGAACGTGCAGGTGAAGAATACGCTTCATATTAATTCATAGCGAGTGCTGGGTGGTTTCAATTTCATTGTGTTAAATATCCAACTTACGACCAGTCCGACTTACAACTGGTTGGTTGGAACCGATCTAGGTCGTAACTCGGAGAGTGAATTTATGATTGTTTTGTCTCACATTTATTTTTTATAAAACTGCAGGTTTTATTTTTAGTTGGGAATGAAAGTGCAAACCCATATTTTGACCCATCAGTTTAACTACGGACATGCCCCCAGTGCGGCTAACTGGGTTATCAAAGGCGGGCCATGTCGCTCACTGTCTATGGTGAGAGGCATGTAAAAGAACCATTGCTGACTTTCGTAAAGAGTAGCTGCAAAGCCGTCAGTGTGTTTCTGTCCCTTGCAAAAAGGGTTGTGTCAGGAAAGGCATCCGACGTAAAAACCTCTGCCAAATCAAATGTGCGAATCAGATGATTCGCTGTGGCGACTTCCGAGTAAAAGGGAAAAAGCCAAAAGGAAAACAGACAGACAGTTTAACTACGGGCATATTATTTAAATCCGAACAAAATTATATGATAACAAATCTATTCACAAGCTCACAGTTTTCTGCTCTGCCTCCATACACCAGTTTTTCATTCAGTAGTCGAGAACAATCACTGTCTCACATCATATAGTTACTGTATATCGCTTTTTGTAGCAGCTAAAATTTGTTTTGCAAGTGCAATTAACTGTTAGAAATGTTTATTACATTTTTGTTAAAGAGTGCAAATTATTCTGTAATTAAATATTCATGATGCAAACTGAAACCTGTCAACACATAACGCAAAAGTAAGTCTACTGTTCTACTTTCTTACACCAAGTTGACTGTTTTCTATCATTGAAATACAAATCTCTTCAACTTTAGCTTGAAAAGTTACTAATAGTGATTAATAAAAATATCAATATTCATGTTAAGAGTGGCATATTTGCACTACTGCTATTTCCTTAATAATTTTTGCATAGAACGCAATCTGGGAATATTTCTAAGGTATTTTACTGTGCACGTTCTGCAGGGTGATCAATGCTGGAAAAAGCACTGTGAATGAAGACCAGGCATGCTGTGATGTCATAGTGGTGAAGAAGAAGCCAACCTCCACATCCTGCAAGCCATCAAAGAGAAGATCATCACTGCCGAATGGAGAGGGACACAGCCTTGATGACTGCTCAGTGAGTGCTGCTATTTTATTTTATTTTATTTCATCCAAGGAGGGCTTGGCGAGCTGTCCAAGGTGTACCCCCACCCTCGATTACAGTCGGCTGAGATGGGTGCCTGCCTTCCTGCAAATCTAATTAGGATTAAGCGGGTCAGCAAATGAATGAAGGAATAATCCAAGGAGTGTGTTCTCACAGGCTGCACTATCTGAGTCTGTTCCTTTGGTCCAAGAGTCCAAGTTTATGTTAATGTCGGATCAACTTAAAAAACAAACAAAAAAATATATATTTACTGTAGCATGTGCAGAAATGTGAATACTGTAACAAACATTGTTTTTTAGCTGGTAGAACATGTTCTGAGCTATCTCGGATGCATGCACAACATGTTAAACATATACGGGTACCATTCGAGGCGGAGGACTGTGAGAGATGTTTTTTGAGTTTTTGTGCGAGCCAGTCATCTCTTTTCAGCTTCAACTGCCATATTTTCCAGACTATACATCGCTCCGGAGTACAAGTCGTATTGAAATGGCTTGGAAATCTGCTGGTAGTTTATGTGACATTGTGGTCCTCGATCTGATATAGAGAGGGGGTTTAGTTGCATGAAATGATAACACCAAGCAGGTCATCATGCAAAGTCAGTTATATTCATCTCCTTGAAAAGTACCTGGACCTGGAGACGCAACTGCACAGTTGACAAGCCTCTCCCTGCAGTACGTTGCTCAAGCCCCATGTGCGAGCTCGTTCCTTTCGCTGTGGCCATCTAGCTTTTTTTGTTTTCTTCATTGCAGTAACAATAATCTCCGCTTTTCTCCAGTCCCTCACAAGTATCTCATTCACTCCAAACTTTCCTTCTGCTGCTCGATTACCATTTTCTGCTGCATATTTTACTACCTACAGCTTGTAATCCGCAGAATAAGAGTTTCTTTTTGGGGACATTTCTTCAGTGGTGGATGAGCAGGTACTGGTACCCAAGCCTAGAGTGCCCTCTTGTGGTTGTGAATGTAAAAATAACAAACATGCGAAATTATGTTTGTTATGATGACGAACAGAATGATAATGATTTCACATATAAGTCGTTCTGGAGTATAAGTCGCACCCTAAGCCAAAATATGAAAAATAGTGCGAAATAGTCCGGAAAATATGGATATGTTACCAGAGCTCACTGATGTACTGTAATCTATTTCATCCACCTGTATACTTTTACCTGTGCCACTTACTACCACTTAATTCCAAAGCATAGTAGATTAAACCAATACTTAAAAGAAAGAATGCACCGCTCTCTCTCTCTCTCTCTCTCTCTCTCTCCCCCGCTCTCTCCCTCTCTCCCTCGCTCCCCCTCTCTTTTTATTATACAAAGTGTAAAATTTTAGATGATCGATTAACAGAAATTAAGTACATCAACAAATAAGTTTTATTATCTTCTTTTTATTTTACTTTTTAAGTTGTTGAGTCTTCAGAAACATAGTACAAGTTGTTTATATGTGCATGGGGAGGCAGGATGCCTAGCATGTCTGCCTCACAGCTAGAGCTTTCGGAAACCTGTGCTTTTGTGGGTTTCATCTGGGTAAACTGGGTTCCTTCCATGGTACAAAGACATGCACATTAGGCTAATTGAGTCTTCCAGATTGCAACCTGTGTGTGTGTGTGTGTTTGTTTTCAGATTTTAGACAGAATTTACAGTGAATGGTGGTGCTTCCAGTTTTAAAATGATCTCTGCCTCCTTGCTAATGTGTGTTCTGGGTGGGGACAGACCTTTTTCTTTTAGATGGAGGGTACCAGTTGAGCCTATTACAGAACAAGTGTGAAGCAGGAAAGAATCCTTGGTGTATAATTTTAACTAAGAGTAAAAAGTCCTATTCATATATAAATATATAGTCAATCGGGATTTCTATTTTATACATTGTCCTTATCCAAAAATTCAAATTAATTGTTTAAGTTGATTTATTATCCAGCTCTAGCTCATCCATGTAGATCATGATTGTGCAAGCAAAGCAAAACATTTTGTCAGTTGTACTTTGTGTGCTTGAATTTCCTCCCACAGTCCAAACACGAGTTGTTATTCTGAGTTTAAATTAGTTTTTTGTGTTATTCCTGTTGTATATTTTTTCAGGATGTACAGCATGATTTGACTGAAGTCACTTAGGATTGGTTCAGCTTTGCCTACAACTCTGTCAGTTAAGCAGTGTAGATTATGGATAGAAGTACAATGTACATTTGCATGAAAGGGAAATTAAGCCCAGACCTTATAAAAGCTAGCATGTCTTGTTTATGTCTATTACCCGTCAAGACACAATAATAAAACCTTTTTTTGTGTGGGAAAAAGTTAAAAAAAAAAAACAAATAATAAATCTTCACATGGGGCATTATTGCTTCTACAAAAAGTAGGAACTGGGTGAACATTTAAGAAACAGCATAGAAGTGGTTTTCATTAATTGCATTGTGGCATGGTGCACATATGTACAAGCAAACCATTAACTTTCATTTTTGAGCTGTTATTAATTCCATTATCTTACCGTACTGTAACAGACGCATCCACCCTTATGATTTCACATCCTCTTGAGAGTGAAGTGGAATACAAAGGACAGCCTTTTCAAAAAGCTTAATGTAAACTATCAGATGCATTTTAGCAGATTGCAACTTTGTACAAGTAAGTAAAAATCACCTGAATATTAATATATAATACATACAGGGATAAGTCACTTTCCACGGTTAATGGGGACAGAGACCCCCCCTGCAACTACACCACCGATTTCCAAGAAGTAGGATTGACACCCCCCCCCCCCCGATTGATGTATACGTACATGTATATGTGCATATAATATCAATAAATACATATTTGACGATATAAATGCTTGGGTTATCAAAGGCGGGTCATGCCTCTCACTGTCTATGGTGTGAGGCATGTAAAAGAACCATTTCTGACTTTCATAAAGAGTAGGCTGCAACGCCGTCAGCGTGTTTCTGTCTGATGTCAGGAAGGGCATCTGACATAAAAACCTATGCAAATTAAACGTGCGAATCATTCGCTGTGGCAACCCCTTATAAAGGGAAAAAAGCCGAAAGGAAATCTCAAATGCTTATAATAACAATTACCGTGATCAACGTAATAAGTGGCCTGCTCCAATAAGGCCCCCACCCCCCGTGTTTTTGCTCTTGCGTCTAATAACCGCCCATGTGTACTGGGAGCAAAATGGTAGATCAAACTTACGAATTTTATTCGATCAGTCTCTGTAACTGTAAAATGAGACGTTCACTGCCTGTAAAAGTGAGTTAACACAGTATTTCAAGGCCTCCTGCCACTAGGGAATGTCTATAATGTTCATCAGTAACAACACATTTGATTGTTCCGCTGTGCTTTAAAAAAACAGGAAAACATTTTGCTGTGTTCCCTTGGTAAATGTCCGACAATCGACGAACCATTAGAAACTGCTACAGCAAAATTATCGGATGCTCTGAATGAATGGAGCGATGAGCCAGATATGGACTGATCAGAAATTGGTGACGAGTATTTTTCACTAACTTCATAAATTTAAGGACGTTCCTGGCCATGTGCTTTTGTTTATGTTCGTGGAACAGCACCGGTAGGGAATTTTTTTTTTTTTTTTTAATGCTGTCTTCTGTTTATTTTCAGCTTTCATGTAAGTACTTTGGTTGATACCACAAAATGAATAATACAAATCCCAGTAAAACTCTTTTATTGTTCTGTTATTTTTCATGTTTTCCACCTCGATGGTAATATGCACTTACCGTTCCACTCTGCTGGTAACATATTAATAAGCCCCCCCCCCCATTTTTTAAGCGCCCTGGGTGCTTATCACATCATATACGGAAATATTTAAAATAATGCATAAGATGTAAATAAAATATAAATACACACACATACAGACACGTGCCGCACCTCACATAAACACGTAAGTAGTTTTGTTGGGTTGGGTTTTTTTTTGTTTGTTTTTGTTTATTTGGGGGAGGGGGTACGTAATTGGCCTTGTTGTGCAGCATTTTCCTTAACTTTTTCCCTATTTTTCCTTAATTTCCTAATTTTTATTTTTCGATGAATACTTTTGGAAAAACCCGAGATGCACTGAAGCCGCAGAAACTGAAGAACGAAGTAGCGAGAGATCACTGGAAATATTAATTTTTTTTCAGTGTAATAAGAGTTTATTTTTAAATTTGCAGAAAAATATTTATCTTTAAAAGTATTTTGTTTCAGAAGTCATGTTTATTTGGTTTTGCCTTTAAAAATCTTCAAAATATGTAATTTGTCCAGGAATAATCAGCATTTTGCACAAACGTCTGCCAGTATAGATGATAATTGTCTGTCTTCCTTTCGGCTTTTTCCCTTTTACTCGGGAGTCGCCACAGTGAATCATCTGATTCGCACGTTTGATTTGGCAGAGGTTTTTATGTCGGATGCCCTTCCTGTCACAACCCTTTTAGCAAGGGACAGAAACACGCTGACGACTTTGCAGCTACTCTTTACGAAAGTCAGCAATGGTTCTTTTACATGCCTCTCACCATAGACAGTGAGAGACATGGCCCGCCTTTGATAACCCAGTTAGCTGCACTGGGGGGGGACAGTGACAACCTTGTGGAGAGTGGGACTCGAACCCCCAACCTTTGGATCAGCGATCCAGCACCCTATACCACTAGACCACCACTGCCCCTCTCTACCAGTATAGATGATAACATAGAGGAGAAAAACACTGATGGGTTGGTTCACAGTCGGAGTTGTTTTTTGCTTGTTTGTTTGTTTGTTTGTTTGTAATTATAAAAGAGACCCCTGCAAGAAGACACCTAGTATAATCAATCCATCTTATTTATTGTTACATAGAGACACTAGTTCGAGCTATTCAGGTGACATTGATTCTGAATTCTGATAAAAATTCTTTTTATAGTAGCCTATTGCTCAAATTTTGATCCAGTGCAGAATTCAATTCTATTCAATGTAATAAAAGTAGCTCACTGTTAACTGGTTATACTATTTAGAATTGCATTCCAAATTACTAAGTTTCCCTTTGGGAGGTGTATTTTCAAACACTCTAGAAAGATATTGGCTTTGTCATGATGCTTTGTTCAGGAAAAATGTGTTCTCTGGAAACTAGATGCCACATACTTTGACTAGATATGTATTTTTTGCATATTAGTTATTCTGAATTAATATAGTACTGTACCGTATAGCTCGCTGGAAAATATAATTCAGATTGGATATGAAACACCTTCTATACAGAGCTTCAGATCAGCTTGATAAGTATGTTTGTCAAAAAATTTCTTCAGAAAACATCAATGATTTGCTAATGCTGTTGTTACTGCAGTTAATAATATATAAAATGTTGCTTGAATCCTGCTTAAATGATGTTCTGTATGCTTGGTATGTTGTAAATTCTTTACCAGTGTGTGTGCTTGCATGTCTTATGTCGGCCATAGAAATTATTTATAGACACACAGTTTAGCATAACTATATAGCATCATTTGTGCAATAACATAATTTGTGCATGTGTAAGGTTGAATGTTTGTAGACTTGATTTTTCAAGTATGACGTGGGTTAAAAACTCTTCTTTTTGACTCATCTCTAAATTTTAATTATTAAAACTTTCTATCGAAGATATATATTTTATATATTGTAATGTAAGTGTTTTGTTTCTAGCCTGATGGAAATCATACATGTACATGGTTACATATACTGTAACTAACAGCTTTTGTTTTTGGTTGCAATATGAACTATGGCAAACTACTCTGAGCAGACATGCTGTATTTTAACATTTAAAAGACTACTTTAATGTGAAATATAGGTAAATTTTAACAAAAGGATAAGATAATATGGCTATATCTGTTGAAAAGAAGGAATTTTTTAGTGCATTCACCATGATGAACTTCGTATAGACCAAAAAACTTACTATAACAGATTGCTTTACCCTGTGTAGTAACCATATCCCATTTAAAGCTACACATTCCTTTTTTATTCTTTATTCTGTTTGACTACAAATAAAGTACTTATTCTTGAGATACTGTACCTATTACACTTTTATCCTGTGTAATGTATACATAATTCGACCCGTAGCTCTGCTACTTTGCACAAATTTATACCAGTCTCATGAGGTGTTTAGCAACAGGTAAGCACAAAAATTATAAATTTTTTAACTACTGTGGACCCAAAAAATAAACTCTTTTTGTGAAATCACCCTGCTAGGAGAATTTTAGGTGACAGTAAGTCCTTTAATAGTGAAAGAATAGATAATCTTTTACAGAAAACTGGTGTGAGTAACTCCGGAGTGGAGGATGTAACCAGTTTATTAATTAAATAGTACCAAAGTAACATTTAAAAATGCTTAGTATTTAATTACTGTATTTTATTATATATTTTTATAATTAAATAATTTCAAAAAGCACTGCAGCCTGTGAGATGCATGTGATGTTTGTTGTGAAAGAGCTGTCAGTAGTGGTTTGTATTCATGCTGATGTTTGCAGTTGTGCTTTTGCTGTTGTTGCATACTTAATTTATTGCAATATCTGTATTATCCTTACAATCCACTGTCGAATAAGAACCTTAACAATTTAAAATAAAGGGAATTTACAAATTTGTAGTCCTCACTTTTCCGTCATGTCCCCAAACTCTGTAGTGACATTGGTACAGTAACCCCGCCATTATTTGCGGGGGTTACGTTCCTCCCCCACCCGCGGATCCTGGAAATCCGTGAATTATTGATGCGGTGTTAAATCCCTATGTATGATATTACATGCGCTGAAATATGCTTCTTAAACACATTCTATAGACAGTCTTAATCATTAATACAATAATAATGCAGTAAAATGTAGTAATGATTAAGTAAAAACTTTTTAATTTTGTACTGTGATAATATTTATTAATAAATAAAGCGCTTAGGCTCCTTACCAGAAGCTAGAGAAGATGTAGGGCGTTTGAGTGACATCATATGGCTTAAATAATCATTAAAAACACACTAAAAATACGTCAATTCACTTTGACGACATGTGTGCGAAGGAGGAAAAAAAAAAAGTGTACACATCATCTGCAACCAATCCGCAGGAGGAAGAAACAAAAGCTCTCAGCCATTGGCTAAATTTGAATCATGTACCAGTGACTTCCAGGGCTCTCGCTAATCCGCAAGTATGCGGGGCCGCAACCGGTGAACCGCAAGCAGGCGGGGGGTTACTGTATTGTAGTAATAAGCATAATACTGTAACAACCTAGAGACAAAGAGTTGGGGGTTCAAGTCCCACTCTCCACAAGGTTGTCACTGTCCTGCCAGTGCAGCTAACTGGGTTATCAAAGACCGGTCATGTCTCACACTGTCTCTGGTGAGAGGTTCATGTAAAAGAACCATTGCTGACTTTCGTCAAGAGTAGCTGCATAGATGCCAGCGTGTTACTGTCCCTTGCTAAAGGGTTGTGTCAGGAAGGTCATCCGACATAAAAACCTATGCCAAATCAAACGTGCGGATCATTCGCTGTGGCGACCCCTGAGAAAGGGGGAAAAGCCGAAAGGAAATCTCAAGATGCATCATAAAGCATGACACAATAAAATGTAACTTTAACATTTTGATAAATTTCTAATTGTTAAGAACCATCTTATTTAAAAATAATATCTTGGCTTCTGGCCTCTTAAACAATTTAATCTATTCACCAAATTAAAGAGGATGATATGAAATGTTATAAGTAATTCTGCAGGAGTGAAGTTGTAGTTATTAAATAGAGTCGGCCCTCTGCTTACAAAATTAATCCGTTCCAGAACCTTTTTCAGAACCTGGAGTTTTCGTAAGTAGAGGTGTATTTTACATGTAAAATGCCTGATTCGTTCCAAGGCTCCCAAGACTACCCCATAAACCCTTTAAAAATTATAAAAGTACACCAATTTTGTATGAAATATGTGTTAAAAGTAAAAGTATTTATTAAACCATTTAAACATTTTATTAACATATTTATTGATTGTACCATTATTAAACATTTTTAGTAACCATTTTTCTATTAACCAAACCAAACAATATTAAACATTATTAAACATTTGTAACACATTCCGCCAAGTGCGTGAGGCGTCGCGGCCGACACCGGAGCTTTTGGGGCGGAACGCGGCTTGTCCGGACTTCCGATCTGTCAAGCAGACAAGTGCGCTTTGAACACTTATTTAGTACTCAACAGTCACACGTTTGCTTGAGGGATCAGAGGTCCGGATGAGCCGCATTTTGCCCACATTCGCCAGAGCGCACCACGTTTATTAAATATTTACTGAATTTAATAACTTAAAAAACGAAAAATATGCTGCAATGAGCACTCTCGAAACTCACGAACCAATAGTACAGCTCTCCTTTATGTGTGAAACAAACAAGCTTTATGGGTGCAGTACTATGGCGATTCAGCTCTTTCCTGGCCAATGGGAGGCCAGCGGGGCGGGATGTTGGGAGACAGCCAATGAGACAGCAACTCACGCATTGTTTGAATGTTTGAATGGCGCGTTTGACGCTTTTCGTAAGAAGAGGTTGTTTCGTATGCAGAGGACGAAAATTTAGGAAAATGTTTTTCGTAACCTGGATTTTTCGTATTCAGTATTCAGAGGTTTTCGTAAGTGGGCAGTGGTGGTCTAGTGGATAGGGCGCAGGATCGCTGATCCAAAGGTTGGGGGTTCGAGTCCCCACAGGGTTGTCACTGTCCCCCCAGTGCAGCTAACTGGTTATCAAAGGTGGGCCATGTCTCTCACTGTCTATGGTGAGAGGTTCATGTAAAAGAACCATTGCTGACTTTCGTAAAGAGTAGCTGCAAAGCGGTCAGCATGTTTCTGTCCCTTGCTAAAGGGTTGTAACAGGAAGGGCATCCAACATAAAAACCTATGCCAAATCAAATGTGCGAATCAGATGATTCACTGTGGCGACTCCCGAGAAAGGGAAAAAGCCGAAAGGAAAATAAGAAGAGGTTTTCGTAAGTAGAGGGCCGACTGTACTGTATTATTGATATGCAGCACATATACTTCTTTTCTGAATAATCAGCATCATGGTCTCTCTGTGTCTATATTTCAGTTACTCGGCATATTCTTGTTTCCTATATTTCACCTTCATCTCCAGACCACATGCTTGTCTGCGTCTGAGCTTCCCAGAGTCCCTGTAGTCATATCAGTCACAGTTACAATTCTGGGCCTTTTTTTGGCTCCCACGTACGTTGTTGGGCCACATGAGTCATAATACCTTTCTCCTCCACATATTCTGCCCAGGATTGGTTCAAGAATAGAACATAAACACACTCATACACACAATAGGATTTACTGCTACCTCAGACTCACTGCTACTTTTTACTTCTACTTAATTTTATACGAACAAATGTGATCACTGTATCAGAACTTACATACTGAAATCACTGAACTGTAAAACTTCCAAATTATTTTAGTCCCAAATCCCAACCCCTCACACTTTCATTGCAAACCATGACTGCAGAAAGTTATTCACACAAGATTACCAATGGATTTCACACTGGATTAACACTGGATTGCAGCATAAGGTCAGGCGAAGGGGAGAAAAAAAACAAGCATGTTGAGGGAGAAATTATTTATACAGGGATCCCAGATCTCCACTATTTAGCAGAATTACTCTATTTTTACTCGCCAATTTAGCGGAATTACACTATTTTTAAAAAATTTGTGCAATAAGTACAGTGTAAGACTGTTTACTAGAGCAGAGTAAATGTTGTGATTTTGAATTATAGTGTTATACTATTAACATCTAGCGCATAAATTATTATTTTTTTTGCTGTTGCAAGGCTTATTATATACAGTAGCTTTATTTATTTCATGTAATTATCGAAAATGTCTGCAGTGTCTTTTGAGTATGTTTAAATAAATATTTTGCGCATGTGGCATAAATAAACAACATAGACACCATTACTGACTTTTGTAAAGAGTAGGCTGCAAAGCCGTCAGCGTGTTTCTGTCCCTTGCTAAAAAGGGTTGTGAGAGGAAGGGTATCCAACGTAAAAACCTATGCCAAATCAAATGTGCGAATCAGATGATTCGCTGTGGCGACTCCCGAGAAAAGGGAAAAAGCCAAAAGGAAGAAAGAAAGAAACATAAATGACGAGCCATAGCGCTATGCTATTTGAATTATATGTGTTTATCTACACTGAAATAACCTTTTAGTATTTTTTACATTATGTAAGCTGTTTTGTTTCATGTTTATGCATGGTACAAAACAATGATTAACTTGTTTGTATGATTTTTTTTTTTTTTTTTTACATGACATGCTCTGCCCCTGTACCCCACAAGGGGCCCTGCGGCCCCCTTGACCCCCAGTTGAAATATTTCATTTCCTCTATTTCTAAAACCGTTTCCTCTATTTTTTCTAAACCTCACTGGGATCCCTGTTTTAACAACTGCTAGTACATACACTACAGATCTCAGGTCTGGTCACTCCTACTTATTCTATCAAAATTACATTATACTTTTGACTGGTACTGTATAACCAGAGTTTCTATATAACCCGTTTAGAAGATTTTTAAAATTTTACACTACCTGGTCAAAAAAAAAAAAAAACTTGCACACTTTAATGTTTTCTTGGCCTTGACCACAGCACATAATCTCCATAGCCTTGAGTTCCAATTGGTCGGGTCAAGGTTCAGCAACATTAATGTGGCATTAAAATAAAGTATGGTGAAGACCTGAATGTACTGAAGGAGCAGGTTATCACATCAATGGACATTTTCTGTCCTGATGACATGAATATTAAATGGAGACTCAAATAATGAAAGAGTGGTTCAAGGAGAATGAAGAATAATTTTCACCTGTGTATTAGCAACCCGGAGTCCTGACCTCAACCCTACTGAAAGTTTTTGGGATGTCCTGGACAAGTCGTTATTTGAGTGGTTCTGTTTTTCCCTCCTCAGTTCAAGACATTGGTGAAAAATGAACTCAAACATGGATGGAAAGTAGTGTTATGTTGCTCAAGTTTATTGAAACAGTGTCATGGAGATAACGTGCTGAGATCAAGGCTAAAGACTCTCAAAGAAAATATTATAGTGTAGCTTTTTTTTGTTGTTATTCGGGCAGTGTATGCTTAAATTCAGAACCAGAATTGTTTACCCTGTTATGAGATGGTTTGGACATGTTCAGCGGAGGGATAGTGAGTATATTGGTAGTAGGGTGCTGAGGTTGGAACTACCAGGCAGAAGGCCTAGAGGAAGACCAAAGAGAAGATTTATGGATGTGGTGAAGGAGGACATGAAGGTAGTCGGAGTAAGAGTAGAAGATGTAGAGGATAGGGAGAGATGGAGGCAGATCATTCGCTGTGGCGACCCCTGAAGGGAAAAGCCGAAAGGAAAAGAAGAAGAAGAATTGTTTACTCTATCAAATTCAGTTGTGACAATGCTATGCACTATGTTTGATACAAACACTACACAATACACTAGCGTCCCATCCAAGAGGAGTTGAACTCCTGGTCGCTTCACGCTATGGAAACCGTGGATAAGCACCGCTATGATGAGCCACTAGGCTCGGATGTAAAAAGCCCAACAGACTTTACTTACTTTTTACTTTTTAACCACTCACTCACTAATTTTCCAAGCCGCTTAATCCTGTTAGGGTCACAGTGAGATCGATGCCTGTCTCAGCTGACACTGGACAAATGCAGAGTATGCCCTGAACAGCATATTAGACCGTCGCAGAAACAATACACAAACAACTATACACACTCAGTTTAAATCAACCAATTTGCCTAATGTGCATGCGTTTGTGGACTGTCTGTGTATGTGGGGTGTGTGTGTGTGTGTGTGTGTGTGTGTGTGTGTGTGTGTGTGTGTGTGTTGGGGGGGGCAGAAGACATGGAGGGAACCAACGTAAGCACGAAAGAACATGCAAGCACCACACAGAAATGCCTGAACCCAGAAAAAAAACCCAGGACCTTCTTCCTGCGAGACATACATGCTGACAATGTCACCACTGTGCTGCCCTTTTTATAACGACATCTGAACTATTTTGTGTTCCAGCATACAGGTTTTTATAGTAGTATAAATGTATATCTGTTGGAGATAATATATATATTTATTATTTATATGCCCCGTTATATAATACATACTCTTTTACTGAACTGTGTGTGTGTGTGTGTGTGTGTGTGTGTGTGTGTGTGTGTGTGTGTGTGTGTGTGTGTGTGTGTGTGTGTGTGTGCCTGCCTACAATCAGATGGAGAACGAGGAGCTAATATTCCACTATTGGGCTCTGTTTGACGGTCATGCTGGCTCAGGTGCAGCTGTAATGGCTTCTAGACTCCTCCATCATCACATTGAGGAGCAGCTCCAGGAGATAGTAGATATCCTGCACAATCTGGCATCACCACCACCCACTATACTGGGAGATGACATCAATCATACCAGTACCCCCTGCATGCCTCGAGCCCTAACACGAGCATCCTCATTACGCAACTCGCCTTGTACTGCTGCGCCACGTTTTTTCACTGAAAAGAAGATCCAGCATGAGAGTCTGGTGATCGGTGCCCTGGAGAATGCCTTCAGATACATGGTGAGGATGATCTGGGGATAGTGTACTGTACTGTCTTCAAAGTTATTCGGATAGCTTTTTTAAACCTCCACATTTTAAACTAGAGGGGGAAAAAAAAAAAAAATATATATATATATATATATATATATATATATATATATATATATATATATATATATATATATGTATATACAGACGCTCACCAACTTATGTTTTAGTTCGGTTACGGACGGTCGAACGTAAGGTGAAAAAGAAACGTAAGTTGTTACTGTATGTTCCAGTGACGTATGACGTTCATATTGTACTATAGCATAGCATAGCATAGGCCTCCGTCAGTCCCGAAGGACTATGGCTGCGCTCTGGCCAGTATCCCGACTGGTGATACTCCCCAGTGCACAGAGCCTGGGTAGGGAGTAATGAGGGACAGGCTGTTACCCAAGCAGCAAGTCCCCCCCCTGTCTCGGCGCCACCGGAAGGATCCAATGGAAAGGCATATTGTACTATACATCCATAAATACCATTATAGTATCTCATAAAACACCCCTAAATCAATTATTATAAACAGAGCATTGTAAAATAATATCAAACAATATCAACATTAATTTCAAATAAATTAAATTCAAGCAAAATAATTTCAAATAGATAAATTTTAATCAAATTCACTCATCAATTATCAAATACAGTATCAAATATAACCTTTAACATTCTCTGTGATGAGCTCTTTCTGCTTGTAAATGGTTCCGATGGTCGACGGAGCCATTTAGAAGAAACGTGCAACATTCACATGTTTTTCACCAGCATCGATTTTTTTGATAATAGCCATCTTCGTTTCTAACGAGATGGCTTGCCGCTTTTTCTGATTACCACTATCACTAGTAGGCTTACGCTTCTGACCAACCATATGTGCTTAGGGTTACAAAAGTCCGCAAAACAGTATAAACACAAAGATCACAGAGATGACGTCTTAACACAAGGGTAACATGCAGTGAACTGGGAAGAAGGAGGGCACGTTCAGTCTGTCGTTTGTAAACAATGGACGCAGCATCATTACATCATTGCGTCATTACGTCAGTGTACTACATAGGTATGTCTCGTACTTCAGAGAGCACACTAAACTCAAAATTTGACTTTTTTTTTAAACGTAAAATTGAAAAATACGTAAAATGAATGAACGTAAGTCGGGGAACGTCTGTATAAGGTATTTTGTAAATATTACATCAGTGTCAGTTGTCGTACTTTAATCAGTACTCTGATATATGAATAAAATATATTTCAAATGGTCTCTGTATATCCAGATGAATTCCCCTATTAGTACTGTACATTCAAAGTGATAATGACTTGGGACTAAGTGGGATTATGACATAAACACCAAATAGCACTTAGAATGGTATGTGCATGTTGGGTGGGGGTCATGGTGGCTTTGATCAAATTGGGAGAATCTTTTATAAATAAAACTAATTTTAATTGCTTAAACACGGCAGCTCTGATGCAGTGAAACCCTTGTATTAATTATTTTTGAAACCAGCATGGTTACAGAATCAAGTCTTTAGTTGGCTAATGGAGAATTAACCATCATTAGCACAGTGGGTTGATGACCCAGAGTTTATTGCCTGCTGCTTAAATAACATAAGTTTTTATTTATTTTTATTTAATTTTAGGCACACACACACACACACACACACACACACACAAATATGTACAGTCATGTAAAAAGAAAAATGTGGACACTCCATTAAATAGCCAACCCTTTATTAAGAAATATTCACATAATGATGTCCAATCTTGTTTTTATTTCTGGAAAAGAAAGTGATTTAATTGTAATTAAATAACAAACATATTTTTACTCATAAAATGCAGCCGTGAGGACAAGTTTCCGTCCTCACGCCGGTCCCAAGCCTGGATAAATGCACAGGGTTGTGAGAGGAAGGGCATCCGGCCTAAAACTTTTGCCAAAATACAGAATGCGAACCGTTATATACTGGGTAGTGTATATATACCGATAGTGAGTATATTGGTAGTAGGGTGCTGAGGTGAAGGCGGACATGAAGGTAGTTGGAGTAAGAGTAGAAGATGCAGAGGATGGGGAGAGATAGAGGCAGATGATTCGCTGTGGCGACCCCTGAAGGGCAAAGCCGAAGGGAAAAGAAGAAAAAGAAGAAGAAGAACATTTTTACCCATAAAACAAAATATATGAAAAACAATGCATATTTTAATGGAGAAAAAAAATTATACACCCCTACATATTTTCCCACTTAAAATGGCTATAATCACACACAGATGTGTGTGATCAGATCAGATGTACATGACCAGAACATCCCAGCAGTTTGAAGAATTCTTGCCTTATGTAAACCTCAGACATTTAGTTTGATGTGACCCTGTCTGTTGATATGAGACTGAGCATCGTGGTCAGATCCAAAGAGCTGTCTGAGGCCCTCAAGAAAGAAGATTGTGGCTGCTAATGAGGCTGGTAATGTACGTGTATATGTATATGTGTGTATATATATATATATATATATATATATATATATATATATATATATATATATATATATGTGTGTATATATGTGTATATATGTATATATATGTGTATATATATATATGTGTATATATATATATATATATGTATATATATATATATATATATATATATATATATATATATATATATATATATATATATATATATATATGTGTGTGTGTGTGTATGTATAAATGTGTATATATATATATATATATATATAGATAGATAAATATAGATAGATAGATACTGTATAGATATATTAAAGACTTTGACATCAGCCATTCCACCATCCGGTAAATTGTTTACAAGTGGAGGACATTCAAAACAACTGCCACCATGCCCAAGTTTGACCATCCAAGCAAGTTCACCCCCAGAGTAGGCCGCAAAGATGCTAAAAGAAGTCACCAAAAGTCCTAAAATATCATCACTGAAGCTACAGCAGGCTCTATGATCAGAAAGAGATGACACAAGTTTGAACTTAATGTGAATTGTCTAAGGAAGAAACCTTTGCTCTCTATAAAGAACATCAAGGCCAGACTGAAGTTTGCCAGAGAGAACATAGGCAAAGACCAGGTCTTCTGGAGTAATGTTCTTTGGACAGGTGAGTCTGAAGTTGGATTATTTGGACACCAGAACAGAAGACATGTTTGGTGGAAACCAAATACAGCATTTCGTGGAAAGAACCTTATACCAGCTGTAAAGGACAGAGGTGGAAGTGTCATGGTTTGGGGATGCTTTGCTTCAGCAGGGCCTGGCCAGCTCACCATCATGGTGCTTGAAGAACCTGTGAAACCATCTGTAAGAAAAAATAATAAATTAAAGCCAAAGCGGAACTGGACACTGCAACATAACATTCACCCAAAACATTTCAGTAAATCCAACAAGGTGTGACTGAAAATTAAAAAGTGGAAAGTCCTGGAATGGTCCAGTCAAGGCCCAGATCTTAATCCCATTGAGCTGATGTGGGGTGAGTTGAAACGGGTTGTGCATGCAAGAAACTCCTCAAACATATGGCAGCTGAAAGAATTCTGCATTGATGCCTGAGGTAAACATTCCTCAGATCGCTGTGAGACTGATAGATGGCTACAGGAAGTGTCTCATTGAAGCCAATGTGGGTAGCACTAGTCATTAAGGGGTGGGGGCGTCCTAATTTTGACCTCCATTGAAATACGCATTGTTGTTCATATTTTTTTGTTTGACAAATTTACATATTTTACTCATGTTGTTTAATTACAATAACTCACTTTCTTTTTTCAGAAATAAAAAAAAAAACAAGATTTGATATTATGTGAACATTTATTAATAAAGATTTGACTATGTAATTGGGTGTCCTAATTTTTTCACATGACTATGTGTGTGTATAATCATTGTTACATTATTTATTTTTCAATTCAATTACAGTCCGCAAGATTTAATATTTTTGGTGCAAAGGATTACAACTTTTTAACAGACCACGGGATGCATGCTTTGTAATACTTTATATTAAAATTCTATTAAATACAAGAAATGAAATGATCTCTTTTAGGAGTACTGCATGGTATGTGGTGTAGCCTCCGGAAAAAAAAAAAATAACAAAAACTATTTTATTTGCAGATATTTACCATGAAGTGTTTATATGCTATATACTCTATATTAAGGTAAAGTCTGTTGGGTTTTTACACCCGAGCCTCGTGGCTCATCGGGCCGGTGCTTATCTCTGGTTTCCATAGCGTGAAGCCACCAGGAGTTCAACTCCCCCTGGATGGGACGCTAGTCCATCGCAGGTTACCTTCCCAGTATATTTTTACTGGTACCCATTTATACTGCTGGGTGAGCAGAGGCACACTTGTGGTTGAGACCTTGCCCAGGGGTCTTAGCACAGTGAAGGTCTCAGTGGGATTCGAACTCGCAACCTCCCGATCATGAGCACAGCACCCGAACCACTACGCCACTGGCCCCACATACGCTATATTAGCTCATTTGTAAATTGTTTTACTGTAAAATTCAGCTTGTTCAAGTAGTGGCATGGTGCAGAATGTAAAACAATTGAAAATTCTTTTTAAATGCTTTTGACTGTGCAGTTACTCTTCGACTCATTCTCTCTGCTCTAATGATCACTACTGATCCTGGCATTGTCAGTAATCGCTGTCATGCAAGATTGCTTACAAAGTCATGTTCTTTAGTTTATGGTTTATAGTCATAAAGTAATACTGTGAGTTTCCTGGTTTAATTTAAAGTACAGTACTGTATATTGCAATTTGGGCCGAATGCCTTACTGAGATATGGTGTATGTTACCACTAGATGGCAGCACCTGTCAGTGATCTAAAGTCCTTGCCACATGAGGGCCACTGAAGGGCTATTTATCGTTGGAAAACAAAATCTGTAGCATTGAATCTATTGTCGTTAACCCTTAAAGTTTCAACACATCTTAGGCAACAGTCACGAATGATATTGAATTACCTTTTCAGTACAAAGTAGCTGTAGTAGAAAACTAACAAAAAAAGAAAAGCAACCATGATGAAGATATAAAATATTATTTATCTTTCTGTCCTTTTGCATTTATATTCCCATTTATGGCATTTGGCAGACATTTGAAGCATTCAACAGTTCATGGTGGCACTCTTGTAGTACCTGGACCTGAACCCCCAGCATTTGGGTCACAAAGAGCCTTAACCACTGAGCCACCACTGTACCGTTTAAGGGCCCGCTATTGAGAATGCTTTGGGGTCTCCACATCCCCCGACCTCTCCATCTCTCTCTCTCTCTCGATGTCTACATTCAATCACAAGGAATGGAAGTCGATCCCTGAAGCTTGAATGATGCTCATACAGGGATTGTCATGGCTGTGATCACAATGATCTACCATATGGTTCGCCGGGCCACATACGGACTCACTCACACCTACGGGCAATTTGGAACAGCCAATTAACCTACTGTGCATGTTTTTGGACTGTGGGAAGAAACCAGAGTACCCAGAGGAAACTCACACAAGCATGGAGAGAACATGGAAACACTCCACACAGAAACGCCCGGGCCTGTAATCAAACCCAGGCCATCTTGCTGTGAGGTGGACGTGCTAACCACTACGCCACCATGCCGCCATGACCTCTACATAGTTACAGTATCATCAATACGATAACATAAGGGCAGTGGTGGCCTGGTGGTAAAGGTCACCGGATTGCTGATGCTATGGTTGGGGGTTCGAGTCCCACTCTCCATAGGGCTGGCACTGTCCCCCCAGTGCAGCTAACTAGGTTACCAAAGGCTGGCCATGTCTCTCACTGTCTATGGTGAGAGGTTCATGTAAAATAACCATTGCTGACTTTTGTAAAGAAGAGCTGCAAAGCCGTCAGCGTGTTTCTGTCTCTTGCTAAAGGGTTGTGTCAGGAAGGGCAGCCGACGTAAAAACTTATTCCAAATCAAACGTGCAAATCATTCGCTGTGGCGACCCCTGATAAAGGGGGAAAAGCCAAAAGGAAATCTATCTCATCTCATCTCAAAGAAGAGGCCTGTTGAGGTCATACAGTAATCTAGATTCATTGAACAGTATCTTCTTTTCCTTTTGGCTTTTCCCTTCAGGGGTCGCCACAGCGAATCATCTGCACAATGCTATCCCTCTGATGTACTCATTCCTGACCCTATCCATCCTCGTTACTCCCAAAGAGAACCTCAACATTTTCATCTCTGCTACCTCAAGCTCTGCCTCCTGTCTTTCCCCAGGGCCACTGTCTCTAAACCATACAACATCGCTGGCCTCAACACCGTCTTGTACACTTTTCCTTTCATTCTTGCCAATACCCTCCTATCACACATCACACCGGACACTTTTCTCCAACCATTCCAACCTGCCTGCACACGCTTCTTCACCTCTTTTCCACACTCTCCATTGCTCTGGATTGTTGAGCCTAAGTACTTAAAATCCTCCACCTTCGTTATCTCTGCCCCCTGTAACCTCACTGTTCCTCTTGGGTCCTTGTCGTTCACACACATGTATTCTGTTTTACTGCAGCTAACCTTCATTCCCCTGCTTTCCAGGGCATACCTCCACCTCTCTAGATTTTCCTGCACTTGTTCTCTGCTCTCACTACAGATCACGATGTCATCTGCAAACATCATAGTCCATGGAGATTCTTATCTAACCTCGTCTGTCAGCCTGTCCATCACCATAGCAAACAAGAAGGGGCTCAGAGCTGACCCTTCATGCAGTCCCACCTCCACCTTGAACTCTTCTGTCACACCGACAGCACACCTCACCACTGTCTTACATCTCTCATACATGTCCTGCACCACTTTAACAAACTTCTCTGCTACTCCAGACTTCCTCATGCAATACCACAGTTCCGCTCTCAGAACCCTGTCATATGCTTTCTCCAGATCCACAAAGGCACAATGCAGCTCCCTCTGGCCTTCTCTGTACTTCTCTATTAACATCCTCAAAGCAAACACTGCACTGTGGTGCTCCTTCTTGGCATGAAACCAAACTTTTGTTCACAAATACTGACCTCTGCCCTTAGTCTATTCTTTCCCATAACCTCATCGTATGGCTCATCAACTTTATCCCTCCGTAGTTGCCACAACTCTGCACACTTCTCTTCCATTCCTAGGGCATTTTCTCAGTCTCTAAGACCTTGTTGAATATTCTTGTAAGAAAATCTACTGCTACCTCGCCGAGACACTTCCATACCTCCACCAGTATGTCATCAGGACAAACGGCCTTTCCACTCTTCATCCTCTTCAATGCCCTCCTCACTTCACCCTTACTAATCTTTGCTACTTCCTGGTCCTCAACAGTCACCTCTTCTACTCCTTTTTTTCTCTCTCATTTTCCTCATTCATCAGCTCTTCAATGTACTCTTTCCATCTTCACAGCACATTTCTGTCATCAGTCAATACGTTTCCCATTCTGTCCTTAATCACTCTAACTCGCTGCACGTCCAGCCTAGCATGCAAGTCATCATACACCCTCTGTTTGGCCTTTGACACCGCTACTTTCGCCTTACGCTGTGTCTCCCTGTACTCCTATTTACTCTCTTTGGTCCTCTCAATGTTCCACTTCTTCTTAGCTAACCTCTTCCTTTGCACATACTCCTGCACTTCCTCATTCCACCACCAAGTCTCCTTATCTACTGTCCTTCCAGTGGACACACCAAGAACTCTCCTACCTGTCTCCCTGATCACATTAGCTGTAGTTATCCAGTCATCTGGAAGTACTTCCTAACCACCCAAAGCCTGTTTCAACTCCTCCTTGAAGACAACACAACACTCTTCTTTTTTCAGCTTCCACCACTTTGTCTTCTGCTCTGCCTTTGCCTTCTTCACCTTTCTCACCATCAGCATCATCCTGCACACCATCATCCTATGCTGTTTGGCAACACTGTCACCCACTACTACTTTACAGTCACCGACTTCCTTCAAATTACATTGCCTACACAGGATATAGTCTATCTGTGTGCTCCTACCTCCGCTTTTATAAGTCACCCTATGCTCCTGTCTCTTCTGGAAGAAAGTATTCACCACAGCCATTTCCATCCTTTTTTCAAAATCTATCAACATCTGTCCTTCTGTGTTGCTGTTCTGGATACCAAACCTGCCCATCACTTCCTCGTCCCTTCAGTTGCCTGCACCAACATGTCCATTGAAGTCTTCCCCAATGACCACTCTTTCACCTCTGGGGGTACTCTGCATTGCGTCATCTAACTCACTCTAGAATCTCTCCTTCTCTTCTAGCGCACATCCTGCCTGTGGGGCATAAGCACTAACAACATTGAACATCACGCCTTCAATTTCTAACTTGGGACTCATCACTCTGTCTGACACTCTTTTTACTTCTAGAACATTCTTGACAAACCCCTCCTTCAAGATGACTCTTACTCCATTTCTCTTCCCATCCACAGCATGATGAAACAGCTTAAACCCTGCTCCTAAGCTTCTAGCCTTGCTACCTTTCCACCTGGTCTCCTCAACACACAGTATGTCCTCCTTCCTCCTCTGCATCATGTCAGCCAGCTCTCTACCTTTTCCTACCATAGTTCCAACATTCAAAGTCCCTACTCTCAGTCCTAGACTTATGCCTTTCCTCCTCTCTCTCTGCCTATGGACACGCCTTCGACCTCTCCTTCTTCGACCTCTCCCTCTTCGACCAACAGTTGTCCAATTTCCACTAGCACCCTGTTGGTTGACACTGATGGCGGTCGTTGTTAACCCGGGCCGCGACCGATCCAGTATGAAATTAGTATTGGCAGTTCGCATAGTGTATTTTGGCAAAAGTTTTACACCGGATGCCCTTTCTGTCGCAACCCTCTGCATTTATCTGGGCTTGGGACCGGCGTGAGGACGGACACTTGTTTGTGCCCATCCTCACGGCTGCATTCATTGAACAGTATGTAAATTATAATTATTTTTCTTGACCTAAAAAGAAATGACTTGATATTTGGTGCATCAGAAATCAGGTGTGGCCAACCAGTCTGAGACTAAATTTTGCTGTGGTAATGAAAAGAGCCAACAAGGTTTCATGCTCACCCCATGCCTCCTCTCACCAAATTTAGTACACACAGTAAAGTTTTCAGATAAAGTAGCCTCTGTTTTAATACAAGGCTGCCATGGAAACACATGCACACAAATACACACACAGTATTTAATCCACTCATCAGATGGTTCATTTGGAAGCTCAAGGGGGAGCTGGACAGAGCTGCGCTGCACTTCCTCCCCCCCCCGCACCGAGACCTTCTGCTCAGTCCCTCTCCACCTACTCACACCGGCTCCAACTTCGGTCTGCCTCCTACACATTTCTATATACTCTGACTCAGCTTTCTGATCCACCCCTGCACTGGCTTGATCCCCCATCAGTTAGTCTCTACCTTGAGATGAACAGAATAAAGGTGATAGCTTACCTGGATTAGGTAATAATTTCACACTTTACACTTCTGAAATTATTTAATTCATTTGTTCATTCACTTTCTTTCATTCACTTTCTAGCATGGCTAAAGTCGGGATTTGAGTCCCACTCTCGACAAGGTTGTCACTGCCCTTTCGTAAAGAGTAGCTGCATAGCCGTCAGCGTGTTACTGTCCCTTGCTAAAGGGTTGTGTCAGGAAGGGAATCCGACATTAAAAAAACTATGCCAAATCAAACATGCGATGATTTGCTGTGGTGACTCTTAAAAAAAGGGAACAACCAAATTGAAAAGAAGAAGTTCATTCACTTTCTGAGCCGCATAATTAGGATCGCAGAGAGGCTGGCACCTATCTTAGCCGATAGGGCAGGCCATTGCAAGGCAAAATTATTTTATTTATTTATTTATCGTGTTTGTTTTTTTGTCAGCTGAAAGAAAATACTGCAATCTTATTGACTCTTACCCCTGGGGATTCAGATTCAGAATATATGCAGATATTTTATTATAGATATCACCTTAATGTTTGAAATGATAGGAAACACCAGGGAGCTTTTAGTTTAAAAAAAGAAGGAAAAAAAAAAAACTATTGCAACAGTTTTCCCCTCAGTCAGTACAAAGAGCTCAAACCTGCAGTCGAAGCTTTCTCTCCTTTTTTCCCCCCCTCTATGTTCTCAGTAAATAGCAGGGCAGTTGTGGCCTGGTTGTAAAGACCAGCTGGATCAGCTGGATCGCTGATCCTAAGGTTGGGCGTTCGAGTCCCACTCTTCACAAGGTTGACACCCCCCCCCACCCCCCCCCCCCCACCCCCAGTGCAGCTAACTGGGTTATCAAAGGCCGGTCATGTCTGTGACTGTCTATGGTGAGAGGTTCATGTAAAAGAACCATTGCTGACTTTGTAAAGAGTAGCTGCAAAGCTGTCAGCGTGTTTCTGTCCCTTGTTGAAGTGTTGTGTCAGGAAGAGCATCCGACGTAAAAACCGATGTAAAATCAAACATGCGAAACATTGCTGTGGCGACCCCTGAAAAAAAGGGAAAAGCCGAAAGTAGAAGAAGAACAAGAAGAAGAAGTTCTCAGTAAATAGAAGGATCCCTTTTATATAAAAAAGACCAGAAGTGTATGTGTGTTGAGTGTTCAAAAACTAGTTGAAGCTTTTTAGGGGTTTTTGTTCATCTTGGCAGCTTTAGAGGAAGTTTCCCCAAGCGGCACAAAGAGGCAAAACTGGTGCGCACTCCAGCTGGAAGTTTTCAAACTGAGACAATTGTGTCAAGCAGTCATACTACAGTACTTTCGTTTAATAATAGCCAGTGCTTCATGTTAAAAATCACCGTTATACATCACCACTGTTCAGACATCCTCAGAAAACAAACACCTGTATTGAATCATTTTCAACTTTAAAGTAGAAATTAGTATCCTACGTTCATTTAATTATATAAGCCATTTAATCTGGTGTAATCAATGTCAGTGTCTAAAATGTTAACTGATGTAATGTCAACAACATTCTATTAGCCTTAAGGCACAAGTATTTTAGTATATACTATATGAGAACATCAACTAAATCAAGCTTTTTTAAGTTGATTTTATATATTTTTTTTAAATAGAGTGGCAAGTGAGCCCCGTGTCCACATAGTGCTTTAGATAATAAAAAGTATTAACTTTTCATAGTTTTAGTATAAATAGAAACACAAAGAAAGCAAATTAAAATAAGATTTTGTTGAATGTTTACACATTTTAACCACCTCAGTGCAGTGAACTGGGTTATCAAAGCTCGCCGGCCATGTCTCTCACTGTCCATGGTGTGAGGTTCATGTAAAAGAACCCTTGCTGACTTTCAACAAGAGTTGCTGCAAAGCCATCAGCGTGTTTCCATCCTGCGATGGCCTGACGAGCTCATCCAGGGTGTACTCTGCCCTCATTCAGAGTCGGCTGGGATGGGCGCCAGCCTCCCTGCGACCCTAATTAGGATTAAGCGGTTACAGAAAATGAACTGAACTGAACATTTTAACTGTTGATGGGGCAGATGAACTCCATGCTGTATAATGGTGTGTCGGGAGGAAACATTCTACATCTCTACATTCTATCTCCATATTCAGTCATTTTTATTAAAGCAAAAATCAATGCTATTGGTTACTCTTAATATCTGAAAAGCATTAAAAAGAGCCTGTGAATTACTTCTTGTAACTTCCCTGAATCCTAGAACTGTCCCTAAACCCTTGTATCCCCAGCCTTGCCACGTTCTTAACAGAAGCAGCACACAGACGAACTTTGTGTGTTGAAAATCAACTTCATCAGAAGTAAACACCTCAAAAGATCCCTACATTATCAGTCTTCTTTAAGAAAGAATTAGTTTAATGTTGTAGCCTAGTGTTTCCTTGCTCAGTCACATGTATGTACACACTAGAGCCCTGCGCGGGGTGGGTTTCAGCCCGCGGGCCACCGCGGGCACAAATTTAAAGTCAGACTTTTTAGTTTGCGGGGCGGGGCGGGTCAATTTGAAACTTATATGGGGCGGGGTGGGTTGAGAATGATCCAAGTTTTGCGGGGTGGGCTGCGGGCTATATCACCGATTCATGCGGGCTGTTGCGGGGCTAAAGAGCACTTCAACAAATTATACTGCTATATACAGACACTCCCTGACAGAACTCTCAGCTCTGCTGGTGATTCACATCAGTGCAGGCTGAGTTCTAAACGAGTTCGCCCTTGCTCACTTGAAAGACCGGAAGTTCGTATAACCCACAGCAAGTACACTACTTTTTGAGCACTTCAAATATTGTAAGCGTTGATTGGCTGTTTGAAGCTTCATGTAAAGTGAGTCGGCTCAGCTTCATGTTATGTGACTCTGGTAAAAACACATATTTGGCCAAAATGTCCTTCCCTGGAAAATCTTCTGGCCAAAACGTCCATGGCCAAAACATCCAGGCCAAAACGTCCAGGCCCAAACATCCGTTGGCCAAAACGTCCGTTCACCGTGACTCTGCAGGCAAGTACATATTGTTACTTAACTTAGGAATAGAGCAGCCAGACTTAAACCATTTGGCTCCTTCTAGTTGTAATTGTGAACAGCAGCCTCAAGTCTTAAAAATAAAAGTTTGAATATGAATACTTCACTACGAGGTTAATTGCCATATTGCTTTTATGCATGTAATCTAAAGTCCAAACACACTGGGTATCTATCATATAAACTGCATTATCATTGTAATTGTGCAATGTTAGTTGTTGATTTTAATGTAATTTTTTATGGTTTGAGTGAATTAAAGGATGAATATTAATATGTAGTTATGTTGAGCGGGCTGCGGGGCGGGTGCAGGCTCAGAATCAGAAACTGCGGGGCGGGCTGCGGGCCAGGTCAGAATTTCACTTGCGGGGCGGGGCGGGCTGACCTACAAGGGTAAATGTGTGGGGCGGGCCGCGGGCCACAATTCTAATTTGCGGGGTGAGCACGGGCTTGTGATCTTGGCCCGCGCAGGGCTCTAGTACACACGCGTATATATATATATACACACACACAAACATGCATGCGAAACGTCCTGAAAATGTCTGCTTAGTAGTGTTGCTATACTACTTGATACACAAGGAAAGCAAACCAGACAAGATAATTGTGTTGTATTTTTCTATTTTAAAGTATGATAACCCCTAGATGGCAGACCAATCAGATCACACCTTCCCCGTGTACTTTATACTTATTAAATGTACACAATAATTATATGTATACATAGCATAATTGAATTAATAAGTGTGTGTGTGTGTGTGTGTGTTTGTTTGTTTGTTTGTTTGTTTGTCAGGATGCCCAGATCGAGAGGGAGAAAGCTGTGTACAACATAACGGGTGGATGCACTGCACTTGTGGTGGCGTTCATTCTGGGCAAGCTGTATGTGGCGAACGCAGGGGACAGCAGGTGAGTCACACTGATGGCAGCTCATTATCCCACTCACAGTACATCCAGCTTTCAGACACTGGACTGTTTTCCTTTGTCATTAGTGCTCAGTAAGGCTTATAGTGCTGGTGACACTGGTGATCTGCTCTGTTCGAACAGCATGTGCATCAAATAATTACAGATGCAGAATCAAACTCACGCTCTTATCTTGATGTTTATAATGGAGTGTTACTGATTTTTGGTGACAGTTGTGGTTTGAACAATACAGGCAACAGTTTTCATATACTGTTAGAAATGTGGGTGTGGTCTGTGTACATGTAGGTATTAATAATGCACATACTCTGCACCTGTCGATACCAAAGAAGGAGGTGTGGTTACTGTACCTGTCTGTCTCAGTAAAGAAGGGGTGGCCTCTGATTCTCAGTTCTAGCTTAGGAGGTCTGGTGCTTATTAGGAACAGTAAAGGAGGTGTGGCCTTTGTGTGTGTTTACATCAATAAACAAGTCAACGCCTCTGTAACTGTCGGTTCCCTCACTCATAGACTCACTCATTTGCAGAGTTGCTAAATCCTACTAGGGTCATGGGGTGCTGTAGCCAAACCCACACACACACACACACACACACATATATATATATATATATATATATATATACATATACATATATATATATATATATATATATATATATATATATATACACACACACACACACACACAGTGCAAAGACTTTTTATACCGTAAGCATCTCATTAGATCATCACACACCCAGCACACACACACACAACTATTTACATTCACACCAAGAGGCAATTTGGAACAGCCAGTTTGGCAATTGTGCATGTTTGTGAACTGTGCAAGGAAACTGGAGTACCCAGAGGAAAACCCACACAAGCTTGCATAGTGCATGTAAAAGCCACACAGAAATGCCCGAGCCCAGGATTCTAATCCCTGACCTTTCTTCTGTGAGGTGGATGTTCTAACCACTACACCACCATGCTACCCGCTGTCAGTTCCGCTCATGCTATTTGTCTCAGTAAAGCTCAGTAAATAACAGTATGGACTTGGAGCCTGTCAGTCAAGGTAAAGTTAGATTGGCCTTTGTACTGTTAGGTCCAAATAAAGGAACTGTGACCTTGGTGTCTGTCAGTCACAATAAAACAGCCATAGTTTTTATTTTGAAGCTCAACATTAAGAAAAGTAGGTGTGGTTTTGCTTTTGTCAGTCACAGTAAATGTGGCCTGGTATTTTTAGCAGATTATAGAATGTTGAAAGGACTATACATCATGTTTTCTCGGGTGCTTTATGTTCATGTTTCATACATCGGTTTACTGAGATGCATATAATATAATCTCACGAGTAACCACAAACAAGTGAATTAATAATTCATTAGTAATTCATTCCAATCATGGGAATGGGGAAACATTGGATTAAATACAGCTCAAATGTGTATATTTTCTTGCTCAGTGTTAGTAGTGACTGGGTAAGTAGGCCATTACAGTTCGCTAGACTGTTTTTAGCGTTGTATGCTGTTAATGAGTGGTTATTTGGAGCAGGTTGTTAGTGTTATAAAAATAATTCAGCCATACTGACTTTTCTTTGGAAGCCCCCTGGGGAAGCCGGAAGAGAGTACACCACTGATCTCACTGTTGGCATCAAACAGTATGCAGCTACCTATTAATGCGCACTGTAAACAGCCCATTCTCCCGACATCCTTAATCTGTGCTGTCACACACTGAGAAACATGGCTTGGTGTAGCGGTTTTTCTTTTTGCATGCACGCAGTAGGCTGTATTTAGCGGTTCTGAGCTGCTGTTAAAATCAAAGGGGTTAATTAACCTTCTTTTCAATGCTGATCAATTTAGGATGAACTCTGGTCTTCCTTTGTGTGTGTGTATTTTCAGAGCTATCATAATCAGGAATGGTGAAATCATCCCTATGTCTGCAGAGTTCACTCCCGAATCAGAGAGGCAGAGACTGCAGTTTCTGGTTAGTACAAGATCAAAACATCTGCCAAATTATAATTTTTTTTTTAATCAGTAATTGAAAGGAATGAATGAAAGGAATGCAAATGAAAGGAATGCATTGATTTTATTGGGCATTTATCTTTAAATCGTTTGTTTGATGAAGTAAGAAATTAAACATGCTTGGGTGTCGGAAGTCATGAACAATGAGGAGAGGTGTTGTGAATGTGACCAAATGAAAAGTGGAGCAAAGTATTGTTGCTTTTTCAGAGTAAAAAATTACAACCTAAAGCAATGATTCATTTAAGCAATTCACCAGCTGTTCGACCCCAACACCAACTTCCTTACGTTTACAGCATTTGGCATACACCCTTATCCAGAGTGATTTTTAGATGTATTAGGACACAGGCTAAATATACCATTAGCCAAACCTCTGTTGGCAGGATTTTTTTTTTTTTATTTAAATATAAAGATAAATACTGAAAGTGCTAATCCATGTACTCTGGGAAAAGGTAGGTTTCTAGTCATACCACATAATTACCACTCGTGATATCATAATTGGCATTGTTTTCACCGCCATCAGTTTTTGCTTTTATTATTCATATAAACAGTCGGCCCCCGACTTACGAATCCCCCTGGGTATGAAAATCCCGGGTTACGAAAAACATTTTCCTAAGTTTTTGTCCCCGGGATACGAAAACAACCCCCTCCTATGAAAAGAAATTCAAACGCGCCAATCAAAATTTCACACGATGCACGAGTTGCTCTCTCATTGGCTGTCTCTCAACATCCCGCCCCGCTGGCCTCCCATTGGCTAGGAGGGATGACCCAGAACCAGAGGCGACCTTAAAGCGGAAATACAGTGAGGACCTCTGATCCTTCAAACAGATACTGTAATTCCGCTTTAAATAAAACACCCCGTCCATGTGTGTGTGTGTGTGTGTGTGTGTGTGTGTGTGATGTGAGTGTGAGAGAGAGAGAGAGAGAGAGAGAGAAGTAAGCTTAACTCTTTTGTTTTTAGTTTATAACATGGGAGCCTTGGAACGAATCAGGCGTTTAACATGTAAAATGAACCCCCAACTTACGAAACTCCCAAGACTACCTCGTAAACCCTTTGAAAATGAAAAAAGTACACCAATTTTGGATGAAATATGTGTTAAAAGTAAAATAAAACTATTTACTAAACCATTTAAACATTTTATTAACGTATTAAACTATTTTATTAACATATTTATTAATTAAACCATTATTAAACATTTTTTATTAACACACACACACACACACACACACCTGTCTCTCTCTCTCTCTCTCTCTCTCTCTCTGTCTGTCTCTCTCACACACACAAACAGACACACAATACAGTACGCATTAAATGTGTATTGTATACACATGAAATGTTTATTGTGGCGCTGCTGGCCATGCCCACAAGATGTGGAATTCAAAGCACATTCCCTGCTTGACAGAACGGAGGCCCAAACGTAACTTTAACTCGATTCCTTGAGGAATCAGAATTCCAGATGAGCTCACATGCACCACAATTATTAAACATTTACTGAATTAAACAACTTAAAAAACTAAACTAAAGAGTTAAGCCTCCTTCTGTCTGTCTCTCTCTCTCTCTCTCTCTCACACACACACACACACACACACACACACACACACACACACACACACACGGATGGGATGTTTTATTTAAAGCGGAATTACAGTACCTGTTTGAAAGATCAGAGGTCCTCATTCAATATTGACTTGCTTCCTTGCGAGATCAGCGGTCTTCACCCATGGAGCATTTTGTTTTATTATAGTGTCGAAATATTCGCCTCAGTCACTGTATTTCCACTTTAAGGTCCCCTTCTGGTTCAATATACCCCGATTATAGAGGGGTTTCGGCGATAAAGAAATACTGCATAACGCTGCATGATCAATCTCAAAACAAGCCAACAGTCAACTCTCCTTCACATGTGTGACAAACAGGAAGCTTGGGTAAGGTTCAGCTGTGTGATCCCTTCTAGCCAATGGGAGACCAGCAGGGTGGGATGTTGGGAGACAGCCAATGAGAGAGCAACTTCAGCATCGTGTGAAATTTTGAATGGCGCTTTTCGTAAGAGGAGGTTGTTTTCGTATCTTCGTATCCCGGGGATGAAAACTTAGGAAAATGTTTTTCATAACCCGGAATTTTGGTATCCAGGGGGTTTCGTGAGTAGGGGGCCGACTGTGTGTGTGTGTGTGTGTGTGTGTGTGTATATCTTCTTCTTCTTCTTCTTTTACTTTCGGCTGCTCCCTTCAGTTGTCGCCACAGCAAATCATCCACCTCACCCTGTCCTCCGCATCTTCTTTTCTGACTCCAACGACCTTCATGTCTTCCTTCACCACATCCATAAATCTCTTCTTCGGTCTTCCTCGAGGCCTTCTGCCTGGTAGTTCCAACCTCAGCATCCTACTGCCAATATACTCACTATCCCTCCTCTGTACATGTCCAAACCATCTCAATCTCGCCTCTCTGACTTTGTCTCCAAAACATCTTACGTGGGCTGTCCCTCTGATATACTCATTTCTGATCCTATCCATCCTCGTTACTCCCAGGGAGAACCTCAACATTTTCATCTCCGCTACCTCCAGCTCTGCCTCCTGCCTTTTCCTCAGCGCCACTGTTTCTAAGCCATACAACATCGCTGGCCTCACCATCATCTTGTACACTTTTCCCTTCATTCTTGCTGACACTCTCCTATCGCACATCACACCGGATACTTTTCTCCAACCATTCCAGCCTGCCTGCACACGCTTCTTCACCTCTTTTCCACACTCTCCATTGCTCTGGATTGTTGAGCCTAAGTACTTAAAATCCTCCACCTTCGTTATCTCTGCTCCCTGTAACATCACCGTTCCTCCTGGGTCCTTCTCATTCACACACATGTATTCTGATTTACTGAGGCTAACCTTCATTCCTCTCCTTTCCAGGGCATACCTCCACCTCTCTAGATTTTCCTGCACTTGTTCTCTGCTCTCACTACAGATCACGATGTCATCTGCAAACATCATAGTCCATGGAGATTCTTGTCTCACCTCGTCTGTCAGCCTGTCCATCACCATAGCAAACAAGAAGGGGCTCAGAGCTGACCCTTGATGCAGTCCCACCTCCACCTTGAATTCGTCGGTCACACCGACAGCACACCTCACCATCTTACATCTCTCATACATGTCCTGCACCACTCTAACATACTTCTCTGCCACTCCAGACTTCCTCATGCAATACCACAGTTCTTCTCTTGGCACCCTGTCATATGCTTTTTCCAGATCCACAAAGGCACAATGTAGCTCCCTCTGACCTTCTCTGTACTTCTCTATTAACATCCTCAAGGCAAACATTGCATCTGTGGTGCTCTTTCCTGGCATGAAACCAAACTGTTGTTCACAAATGCTGACCTCTGCCCTTAGTCTAGCTTCCACTATTCTTTCCCATAACTTCATCGTATGGCTCATCAACTTTATCCCTCTGTAGTTGCTGCAACTCTGCACGTCTCCCTTGTTCTTAAAAATGGGCACCAGCACACTTCTCCTCCACTCCTCCGGCATGTGCTCACTCTCTAGTACCTTGTTGAATGTTCTTGTCAGAGAACTTGTCTTGTCAGAACCTCTCCTAGACACTTCCATACCTCCACAGGTATATCATCAGGACCAACTGCCTTTCCATTCTTCATCCTCTTCAATGCCCTTCTCACTTCACCCTTACTGATCTTTGCTACATCCTGCTCCTCAATGGTTACCTCTACTACTCTTTTTTCTCTCTCATTTTCCTCATTCATCAGCTCTTCAAAGTACTCTTTCCATCTTCCCAGCACACTTCTGTCATTAGTCAATAGAGTTCCCTCTCTGTCCTTTATCAATCTAACTTGCTGCACGTCCTTCCCATCTCTATTTCTCTGCTGTGCCAACCTGTATAGATCATTTTCTCCCTCTTTACTAGCCAACCTATCATACAAGTCATCATATGCCCTCTGTTTGGCCTTAGCCACTGCTACTTTCGCCTTACGCTGTGTCTCCCTGTACTCCTGTTTACTCTCTTCGGTCCTCTCAATGTCCCACTTCTTCTTAGCGAACCTCTTCCTTTGTACACACTCCTGCACTTCCTCATTCCACCACCAAGTCTCCTTATCTACTTTCCTTCCAGAGGACACACCAAGTACTCTCCTACCTGTGTCCCTGATCACATTTGCTGTGGTTGTCCAGTCATTTGGAAGCACTTCCTGGCCACCCAAAGCCTGTTTCAACTCCTCCTTGAAGACAACACGACACTCTTCCTTTTTCAGCTTCCACCACTTTGTCTTCTGCTCTGCCTTTGCCTTTTTCACCTTTCTCACCATCAGAGTCATCCTGCACACCACCATCCTATGCTGTTTGGCAACACTCTCACCCACGATGACTTTGCAGTCACTGACTTCCTTCAAATTACATCGCCTACACAAGATGTAGTCTACCTGTGTGCTCCTACCTCCGCTTTTATAAGTCACCCTATGCTCCTGTTTCTTCTCGAAGAAAGTATTCACCACAGCCATTTCCATCCTTTTTGCAAAATCTATCAACATCTGTCCTTCTGCGTTCCTGTCCTGGATACCAAACCTGCCCATCACTTCCTCGTCCCCTCTGTTGCCTGCACCAACATGTCCATTGAAGTCTGCACCAATGACCACTCTTTCACCTCTGGTGGTACTCTGCATCACTTCATCTAAGTCACTCCAGAATCTCTCCTTCTCTTCGAGCTCACATCCTGCCTGTGGGGCATAAGCACTAACAACATTGAGCATTACACCTTCAATTTCTAACTTGAGACTCATCACTCTGTCTGACACTCTTTTCACTTTTAGAACATTCCTGACAAACTCCTCCTTCAAGATGACTCCGACTCCATTTCTCTTCCCATCCACACCGTGATAAAATAGCTTAAACCCTGCTCCTAAGCTTTTAGCTTTGCTACCTTTCCACCTGGTCTCCTGAACACACAGTATGTCCACCTTCCTCCTCTGCATCATGTCAACCAGCTCTCTACCTTTTCTGTGCAACATTCAAAGTCCCCACTCTCAGTCCTAGACTCATGCCTTTCCTCTTCTTCTCTCTCTGCCTACGGACACGCCTCCCACCTCTCCTTCTTCGACGTCTTCGACCAACAGTCGTCCAATTTCCATCAGCACCCTGTTGATTGACAGCACTGATGGCGGTCGTTGTTAAGTGTGTGTGTGTGTGTATATATATATATATATATTGATGTATACGCACACACACACAGTGGTACCTCCTCACCTTATGAAAGACCTAACAAATGAAAAATCTAAGTTACGAAACGCATTTACAAAAATTTCCGTCTCTGGATCCGAAAAAAATTCACGTTACCAAACGTGCCATTTCGAAAATTCAAACAATGCGCGACTTGCTCTCCCATTGGCTATCTCCCAACACCCAGCCACGCTAGCCTCCCATTGGCTGGTATGGAGCTGCATCGCCATAATACCCATGATACTTTTCGTGTGCCTTCAACCCATTGTTCATCACGGAGATGCAGCTCTCTCCCATTGGCTATTATGGTGCTGCATCTTCATAATACCCATGATGCTTTTCGTGTGCCTTCAACCCATTGTTCGTCACGGAGATGCAGCTCTCTCCCATTGGCTATTATGGCGCTGCAGCTTCATAATACCCATGATGCTTTTCGTATGCTTTCAACCCATTGTTCATCACGGAGTTCTAACACACGTAAAGGACAGAGTTACTGTTGTTTCGTGAGTTTTTCGAGTGTGCTCATTGCAACTTTATTTTTTTGGCTCAGGCTTTTAGCCTTGCATAGACTCTCCCCCAGTGCAGCTAACTGCGTTATCAAAGGCCAGCCATGTTTCTCATTGTCTATGGTGAGAGGTTCATGTAAAAGAACCATTGCTGACTTTCGTCAAGAGTAAGCTGCATAGCTGTGGGCGTGATTCTGTTCCTTACTAAGGGTTGTGTTAGGAAGGGCATCCAACATAAAAATCTATGCCAAATCGAATACGCGAATCATTAATATGACCTCCATGAAGATGGAGGCAGATGATTCGCTGTGGCGACCCCTGAAAAAAGAGAACAGCCAAAAGGAAAAGAAGATATATGAGATGTATAATATATATCATTTTTATTTTACACATGCCTGTATCTCAACAACTGCTAAACATATCTCCATCAAATTTCCGGGTAGCAGTGGAACCAAATGACAAAGCAATTTTATGAAGAGGTTATTGTAGGCCAAGTTCAAACTCATCAAAATAGCCTCCAAATGTTTATAATGGCTAAGTAGTGACTGATGTGATTGCAATTTTCCTCCCATTAGGGCCCTCTAGTTTATAGCAGCTATAAACAGTCACTCCCTCACCAATGTTTTCTCTCTCTCTCTCTCTCTCTCTCTCTCTCTCTCTCTCTCTCTCTCTCTCTCTCTCAGTTAATAAAACAAACATGCAGCCTGTCATTTTAATGAGAAGCAGCGATGGTTCTGTCTCGAATCTCATTGTAGAAAACTGCTGACTGTTTTAATGTTTTGATCTTTCACTTATTAGGCTTAGATTACCATAGATAATTCACCATTCAAGTCTCTTGTTACTATAGAACCAATTAGACATAAGGACATGAGGATATACTAGTACAGTTGTATTCAAAATAATATCTGTCAGACATCACTAACCTGATCAGTCACTGTTTTTGGTAGAAATTATATTTCTACATGGCAAATAATTTACTAGTAGGTGAAGTAGAGTAATAGAATCCAACAGACCCAACAATCATGATCTGCATGGTGCTGATTTTGTGTAATTGAATCACTAATTGAAAGGTGCATGTTCAAAATAATAGCAGTATGGAGTTCAATTAGTGACATCATTCACTCTTTGGGAAAGACAGGTGCCAATTGTTGTCCTTATTTAAGGAAGGAAGGCAGCAAATGTTGTACATGCTAGTTATAGAGCATTTCTCTCTGAAATTCTGAGGAAAATGGGCCGTTCCAGACATTGTTCAGAAGAACAATGTATCTTTAAAAATTTGACTGGATAGGGGGAAACAAAGTGCAGAAAATTGACAGGCTGTTCAGGTGAAATGATCACAAATGTTTTAAAATGGCAACCAAAACCTGAAAGATGTGGAAGAAAGCGAAAAACTACCATTCGAATGGATGGAAGAAGAGTCAAAATGATAAGGACTCAGCCAACAATCAGCTCCAGGAAGATCAAAGGTCTGAAATTAGCTGCGAGTCCTGTTAGAGTTAGAAGACCCCACAAAGTCCCAGTGTTGAAAAAAAGCCATGCTGAAGAGCTTGCAATTTTCCAAAGAGCACATTGACTGGCCAGAAGAGAAATGGGGCAACATTCTGTGGATTGATGAAAGTAAGATTGTTCTTTTTGGGTCTAGTGGCCAGAGACAGTTTGTCAGACGAGCTTCAAACACTGAATTCAAGCCACAGTACGCTGTGAAGACAGTGAAGCCTGGTGGCACAAGCATCATGACATGGGGATGTTCCTCATACTATGGTACCAGGCCCATTTATCGCATACCAGGGCTCATCGGTCGGTTTGAATACTTGAATAGATCATGCTGCCTTATGTTGAAGAGGAAATGCCCATTTACTGGTATCTTGGGGGTTGCTGTCTTGTTGGAACACCTATTTCAAGGACAATATCTTGGTTCCAGACCAATAACATTGACATTATGGAGTCCAATCCTTGGACCATACTATAATAGAAAGCTTTTGGGGTGACATCAAAAATGCAGTTTTTGAGGCAAAACCAAGAAATGCAGAAGATCTGTGGAATGTAATCCAATCATCCTGGGCTGGAAAACCTGTTCACAGGTGCCAGACATTGGTTGACACCATGCAACACAGATGTGCAACAGTTTCCAGAAACAATATTTATACAACTAAATATTAGTTCAGTGATTCAAAGAAAACAAAATCTTAAACCATTTTTAGTTTATACATTGCATGTTTGAGTTTATCAAGAAGAAAGCAGATTTTTCTAATATTAACTTTTCTTCAATTTCTTTAAAGGAATAACACAAATTTGATATACCCTTAGTTTTTTTTTTTTTTTTTTGCTTGGGATTTTTTTTCATGTTTTGATTTGGACTGTAATGTTTAGTGTTTCCAATGCATTTGTGTGTATGGAAATAAAAATTATTATAAGGATTTTCAGCTTTATTCATTTTTTAAACACATTGCAATTATTTTGAACACAACAGTATCTTCTTCTTTTCTTTTTCCCGTTCTCGGGAATTTATTCAGCACATGTAAAATTTCTCCTCATCAATCAAATCGAGATGTCATCAGTGAGGTTGGTGGAAACCATAATTAATTAACACATGATGTATGGTTTATTATATTACAAGAAAATGTAAGAACTAGCGTCATTTTAAAAAATTAATTAGCATGGGATGTGGTTTGAGTGTCATCTTTTATTGTAATAAACAAACACAATCAGTTTTATTTAATAACAACACTTCAGCGGTTATAAACTTTGGTCATTTCACCTCACAGCAATAAGGTCCTGGATTTGAACCTGTTCCTGGCAAGGACACTTCTGTGTGGAGTTTGCATGTCCTCCTTGTGCCTGAGTGGGTTTCCTTGAGATACTCCAGTTTCCTCCAACAATCCAAAGACATTCGCATTAGGTGTATTTGGTATTCTTGATTTGCTCCTCGGTGTCCTTGTGAGTGTGAATGTTTGTATCTATGTTTGCCCCGCAATGGTCTTGCAAGCTGTTTCAGTTGCCTGGAATCAACTCCAGCTTCCTCGCGACCCTAATAAATGAAATAATTTGTTGAAGGTAAAAGGACTTCACTGGCTAGATGCACTAAATATCCACAATGGTGGTAAAAAAGATAAGTGAACTCCTAGTTGAGCCAGATCTGGTAGCAATAGCCTCAAAAATGTGTTTCCGGTAGCTGTGGAATTGACCTGCACAATGTTCATGAGAAATAAGTTTTCGATTCACCTAGAACTGCTTCAGCATTTTTTAAAGCCACTCTCATTTTTTTAATATGTAGATTAACACAACTTCTAAATCAGTAATTTCTGTATTATTAGTTAAAGTGTTTATTTTTGTTGTAGCTTTGTCATGTTTATGTGTTTGATCAGGTTTCTTCAATAAAAAGGATCAGATTATATTTTCAAATAAAGTTTTCCAGTTTTGTAGTTCCAAAGTGTTACTTTTTCTTCCATCCATATAAAGTAAATGATCAGATATCTGTGTTGTGTGTGCAGGGTTATATGCAGCCTCACCTGTTAGGGGGGGAGTTCACACACCTGGAGTTCCCTAGGAGGGTCCAAAGGAAGGAAGTGGGTAAAAGGATGCTGTACCGGGACTTCACCATGACTGGCTGGTGAGGATCCTAAGTCTTTTATTGTGTCTTTCTCTATATACATGGTGTAAATGTCAATAGGGAAAGTGCAAGACAGTGAAATGGATTCTGGCAGGCATCAGAAACATGACATGGTTTTAAGTCACTCTGAATATTACAGACTGTTTCCAATTATCCAGCACCTTCAGGATTAAGCAGGTGCCAGAAAATCAATTTTGCTGATGCATTGGGACCTTCCCACAAATAAATGTAAATTAAATTAAAATTAAATCTTGAGTAAAAGAATAAAGAAATACAATATTGTTTACCAAAAATAGCAGAAGACAAAAAAAAAAAACAACCCCAAGACTATGTAATAAATTACAGTAATAAATTTTAAAAAATAATATTGTCAAAATAAAAAGAGGCCCAAACTCAAAATAACAGTTCGGCTGACACCCGCGCGCACACACACACACACACACACACACACACACACACACACACACACACACATACAAAACGCTCATACAAATGTAAACATATGCCCGTGTTGTTGTTTTGTTCCGACTTGCTGCCGCTAAAGCGCAACCGTCAGTCATACAAACATAAACAAACACCAGTCTTGTGTTTTGTTTTGGCTGGGTGTTGTTAGAGCACAATTGTGCACTTTTTCCAGACAAAATTCGCTGTTCTACCAAGTAGGGTCCTTATTCTTTGGCATTTTTTAAAGGTTCCGTTAAATAAGTCCTGATGATGTATCAGATGCTGGAAATGGCGCCATCGAAAAAATGACATTAGACAAGAGTTAAAGGTACAATGTGTGATATTTAGCAGTATCAGTAACGTCTAATAGTGGGCTTCCAGACTGCAACTTCCAGACTGCAACCAACTAAAATTTCATTTACAATGAACAGCATGGCAAGATGGCAGCCTCCATGAAAGTGAACACACTTACCACGTAGGTATAAACAGCTTATCCGAAGATTCCATGAGGTCAGCAACTTTGTTAATGATTACAGACGCTTCCCAACTTCCGAACGAGATATGTTCCGGACGGCCGTTTGTTAGATGTAATGTTCGTAGGTCGTTACAGGGCGTTCTTTAGAGGGGAACGTATATTTAAAGCTTGTATAAGTAACCTATACGAGTTTGTAGTGTATAAAATCTCTCTCTCTCTCTCTCTCTCTCTCTCTCTCTCTCTCTCTCTCTCTCTGTCTCTCTGTAATCATTTTATTTCATTCTATTGAATTTATCATTTATTGGTACAGGGTGCAAACCTAAACGCACCATAAATTATCAAGCTACCTGTGACGTCAGGAACTTTCAGCCGGACCCAAAATGCAGGCGACAGAGTAGGATATACATGGAGAGACTTTATTCTTAAAGCGGATGCACTTGAGCAAGGGGAAAACGTCACTGCTAGTGATCGGGAGAAACATGAAAACTTTAGGTACAGGGAACTACGGCGCGGGAACTGGTCGAATGCGGAGCTGAAACCAGGAGCCAGAGAGATCACAGGAAAACAGGGACATGAAGAAGGACAATCTTCTCGCACCGGGATGAGCGCGCTGCTCATGTTATAGCACGGTAGACTGGTGAGTAGGATCAGGTGTGCACATTGCGATCCACCCGCGTGTCAGCCACGCCCCTCTGCCGGCACCTAATCGAATATTAAGTGTACTTCAGGATAATGTTTAATCATATTTCATACTTATATTTATAATATATTTTTCTATAGATTTTATTCAATTTCTATTTCTACTTTTTCTTCAATTTCATTTCATTTTCACCTTCACCCTCGGACAACCCTGTTCGTATCGCCGGATGTTCATAAAACAAATGTTCATAAGTAGGTAGGGTAGCGTCTGTATACTGAAAACTTATTTCTTAATAATGTGCTTAATTCCGGTGAAAAGGTCCTCTAAAATGTTATACATTGTACCTTTTAATACTCTTATTCTGAAAATTGCCCAATTCATGCCATGGTATTTTTTACACAGTAAATAAAATATATTTGTTTTTACCCTGAAAATCAGCTTTCTCTGTCATTTAAAAACCAGCTGCAGAATCACAGCTTTCATACTTTGGCCATTTCAATGAAACTAATAACTTTCAATTAATTTCTCATAAACTATTTCATAGTAATCAAAAACTTCATTAAGTGTGTCTTTTAACATCCTTTTTATATTCATAACAGTCTGCAATACTGTTGATTTCCAGATTTCTGTATAATACACAATGTGTATAGGGGTGGCTGTTTTCATTACACAGACTGCTCACTCTATTCATACTGTTAATTGTGAGCTTTTGATCGTTTCCTTACTCATTTGCTTTTCCCAGCAGGATGATCTTAATTGTGTTTGTCTGTAATTAAAATAACCTTCATTCCTTTGTTAGAAAGCAAATGTTGATGGATTCATGAGCTTGAATTCAAAGGCCAGTACAGGGATCCCTCGCTACTTTGCCCATCAATTCATGCGGCATCGCCTTTTTTTTTTTTTTTAATATTAATCGAATTAAAAAAATAAGGAAATTAAGGAAGAATAGGGGAAAAAGTTAAGGAAAATGCACAAAAACTAGCCCAATTATGCAAAAAAAAAAAAAAAAAAAAAAACAAAAACAAAAAACAACCCAAAACCCCCCATCAAAACTACTTACATTTTTATGTGAGGTGCACATCTGAGTGCGTGCGCACACATCTGTGTGCACGCCCATACATGCATCTGTATGTGTGTGCGTTTATGTTTTATTTACATCTTATGCATTATTTTTTAATGTTTAATTGTTATTATAAGCATTTATATTTTTGAATATGTATTTATTAATATTATATACACATATACATGTACGTATACCTGGGGGGGGGTTAATCCTACTTCGCGGAATTCGGCGATTGTGCGGGGGATCTCGCGCATTCTCAGCGATTTTCTGGCAGAAAGTGAGGGATCACTGTAATTGGTGTGTTGAAACAGTTTGACCTCCTGTGATCTTTTTATTATTTTTTTTTTATAAGTTCACTGTGTCCTTTGACAAAAGATTGTAACATTTAAAGATAAATTTACGTAACAAGGACAGTCCACATGTGCAAATGTGCATAAAGTTGGTTTAATATTTTTCAAAGCCTATATGTCCCTGCCAGCTATGTAGGAGAAATAGTGTTGTCATGCTCCTTGGTAACGCTTGTCTAGAGCATGTCTCCTGGAAACCTGTTTCTTGTCTCTGTGACCTTGACCTTTCACATCCAGCACAGAAAATATTTGCCTGGAGCATGTCGCTCTATTCATTTTTTTTTTTTTAATTCTTTGAAGCTAAAGAAAAAAAAAGTCTTTAACTATGGGGCAGTGGTGGTCTAGTGGTATAGGGCACTGTATCGCTGATCCAAAGGTTGGGGGTTCGAGTCCCACTCGCCACAAGGTTGTCACTGCCCCCCCCCCGCCATCCCGGTGCTGCTAACTGGGTTATCAAAGGCGGGTCATGTCTCTCACTGTCTATGGTGAGAGACATGTAAAAGAACCATTGCTGACTTTCGTAAAGAGTAGCTGCAAAGTCGTCAGCGTGTTTCTGTCCCTTGCTAAAAGGGTTGTGACAGGAAGGGCATCCGACGTAAAAACCTCTGCCAAATCAAACATGTGAATCAGATGATTCGCTGTGGCGACTCCCGAGTAAAAGGGAAAAAGCCGAAAGGAAGACAGACAGACAGACAGACAGACAGACAGCTTGTGGTATAGGCAACAGTGTACTATGGACACATTCTAGTTTAAGACACAAAACTCTGAGATCAACTGCATTAACTTCTCTGTGTTTATTCTGAAGTGATAGAACAAATATTTAACAAGCCTTCTAACTTTGTCCTATTTTCAGGGCATATAAAACCATTGAAGATGAAGATCTCCGATTCCCTTTAATATATGGAGAAGGAAAGAAGGTAAGCAGGTGGTAAGCAGTCAGTAGAGTTAGAAAAGAGTAAAAGTCGATATGACTGAAGAACCAGTCAAAGGGTTCGTTTGGTTCTACACTGCTGTGTATAATATAATAATAGGATTGTGTGAGAAAAGGAAAGTTAAATAGAAGGCAGTTAGGATGAAGACTGAAAGGGCAGGACTAAGAGTGGGAGACAAGAGACTTAACGTGTGCTTTTGGGATTGGTGAACGGTGAGCTTTTCTGTGTCTCCCTGTGGCTCTTGTCTACTTTCAACTTCAATGTTAATGCTCTTAGTGCAAAGCTGCAAAAGTCTTCACTGCAGACTGTCATTAGACACCACTGTTGCTCAAATCAAAAAAAGTTTTGCTCCAAAACCCAGAGGAGCTCTCTGAAGAAAGTGATACACCATCTCTCACTCACACTCACACACACACACACACACACACACACACACACACACACACACACAGAGAGAGAGAGAGAGAGAGAGAGAGAGTGTGTGTGTGTGTGTGTGTGTGTGTGTGTGTGTGTGTGTGTGTGTGCATGTGCGCGCGCAAGGCTTTGCTAGTGGAACCACAAATTGGGACACCTTGTCGAAACTTTCAAGTTAAATTTAACAAGATCTAAATCATGCCATGAGACAGTGAAAATCATCCTTCTAAATGATACACAGGTTTTATGGCCTATTTTTTTTTTTCCTTCTTTCTTTCTTTTCGGCTTTTTCCCTTTTCTTGGGAGTCGCCACAGCGGATCATCTGATTCGCACATTTGATTTGGCATAGGTTTTTTTTACATCGGATGCCCTTCCTGTCACAACCCTTTAGCAAGGGACAGAAACACGCTGACGGCTTTGCAGCCTACTCTTTACGAAAGTCAGCAACGGTTCGTTTACATGAACCTCTCACCATAGACAGTGAGAGACATGGCCGGGGAGACTGGGGGGACAGTGACAACCCTGTGGGGACTCGAACCCCCAACCTTAGGATCAGTGATTCTGCGCCCTATCCACTAGACCACCACTGCCCCTCAAAAATATGGTAATGCTTCACAATTTTGCATGTCATCCTTGCGCAGGGGCCACGCTAATCTTCTCTGTATCGTTCCAATTTTAGTATATGTGCTATTTATTATTTTTTTTTTTTTTAAATCGTGATGCACTGAAGCCGCATGAATCGAAGCGTGAAGTCGTGAGGGGTCCCTGTATATTCATATACAGGCTCAATCTAATTTTTTGGGAATAGACAGTAACTGCATCTCTGACATGCTTTTAACAGTTACTTTGGGGAAAGACACAATAAATAAATAAATAAATAGTAATTTAGGATCCTTAACCCTTATACACTGCAAAAGGGATTAAAATAAGTTTGTTTATTAATTCGATAAATTGATGCTATAATTGCTTATTGCTAAAGCCTGTAGGTGATGACTAAACAGTTCACCGACCTTGCACAGGACCAATATGCGCACAAACATTCATCCTTGGGCCAATTTGGAACAGCCAATTAGCCTAGTACAAGTGTTTGGACTGTGGAAGGGAAGCCTTTCAGAATACACAAGCACAGCAAGATCATGCAAACTACACAGAAACACCAAAGCCTGGGACTCAAACTCAAGCCTTTCTTGCTGTGTGGTGGGCATGTTAACCACAATGCCACCACCATGCCACCCTTTAAAGGATATATTTATTCTAATTTAATACATATCCCCAGTTTGTTGACTTTGGCGCCATGATTATTGTTCCTTTTATCAGCATAACGTGCTTGAAACACCAGATTTTCATGTAAGTTGCTTGGGCAGGAGCTTATCTCGAATTGTATAGCATGAAGCAACTATAGTTCAACCCCTCCTGGGAGGGCTGTCTATTGTAGGTTACCTTCCCAGTGTTTTTACTAGTGGATGCTGTGGCTCCTGCTCGTGCAACACGACCCCAGATTAAGCGGAGAAAGATGAAGATGATGAAGATGACGAAGATGATGACGATGATGACGATGAAGAAGAAGATGGTGATGATGATGATGATGAAGATGATGATGATGATGATGATGAAAATGATGACGAAGATGATGATGATGAAGATGATGATGATGAAGATGATGATGATGAAGATGATGATAAATGATGATGAAGATGATGATGATTGAGATGAAGAAGAAGATGAAGATGATGATGAAGAAGAAGATGATGATGATGAAGATGGTGATGATGATGATGATGAAAATGATGATGACGATGATGAAGATGATTGAGATGGTGATGAAGATGAAGATGAAGATGATGAAGATGATGAAGATGATTGAGATGATGAAGATGATGATGAAGAAGATGATGATGAAGAAGATGAAGATGATGATGATTGAGATGGTGATGATGATGAAGATGATGATGAAGATGATTGAGATGATGATGATGATCATGATGATAATGAAGAAGATGATGAAGAAGATAATGAAGAAGATGATGAAGATGGTGATTGAGATGGTGATTGAGATGATGATGATGATGAAGAAGAAGATGGTGATGATGATGAAGATGATGATGAAGATGATTGAGATGGTGATGATGATGGTGATGATGGTGATGATGATGATTTTTTTATATATATGTATATTAATTCCACAAGGGAAAGTTTTCGCTCTGCATTTAACCCCGACCTCTTTGTGAAGCAGATGTGCCGACCACTACACCGTCTTGATTTAAACAAATTGGGGGGAAATTCTAATGTGGAGTCAGCAATGGATGATGGGATTTAAAAAAAAAATTTTGTGACCACGATGTGGTTTTTGATAAGTCATGGAGTGTGTTTGATCCACAGGCTCGAGTGCTGGCAACAATCGGTGTGACTCGTGGGCTCGGAGATCATGACCTCAAAGTGCACGATTCCAATATCTACATTAAACCATTTCTGTCCTGCTGTCCTGAGGTAAACTCCCTGACACAGCTGTAGGTGCACTGTATCTCACTCTTGGACTAGAATCGAGTCTTTTCAACTCCTGGTATTATATTCATAAATGTACAGAAAATAGTGTTACACGATATTGAGCAATTACTACGAGAAGAAGGGCAAAAATGGTGTGATCCAGATTTTTTTTCTTTAAACACCCTTTATGTAACACAATATTGTGCGAAGAGTTGGATGGTAGTGGATACTTCTGCAAAAAAAAAAAATATATATATATATATATATATAGCTTTTAAGTCACGATGTTTTAAGTTTTTTCCTTTCGGCTTTTTTTCCCCCTTTTTCAGGGGTCGCCACAGCGAATCATCTGATTCGCATGTTTGATTTGGCATAGGTCGGATTCCCTTCCTGACACAACCCTTTAGCAAGTGACAGAAACACGCTGACGGCTGTGCAGCCATTCTTTACGAAAGTCAACAATGGTTCTTTTACATGAACCTCTCACCATCGACAGTGAGAGACATGGCCGGCCTTTGATAACCCAGGTAGCTGCACTTGGGGGACAGCGACAACCTTGTGGAGAGTGGGACTCGAACCCCCAACCATAGCATCAGCAATCCGGTGCCCTTTACCACCAGGCCACCACTGCCCTTATGTTATCGTTCATCATGTAGGCTGTATTTTCTGGATTCTGAGACAAGAGTGGTCTTGATAATGACATCACTTACCTCTTTACAGATGCCAACCTTTTTAAATAAGCTGTATCCCACAAATGCTGCTAAAGTTGAGGGTTTGGGAGTTGATCCTTAAGGACGTCTGTTGATATTTAAAATTTGACCATGTGAGACAGATTGTTTTAAAGCAGCTGCACAGTAGCTACTTGTGTCAGGCTAGCGTTAAATTAGAAAATTTACGGATGTACGTATTTTTTTCATTTTGTGCAAATCTTGATCTAATTGTATTGTTTCCTAAAACTGCTTTGGACGTCTCAGTCACAGACCGTCTCATTTCCTCTCATCCAAAATTAAAAGCTCTATTTTGTGTCTTTCTCTGCCTGTTCAGAAATTCTGCCGTGCTCTCTAAACTTCACTTGCTGTCGTTCACTGCAGACTCTCTGATCTTTCTTTCCGCTTCTTCCAGGCAAACTCCTTTGATTTTTAATTCATTACACTTGGAGTTCACTGAGAGTTCATTGAGCAAGCAGCTATCTGTGTCTTAGCAATCCTTTGCCCTAGTTTTGCAATTTTGCCATTTTTTTTCCTCGTCCTGTCTGTCTTCTTATTGAAACCTGCAATGGTTCTTGACTCTTATCTGCTTTAATCTTTAGACTTGTGCTTTACACTTGGTAAACCATTTTTCTCTGGAAAATGTTATATGGGTAGATATTGGTACATCCTGTACATGCTATATTTTGCTTGTGCCCTACAGTCGGCTTTTTATGGTTTAAAAACCTTTGTGAATGAATGATTACACTGTTTGTTTGTGCAGGTGAGAGTATATAACCTCACGCAGCATGAGCATGGAACTGATGATGTGCTAGTTATGGCCAGTGATGGCCTGTGGGATGTTCTCTCTAATGAAGAAGTGGCTGAGTATATCACTGCTTTCCTTGCCAATTGTGACCCTGACGACCTGCATAGGTAAGGGGAAAAAACACAAAGAATGAGAAAAAAAACCTGTGATGAATTTAACGCTGAATGTAGCACGATTCTGTGAGCATTCTGATAATCACCAGTGGGGTTGTCAAACTAGGATGAGCTGATGCATTCTGTTTTGAATGTTAAATGGAAAAAAGAGAACATATGTGGTACATCCTGTACAGCAGGGTCTCCAATCACTGGGCCGCGGACCGGTACCGGTCCGAGGCTCAATTGGTACCAGGCCGCAGAAGAAATAATTAATTATTTCGTTTTGTTTATGATCTGAGTCTGAACGATGTTTATTTTTGAAAAATGTTTTATTTTGAAAAATGACCGGATTCTTTCAGTTACATGTTTGTCATTTGAGTGCTAAAATGTAACCCATAAGGGGACAGCGTGTGAACAGAGGTGTGTTGGACATGTTTTAAACATTAGCGGGGATTTTGGGCGAGCCTGAGCCTTCATTCTCCCAGTTGGTGCATGATCACGTGTTTTTTTTTTTTTGTATTTTTTTGTTTTTTTAGAAAAGTTCAAACGCTACTTCCCAACCAATTTTATTTCAGCAGTTGAAAAATAACATTCATGGAGTGTTTATTATTATTATTATTATTATTATTATTATTATTATTACCGTATTCAACGTGATTAGCACCCAGGGCGCTTAAAAAAACCGGAGTGGGTGGGCGCTTATTAAAATGTTTACCAGCGGAGTGGAATGGTAAGTGCTTCTTACCATTGAGGTGGAAAACATGAATAATAACAGAACAATAAAAGAGTTTTACTGGTGTTTGTGTTATTCATTTTGTGGTATCAACCAAACTACTTACATGAAAGCTGAAAATAAACAGAAAAGAGCGTAAATTAAAAAAAAAAGACTTTTCCCTCCAGGTGCTTTTCCTTTAAACATTTTCCAGGAAGTAAAATCAAGCCAATCAACACGAATGTCAACTTTAGCACATGGCACGTTGAACCAATCAACATGAACATAAACAAAAGCATATGGCCAGGAATGTCTTTTAATTTATGAAGTTAGTGAGCAGGAGAATCGGGTGAAAAATCACTTTCTGATAGGTCCATATCTGGCTCATCACTCCGTTCATTCAGAGCATCCCATAGTTTTGCTGTTGCAGTTTCTAATGATTCATCGGTTGTCGGACATTTACCAAGAGAACACAGCAAAATATTTTCCTGTTTTTTAAAGCACGGCGGAACAATCAAATGTGTTGTTACTGATGAACATTCTAGACATTCCCCAGTGGCAGGGGCTCTTGAAATACCGTGTAAACTCACTTTTACAGGCAGTGAACGCATCAGAGACTGATCGAATAAAATTGGGAAGTTTGAGCTACAATTTTGCTGCCAGTACACATGGGCGGTTATTAGATGTACAACGCATATTATGTCAAATAAGGTATTATTATTCTTACTATTATTATTATTAATGATGATGATGATGATGATAATAATATTTTATTTAAATAAATTAAATTTACTGTAACACACACACACGCACATACACCCGCTCCGCGGTAAAATTGTCAAGCGTTGACCGGTCTGCAGTGATAAAAAGGTTGGTCATCACTGCTGTACAGAAAAGGAAGCAAGAACACAGAGTTTCAGTTTCACTGCTTACTGCAGTAGTTGAAACTCCATCGTGGCTTTCAGATGTATTGCTGTCTGTATGATCAGTTTTTAAAACTCTGGGCTTTATATTATTTGTTGTTCTTCTCACATTGTGTCGGATACTAAAACACAAAATAAATTAAAGTCTCTGGCTTTCTGTTAGCTGTCACTCTCAAGTACAAGTGTGATATTTCGTCCGATTGACTGAATGCTTTCCTTTCACGGATTAAACTTTGGAAAAGTTGACCCTGTGGTAATGTTTTTTTTTCTCATTAAATTTTTCTTTGATGTAAAAATGTTAATTTATGGTACATCCATTTGGAAAAAAAACAATAATGTAATGTAATTTAACCACATACAAAAAAAAAATCCTAATTATGGTTGAGTCCTGCCATCATCATTTCTGCTTTGTGGAACAAAATATGCCTCATCCTGTTGTGGAGCTTAAAATATTGTAATTTTTTCATTTCACATCATTGTAATTTACTGATATAACTACAGTACAAGGCACTGGTGGCTATATGTATATACTGTGTAGTGTAGCTGTAAGTATATTGTACTTTAACGGGGAAAATACAGCAATATCTGTTTAAGGTAGTTGATGAATGTTAGGTAATTCTAAATGCTACTGGCAAAGCAATTGTACATAAAAAAAAAAAAAACTTCCCTTCCCATGGCTGACCAGAAATGTTTAATTTTACACCACTGCAATAAGATCAATGCTGCAAACAAGAGAGTGAAGTGTATAGCCTCCAAATTAGCAGCATGTAAACCCCATGTTTAAATAATCGTTTCACTCTGTAATTCATTTATATACAATAAGTGCTTCATCCTTGTCAGGGTTGCTGATACCGAACCTGGGAACCCTGGGCAGTAGGTGGGAATATATACCCCTGTAAAGGCATTAGTTTACTGCAGAGTAACATGCACACACATTCACATCTGGGTAACTTTAGCATGGCCAATCCCCGCATTTGAATTCAAAGCGAAGTCTTTAAACTTTACACAGAGTTACCAGAGTACATGATGAAGCCAAAACAAATTGAGGAAACCAGTAGCATCAGACTCGAACATTTAATAGCAAACATTTTGGTTGGTAAAGTTGGGGGGGGGGGGGGCGTATATTATCACAACCCACAAGATAAGCATCCTGCTCCAATACCCCCCCCCCCCCCCCACCCAGTGTTTTTTATCTTACGTCTAATAACCGCCCGTGTGTACTGGGAGCAAAATCGTAGATCAAACTTACCAATTTTATTCGATCAGTCTCTGTAACGGTAAAATGAGGCGTTTACTGCCTGAAAAAAGTGAGTTTACACGGTATTTCAAGACCCCAGCCACTGGGAAATGTCCATAATGTTCATCAGTAACAACACATTTGATTGATCCGCCGTGCTTTAAAAAACAGTAAAATATTTTGCTGTGTTCTCTTGGTAAATGTCCAACAACCGATGAACCATTAGAAACTGCTACAGCAAAACTATGGGATGCTCTGAATGAATGAAGCAATGAGTCAGATATGGACCTATCAGAAAGTGATGACGAACTTCATAAATTTAAGCACGTTCCTGGCCATGTGCTTTCCAACATGCCCCATGCTAAAGTTGACATTCATGTTGATTGGCTCGATTTTACATCGGGGGAAAATATTTGAAGAAACAGCACCGGGAGGGAAAATTAAAGGATCTTTTTTTATTTTAATTATGCTGTTTTCTGTTTATTTTCAGCTCTCATGTAAGTCATTTGGTTGATACCACAAAATGAATAACACAAATACCAGTAATAGTTTTATTGTTCTGTTATTATTTATGTTTTCCACCTCGATGCTAATAAGCACTTACCATTCCACTCCGCTGGTAAACATTTTAATAAACGCCCACCCACTCCGATTTTTTAAGCGCTCTGTGCACTTATCACGTTAAATACGGTATAGTAGACTATTTTTTTTTTTTAATATATTGAAAGATGTTGTTTGATGTAATAGTTTATGTTTGCAGGTACACAATGGCAGCACAGGATGTGGTAATGCATGCTCGGGGCATGCTCAGGGACCGTGGATGGCGCATAACAGATGACCGTCTTGGCTCTGGAGATGACATTTCGGTTTACATCATTCCACTTATATATGGTAACCGACAAACATAGAGCAGGGGTTATTCTACTGAACCCTTCTCTCTCTCTCTCTTTCTCTCTCTCACACACACACACACACACACACACACTCTCACACACACACACACACACAAAAACAAACCCTTCGATAGACAGTGTACAGTGCTTCTCTTTGTACCCACAGCCACAGCATAGTAATAAGTTATCTTTTATATCTAGAATTTCCTTCTTACTTTCTTTTACTTTTTTTTTTTGCTAGGTGGAATAAGGTTTTATTAATTTATGTCTTTTTCTTTAGTAGGAAATATGTACCTGCATTCTGATGGATGTGTGAGAAACTTGAACGTGTCCAAATTACATTTTTTCCCCCTTATCATTCCTTAATGTTTATTCTTTTTACTCCTAGAGGGCTCACTACATTTGTTGACTTTACTAATTAAGCAATATCGTTGGTATAATTTGGTGCGGAATGAGGTCAGATATATACATTCTCACTCTCACAGCTGCCCATCTCACGCACATGCACTCACATTACAATATACTGAGACTTTGATTTTTTTTTTTTTAAGGCTGGATCATTGGGAAAGTTATTTCATCTTTGGGATATTCATTAATTATTTGTCCAACCATGACCAAAATGCAAATCTCAGGATGACATTGGTGCATACATCTGTGTGTATATACAGTACAGTATACTGTCTATATGTACTTAATACTGTCCACACACAATGCATTCTGTGCATATTTTTTTTTCTTCTCTTTTTTTTCACTTTCACTACAGTTTGAGTCATGTCATGGTACTGTACGGAGGCAACAACTTGCTTATTTGTTAAGTTCACCCACTTGCCACTTTTTAAAGTAACCCTCCATTGTATCTGGACTCAGTGGCCAGCTGATCAGGTTAGCCTAGTAAGTGTATGCGTATAATTACTGGCAGTAGCCCATCTGTTACCAGGGACAATTTGCCAGCTCCTACTACTCCGTCAAGTAATGGAAAGGGCCTATTACAGGATCACATCAAAACAACACTCACAAACAATAGAATCAATGCACTCGGTAAAATGGCAAGTGTAGCTACACAGCATGTGCATAGCATCTTTAAATACTAAACATGTTTACCTCTAAAAATACTTTGCTGTTACACTACTTGAGGGTGGTCCACTGATGTAGTATAAATCAAGAGCATCTGATACGCATTTCCAGCCCATCAGATCTGAAGCGGATCCTAAATTCAATGCTAACCAGCTATGCGACGGAAGCGAGTTCAGCTCCCGTACATGTGAGAGGACCTAATCACCTAAATCCATGCCTGAAACTCGTTCCACTTCCAGTAATGCCCTTGCATGGATATATATTGTGCAGTGTTGTAAATATGTTGGCAACATGTTTTTTAATAGTAGAATATGTGCGTGAGTTTAATGTTCTGATTTCAGTTCATTGGTAAAGTGTATTAAAGATGTGCTTTTTTGTGTAAAGTACTACAAGTGTTACGTTTCTTCACCAAGAGTGGAAGTGCATGTTTTGTACAGTATATGTAAATAAACATACATGTGCGCTCATCATTTAGAAAACTATGCCGCACCATGCCAACCCTGAAAATTAAAGAAAAACTGATAAACTCAGGGCTTTTATGGGGTTAACGGTATGGAATATATAAACGCAAAAACACAAATATTAATGCTGCTTTTAAATTTGAATCATTAAATGTTGTACCCCAGGTATGTGCTTTCTATCTACAGCACAATCATTGCAGAGATATTTCAGGATGTTCAGAAAACTGAAATGTCCCCAAAAACAATTGATGTGCGATTGAAATTTGGGTATTTCTAGAACAGCCCAATGTGGTTGATGATTGGTTTACGTGATGTGCCAAATTGAACATTACTAGCTGGAGTTTCTAAGTGAGTCTAAGAGCCCCTTATGTGTGAGGAAATGTGATTGTGAAGAACTTGTCAAATGAAGTATCTCCTCATATGCATTAACTGCTTCCAGACTCCCACCATCCTGATTTTGTGACATTAATCTTGTTTTTTTTTGTAAACTACATAGGGTGGGTATTTATTTCTGTGTACTCTACTAATTTGATAGTTATAATAATAAGTGTGAGCTTCGGTAATTATTACAATTGATTCTCCCATGTGAATGTGAAATGTACATCTTGCGATGATGATAGGGTGAAAGGCTATTTTTTAATGTTATTGTATTTTATGTGAACTGAACATTTTCACCCTCATGCTTTTTGTTTCTGAAAATAAAAATGAAGAGATTATAAAGACTGGGCTCCTGTGTTTCAACTACAGCTGATGTGTTATATATATCTGAAAGCTATACACAGTGATGATCTTTAGACACTACCTGGGCTTATGTAGTACTTTGGAAAACCAGAATTAACTTGAATAATGTTTGAGTGGAAGGATTTTAAGTATTTGTTCTGCACTTGCACTGTATCATTAGTAGTAGTATTTGAAATCGCACCTCACACACACCAGAGAAATATTGTGGGGTGCTTTGTTTGGTTTTTCTTCATCACTTGATCACATTCTGTGCTATTGATTCCTTGACACCTTGCCCACTGCCCATGGAGGGAACAGTTTGAGTGTGCTAGTGGAAGACTCACTGCCTGCCGTCAGAGAGGTGGGAGATTTCCGAGGGTTGCTGTGGAGGCGCAGAATTCTGTGATCAGAGAGCCATCTGCTCAGGACATACTATTTACTTCATCATCACCATTGCCTTGAACTCCAGTCGAATCTCCTGATTTTCCCTTTAATACAGTCCTCGGGTCCCTCCACTTTTGCCATGCAGAACATCAACAGCCCAAGTTGAGATATTTTAAAATTGCTTGCTTCATCAACTTCGCTTGACTGGGACGTGTTAAAAGCCTGCAAGTACCACTGGATTCTACTTATTATACCAGGACAAGTTAGAATGTGCATGTGTTTATGCACGAGTTCCTACATTTTGAAATAACTAGTCATGTCAGCCAACTGTTCAATATCAATAGTTTCGACATACAGTAATGGCTCTCGTGTGGACTGTGAAAATTAAGACTGTATATATAAAAACACGCTTACACACAAAAAACCTCTTATTACTCACATAAACTGAGACATTACTTCTGCAATGGCTCTTTTGAGCCTGCTCAGATCTGCCCAAGTCATTGTACTACTCATACTTCCAGCCCAAAAGAGTTGCAGGTACCAGTATTCATGCACCACACACACACACTCTTCCTTTAATCAACAATTTCAGATAGATATACATTTATATTTAGCCATAAATACCCTGATGTACTTCATTTCAATAGCATTCATCTGAACCAGAAAAAAAAACCTACACCCAGAACAGTGCCCTTAGAAATCCCATTTCTCTTGATACTTGCTCTTGCTCATATTTCTAGGAGTTTCCAACATTTCCACTGTTGTTCTAATAATATACATCCAGATTTCTGTAAAGTTGCTTTGTGAGGTTTGTAAAACATTATATAAGTCAAACTAATTTATATTAATTAGATTTAATAGGTTAGCTAGTTACCACAGCTGGATTAAACTCTGGTCAGGGAGGAGAAAAAATTTTATATTTATATCTTGCTGAGTAAATTTGCCTTGGTTTTAAGGTATAAAGCGAGTATAAATACAGCACCGAAGAATCTCAAATTTATTTATTCATACTTGGAACCGAGCTGCACATTGATTGCATGTAAACCAGTTAACAGCATTTCTGACACCAAGCAAGCAAACTACTAGGCACAGAACCGCTCTGATTTTTAAAATCAAATACTTAGTGAATGCCCATTTTAGGAAGAAACCCTGATTATTAAATATGCTCAAAGATGCATAGAATCTGTCACAAAAAAAAAAAAAAAAAAAAAACACACATTGGAGACAGGGGCAGGTTTATTGATCTATTTAATAAAGGGGAGGGTTGAGTGGAAAATAGACAAAAACACTTGAAGTGTATCTTATTATCTTATCTTATATCCTTACCGAAGAGATGATGCAGATTTATTATAGGTTGGTCATCACCAGTTCTAGCAAGGCAGTGTTTTGCGCCGTCATCTCCATCAGCGGGCAGAGGAGCGACCCGACCAACAGCACAAAGCACTACCTCAGCCAGCACATGGTGCTCATCTCCATCCACACACAGCTTTACACCACAAAACCCTGTTTACAGCTGCAGTCCCGGTGTGTGCTCATCATTTTTGAAGGAGAGAAACAAAAGCATGCATAATATTTATATACACACACACACACACACACACACATGTGTGAAATATATATTATATATATATATATATATATATATATATATATATATATATATGTGTGTATATATGTGTGTGTGTGTATGTATGTGTGTATATATATATATATATATATATACATACATACACACACACATACATATATATATATGTGTGTGTTTGTTTGTATGTATGTATGTATATATATATATATATATGTGTGTGTGTGTTTGTGTATATATATATATATATATATATATATATATATATATATATATATATAATGTGTTTGTATGTGTACATATATATGTATGTATATATGTTTGTATATATGTGTGCGTGTGTGTATATATAAATATATAAAGACACTTTCCATAGATGCACAGGTGCTGCATTCCAGAAATAATGAGTTGAAAAATGAAAACCCCGAGCGCGAGCACATCCACAGGCGACATCAAACGGCACGAGCAGAGTGAGTCAGTGCGCGCGGCGCCATTTGGGATTAAAACCACATGATAATCCGCCGCTGCTCGTGAGGTAAAATGGTCCCGCACACCATGCACCGCTCTCAACGGTCCACTACAGCACTGCAGAGATTTACATGCAATTCATTTCATTAAAAAAAAAAAAAAAAAAAAAAAATGTAGAACCAGATAATGAAACATGAAATAAAACATTAAATGACAGTAAATATAGACTTTATACTCACAAGATCACTCCTCAGTGATCAGATTTGTACATATTGTATAAAAAGAAAAAAAAAATCACTGCAAACACGGTGAGAAAGCGCTATAAAGATTTCATTTCTGAAATGTGGGCACGTGGCTCGTGCAGCCCGGTTCCCCATAGAAACGCTACAAAAGGAAAACAATGCAACTCCTACCACAATCTGCCGAAATAATCTCTGAATAAATGATGGCTGAGCTTTCGTGGGAACGGCTGCGTGAGAAAATCTCCTCTGAAGCTGAACACACGCCTTCTGTTACCGAAACCAAAGAGAGAAAATGCCACCGCGGCATAAAATTCGCGGTACCGTCAGGCAACCGGAAGAGGGTGGGGTCAAATATGCCATTGGTGCAGGGCGAATCGAGGGCGGAGTTAGACCTGTAATTGGTGGAGCGTGTTTCGAAGGCGGGATGAATAATATTATTAGAGGAGCCATAATGGACGCAAGAGACCACAGTGTTGTTCCTCTGTCTGTCGAAGACATTTGTTGAAGCGTTTAATCCTTTCAGGGTTACACAGAGGAGGCATTCTATCTCAGCTGACACTTGGACAAATTGCAGGATACACTCTGACCAGGTCGCTCGTCCACTGCAGGACCAACACACACCTAAGGTCAATTTAAAA
>CM045733.1:24407500-24585000 GCA_024760905.1 Plotosus lineatus | reverse complement strand
TAGCCCACACAGTCGCTCTGCGACTAAAGACTAGCATCAACTTGGAATCTCAGGATTAATAGTCGTCATTCATTTTCTGAACCACTTCTTCAATCCTAATTAGGGTCATGGGGAAGCTGGTTCCCATCACAGGTGACTCTGGGCGAGGGCAACCCAGGACCAACCCAGGACCTTCTTGCTGTGAAGTTGATGTGCTAACCACTACATCATCCTAGGTGTGAAATTAAAAGATGGAAATTCAAAATGAATTCATAGCTGTTTTTAAAAAAAGCATTGCATGATTTTCAGAGTGAAGCTTAAAAATTAATTCTAAAAAGAATGACCTGAAAAAGAGAGAGAGAGGGGGGGGTGTTAATTTACATTTTGCAGACACCTTTATCCAGAGTGACCTACATTTATCCTTTTAACAACCAAGCAATTGAGGGTTAAGGGCAACATTGGCAGGTTGTTGGTACTGGGATTTGAACCAGCGACCTTCTGAGTAGTCGGTCAGATGTAATGAAAACTGCTAATTCATGTTCCCATCTCAGCCGTGCTTTAATATAATTATTTAAATTAACCTTCATACCTATATTTATATTCAAGGGGCAATGGTGACTTGGTGGTAAAGGGCGCTGGATTGCTGATCCTAAGGTTGGGGGTTCAAGTCCCACTCTCAACAAGGTTATCAGTGCCATCCCCCAGTGCAGCTAACTGGGTTATCAAAGGCGGGCCATGTCTGTCACTATCTATGGTGAGAGGCATGTAAAAGAACCATTGCTGACTTTCGTAAAGAGTAGCTGCAAAGCCATCAGCGTGTTTGTCTCTAGCTAAAGGGTTGTGACAGGAAGGCCATCCGATGAAAAAACCTCTGTCAAATCAAACATGCGAATCAGATGATTCACTGTGACGACCACTGAAAAAGGGAAAAAGCCTAAAGGAAAAGATCTATACAGTATTTATATTTGAGTACATTTAATTATAAAATAAATTACTACAAAATGTGACTCATGCTATTTGTTGGAGTACATCAACTTAATCTGTTTATAAATCCAACTGTGTTCAAAATATCAGTCAGACATCACTAACCTGATCAATCTGTTTTTGGTGGAAATGAGATTTCTACATGGCAAATAATTTACTATCAGGTGCAGTAGAGGAATAGAATCCAATGGACAACAGTAATTGAATCACTAATTGAAAGGGGCGGGTTCAAAACAATAGCAGTGTGAAGTTCAATTAGGGACGTCATTCATTCTTTGAAAAACTGGTACCAGTTATTTCCCGTATTGAAGGAAAGAAGGCAGCACATGTTGTGCATGCAGGTTATATAACATTTCTTTGAAATTCTGAGGAAAATAAGTCGTTCTGGACATTGTGCAGAAGAACAGCGTACCTGGATTTATAAAAAGTTGACTGGGGAGAGGAAAACAAAGTGCAGGAAATGATAGACTGCTCAGATAAAATGATCCTAAATGTTTTAAAATGGCAACCAAACCTGAAAGACGTGGAAGTGAAAATCTACCATTCGCATGGATTGAGGAAGAGCCAAAATGGCAAGGACTCAACAATCAGCTCCAGGAAGAGCAAAGGAGGTCTAAAGTTGCCTGTAAGTCCCGTTACAATGAGAAGACGCCTATGTGAAGCCGAGCTATCAGCAAGAAACTTCCGCAAAGTCCCAGTGTTGAAAAGAGATAAAAAGATAAAAAGGATCCCTCTTTTCACAGTTAATTGGGACCAAGACCCCCACCCCCCCACCCCCGACCACCGGATTCCACGAAGTAGGATCCCCCCCCCCATCTGCCGTATACATACATGGATATGTAATATCAATAAATACATATTCAATGCTATAAATGCTTATAACAAATATTCAAAAACAATGCATATGAATACACACAGACGTGAGCATGCATGCACTCAGATGCGCACCTCAAAAATATATAGTTTTGATGGGAGGTTTTGTTTTTGGGGTTTTTTGCATAATTGGCCTTGTTTTTGTGGCATTTTCCTTAATTTTGTCCCCTATTCTTCCTTAATTTCCTTATTTTTTAATTTGATGAATATTTATTTAAAAAAAAAAAAAAAAAAAATCGCGATGCACTGAACCGCGAAGTAGCGAGGGATCCCTGTACAATGGTACCTCACCTTACGAAATTAATCCGTTCCAGAAGCGGTTTCGTAACCTAGATTTTTTGTAAATTGAACCGCATCTTACATGTAAAAGGCCTGATTCGTTCCAAGGCCTCCAATACTACCCCCTAAACCCTTTAAAATTTATAAAGAAGCACTGTATACCTTTTAAGGCCTCCTTCTACTTCAATATCGTACCGATGGTAGAAGTTTGGCCATTTTCCTTTGCAATATCACTCAACCGAATGACACGAGCCCGCTTCTTTTCACTCGCACTGGGAATCACACGAGCGCGCATGTGTGTGTGTGTGTGTGTGTGTTGACCATGTCTTCTTAGCAGAGTTATAATCTTACAAAGGTTTATGCAACGTTAAAAGCCTGAGCCAAGAAATAAAGTTACAATGAGCACACTTGAAAAACTCACGAAACAACAGTAACTATCCTTTACACAAAAACCATCATGGGTATAATGGAGATGCAGCTCCACAATAGCCAAAGGGAGGACAGTGAAACGGGATGTTGAGAGACAGCCAATGGGAGAGCAACTCGTGCATTGCTTGAATTTTTGAGATGGCGCTTTCGTAACGTGAATTTGTTTCATATCCAGAGATGGAAATTTTCGGTAAATGCGTTTCGTAACCTGGATTTTTCGTTTGTTGGGACTTCCGTAAGGTGAGGTACCACTGTATTCATCATTTTCCGCTTAGTCCAGGGTCGGGTCGCGGGGGCAGCAACCTAAGCAAAAGAGGTCCAGACGTCCCTCTCCCGAGCCACGTCCTCCAACTTTCCTGGGGGGGGGACCGAGGTGGTCCCAGACAAGCCGGAGGAGTAGCAGATCTACTCCGAGCTCTCCCCGGATGGTGGAGCTTCTCACCTTATCTCTAAGGGAGAACCCTGCCACCCGGCAAAGGAAGCTCATTTCAGCCGCTTGTATCCGTGATCTTGTTCTTTCGGTCATTACCCAAAGCTCGTGACCATAGGTGAGGGTTGGAACGTAGATCGACTGGTAAATTGAGAGCTTCGCCTTGCGGCTCAGCTCCTTCTTCACCACGACGGACCGGTACAGGCACCGCTTAACAGCAGAGGCTGCAGCGATCCGTCTGTCGATCTCTCGCTCCATCCTTCCCTCACTCGTAAACAAGACCCCAAGATACTTAAACTCCTCCACATGGGGCAGGACCTCATTCCCGACCCGGAGGGTGCATTCCACCATTGTCCGACTGAGAACCATGGCCTCAAACTTGGAGGTACTGATCTTCATCCCGGCTGCTTCGCACTCAGCTGCGCATCGCTCCAATGAGAGCTGGAGGTTCCGACTTGATGAAGCCAAAAGGACAACATCATCCACAAAAAGCAGAGACGATATCCGATCATCGCCTCGACTGCGCCTAGAAATTCTGTCCATAAAAATTATGAACAGAATCGGTGACAAAGGACAGCTTTGGCGGACTCCAACTCCCACTGGAAACAAATTCGACCTGCTGTTACCAATACGGACCAAACTCTGGCTCCGGTGATACAGCGACCGAATAGCTTGTAGAAACGGGTCCGGAACGCGGTACTCTCGGAGCACGCCCCACAAGATCGTTCGAGGGACATGGTCGAAAGCCTTCGCCAAATCCACAAAGCACATGTGGACAGATTGGGCAAACTCCCATGCCCCCTCCAGAATCCTGTGGAGCGTATAGAGTTGGTCAAGAGTGCTATGGCCAGGACGAAAACCACATTGCTCCTCCTGAATTCGAGGTTCGACTATCGGTCGGGTCCTCCTCTCCAGTACCCCTCCATAGACTTTCCTGGGTAGGCTGAGGAGTGTAATTCCCCGATAATTGGAACACACGCTCCGGTCCCCCTTCTTAAAAATTGGGACCACCACCCCAGTTTGCCAATCCCGAGGTACAGCCCCTGATGACCACGCGATGTTGCAGAGACGTGTCAACCAAGACAGTCCTACAACATCCAGAGCCCCGAGATATTCCGGGCGGATCTCGTCCAACCCCGGAGCTCAACCACCGAGGAGCTTTTTGACAACCTCAATGACCACTCCAGTGATGGGCGGACCCTCACCCGAATCCCCAGGGTCTTCCTCTTCCACAGAGGGCGTGTTGGTGGGATTGAGGAGGTCCTCAAAGTATTCCCTCCACCTCTCGATGACATCCCCAGTCAAGGTAAGCAGCTCCCCACCTCCACTGTAAACAGTGTTTGTGAAGAACTGCTTCCCCCTCCTGAGGCATCGGATGGTGGTCCAGAACCTTTTTGAGGCCAACTGATAATCACTCTCTAGACCCTCACCGAACTCCTCCCACGCCCGAGATTTTGCATCTGAGACAGCCTCGGCTGCAGCACGTTTGGCCTGACGGTACCTGTTTGCTGCCTCGGGAGTCCCACAGGCTAATAAAACCCGATAGGCCTCCTTCAGTTGGACGGCCCGCTTCACCGCAGGTGTCCACCACCGGGTTCGGGGATTACCGCCACGACAAGCACCGACGACCTTACGGCCACAGCTATGGGCTGCCGCCTCAGCAATGGAGGCACGAAACATGGCCCATTCGGATTCCATGTCCCCCGCCTCCTCCAGGACGTGGTTGTAGCTCTGCTGGAGGTGGGAGTTAAAGGCCTCTCAGACAGGGGGCTCCGCCAAACGTTCCCAGCAGACCCTGATTACATGCTTGGGCCTGCCAGGTCTGGAAGGCAACCTTCCCCACCACCGAAGCCAACTCACCACCAGGTAGTGATCGGTAGACAGCTCAGCTCCTCTCTTCACCCGAGTGTCCAGAACATATGGTCGCAAGTCCGAGAACACGACTACAAAGTCAATCATCGATTTGCGACCTAGGGTGTCCTGGTGCCAAGTGCACTTATGGGCACACTTATGTTCGAACATGGTGTTCGTGATGGACTTCTGTGCTCGTCACAGTTTGTCTAACAACCAAACACCATTCGGATTCAGACTGGAGAGGTCGTACCTACCACTCTTCCAGGTTACACTATTGTTGCCCACATGGGCGTTGAAGTCTCCCAAGACAACGAGCGAGTCTCCTGAGGGAGCGTTCACTATATTCACCTTTTTTCAATTTCTTTATTGGAATAACAAATTTGTTAGTTTTTCATCATGTTTTGATTTGGAATCAAATGTGTATTGTTCCCAATGCATTTGTGTACGGAAATAAAAGCTACCGTATGGATTTTGAGCTCCACTTATGGAACACTCGGTCATACCATTACAAAACAGCAAATAAATGTTGCTCATGAGCACTCATCGTTCTGGGGAATATGACTACTTCAATATACCATTACTGCTCATATTAGCATATAATGATGTACCGGGACAATTTACACTTTATATATTCATAGTGACTTACCTGACTACAGCATGCACAAATGGAAAACAGCAGCAAACGACTTTACACAACTTTATTGAACTTCCGTATATAAATACACATGCACATTTCAAATGTAAACCCAAGTGAACTCAAGTGCAGCCAAATGCTGAAACCCCTTTCATCATGCAAGGATGGCCAAATTTACCCTTTACAAAAAGACTCCAAGTAAGAGCACATCCTTTAACAGACCGCAATCCTAGTTTCCTTTATACTGCTGAATTCGTACATACTCGTATTCTCATTTACTGTGGTCTTAAATACGTGTGTTTTGTAACGCTTACATATAAATAAATAAATTTATCAAATGTGCACTCACAGAGTGAATTCTTATATACATTATTTATAAAGCCTATCAGTCAGTCTCACACAATTTGATTATCCCCACGCCCACGCTCCTTATTACACAAAGCTCATACAGCAGTAGCCCTACTCTTTTGTGTAGCTAATATTAAAGCCAATATACGCACTCTCCCCAATCTGCTAAACTAAATGTAGCAACAAAAAAAAAAAAAAAAAAAAAAAGGAAATTTCTATATTCAAATACATTCTGGCTGCCAATTATCATTCTGGGAGAACTGGCAAAGTTCAGCAGTCACTAGAGCATGAGTTTGTAGGGTTATGTTCAAGAGTGTTTTTGTGTAATGAACTATTAAACCTATTTCTGCATCTACATTAGGATTGTGCACATGAATAATAAATGCAAATAAACTAATTTGTGCAAACAGGCAACAGTCTGAGATTAGATTTAAGGCGAGGTGATGGAGGCAAGAGACAAACCTACGGCATCACCAAAATGTTCATAATCTCATTAAAAAAAGCATCTATGGTGAAAAAGGACAAGACTTTCATCTGAAGCAATGCTAAAGCTGTGGTTCTTAAAAGTAATGTCTTTAAGAAGACTTTTGTTTCTGATGTAGTTTGAAATCAGAGAGTCTGGAGACCCTTATTCACCAGGCTTCAGTTTGTTTAAAATCCCATAAGGAGGCATTACAGCAGCACAACTCACTAAAGTTTTGACATTACATATCAGTGTTTGTCTGACATGAGTTATATAGCTTTTTGATAGACTCTGATAGCATGGACACCAGAAAGCTATATTCCGCATCTGCAGTACGTGTGGCACTAATATTAGCTCTAAAAACAAAATGGAGTGTGCAAAAAAAAAAAAAAGGGAAAAAAAAATGAAGTTGCATTATCCTTAAAACCCCAGAGTTTGACTGTTCATACAACAGTATATACACAAGGCAAAAATAACAATAAAAACTATAAATGTGTCTCTCGAGGAGAAAATTAACACCACTACACTGCAATGAAGGAAACTGAAAGAGAACCCTCCTGACTTTCATGTGTCGTGTTTAGACCTCTGTTTAGCTGGTTCGGGCTCTCTTTCACCATCAGAGCTTGAGACATGTAGAAGGAGTAGAGGCAGGTGAACCATGTGGAAAAGCTAAAACAATTAGGGAGACTAAATATCACACTGCGATGTGAGGGGCTCAAATTCCAGGGCTCTTATCGCCCTTCCAGCTGTGGTAGTCTCTGGTCTCACTGCTCTTGATTATGGCTTCAGATGGCCGGCCCCACCATCCTGCAATGCCAGGTCTGTCTCACCTCAATTGGTGTTCATGGAAATGTCATTTGGCTCCAGCTCTTCATCCTGCTCATTGTCGTTTAGGTCTTCCTCCTCTTCCTCATCATCTTCGTCACTCTGGCCATTGACCCCCTGTGTCAAGTTGTTTTCTTGCTCCTCGGCGTCCTCACGGTCAAGAGCAAAGTAGCCTGTTCCCTTTACAGTGTCTTGACGCTGGTAAAATAAGACGTATGCTGCTTTGGACTACACATGCACGCGCACACACACACACACACACACACACACACACACACACCATTGTTTCTTATGCCCACATAAATCGCATATCAAATCAAACAGTTAAAATGAACTGACTAGGTGTATAGGTGTAGGAAAAAGATCTCACCACAATCTGATCTTCATTCACAGAAGAAACTATGCTGTCATCAAAGTTGTACCACTTGTCATCATCCTTATTTTTGGCATAGGCCGTATCTGACAATTACAGAAAATGGATGTGGTTCGATATGCATATTAAGGTAAATCTAGAATTGGGACACAAAAATGGGGTGTGTGAGAGAATAGACTCACAGTGACCTCCTCCCATTCCTCCATAGTGGTTAGATACAGCTATGAGGTTGTAGCGGCACGGCCCAGCATTAGGGTTGATCAGGAACTCTGACATGTCCAGGTCACTGAAGAACAACAAAAGTCATCACAATACAAAATTATGGTCATGATTAAAACACAATTTTACGAACTTAACGTTAGAAGGTAAGCGTTTATCTTCCTACACTGAATTTAAGTAATTTTCAGAATGAGACAAATTATAACACACACGCCCTCTAATAGCAAGTAATCAATGATCATTATTCTGACTCTAAAGAGTGCAGTGCTCCCCCTCCATTAATTTATATATACAGTTGGCCCTCTACTTACAAAAATCTCTGGATACATATATACATACACACACATATACAGGGATCCCTTGCTGGCTACTTTGTGCTTCAATTCATGCGGCTTCAGTGCATCACAGGTTTTTTTTTTTAATTAAGAATGAATAGGGGAAAAAGTTAAGGAAAATGCTGCAAAACAAGGCCAATTATGCAAAAAAAAAAAAAAAAAACCCCAAACAAACAAAAACAACCCACAAAACCTCCCATCAAAACTGTTTACATTTTTATGTGAGGAGCACATCCGAGTGTGTGTATTTTATTTACATCTTATTCATTATTTTTGAATGTTTAATTGTTATTATAAGCACATATAGCATCGAATATGTATTTATTGACATTATATACACATATACGTCAGTCAGGGGGAGGTTGATCCTACTTCACAGAATTCGGCGATCACGGGGGAGATCTCTGTCCCAAATAACCGCAGAAAGTGAGGGATCCCCGTAGGGGTGTGTGTGTGTGTATATGTGTATATATGTGTATACACACACACACACACACACACACACAGCATTTTCCGGACTACTGGACTATACATCGCTCTGGAGTACAAGTTACATTGGCCAAAAAATGTATGTTTTTTTTATTTATTATGCAAGTCGCACTGGACTACAAGTCTCAAACTCATGGAAACTGTCTACCTTGGCTTGGAAATCTGCTGAGCGTTTATGTGACGTTGTGGTCCTCGCTCTGACAGAGAGGCGGTTGGGTTGCATGAAGCGGTAACACCAAGGTCCTCACGCAAAGTCAATTATATGCATCTCCTTGATAACTTCCTGGATGTGGAGACGCAACTGCACTGTTGACAAGCCTCTCCCTGCAGCACGTTGCTCAAGCACCCATATGTGAGCTTATTCCTCTAGCTGTGGCCATCTAGCTTTAAGCCCGTAATTAGCTTTTTTTTGTTTTCTTCATTGCAGTAACAATAATTTCCACTTTTCTGCAGTCCCTCACAAGTTTCTCGTTCACTCCAAACTTTCTTTCTGCTGCTCGATTACCATTTTTCTGCTGCATATTTCACTATTTGTACTCCACAAAAGGATTTTCTTTTTGGGACCATTTCTTCAGTGGTGGATGAGCAGGTACTGCTACCCAAGCCTAGAGTGCCCTCTTGTGGTTATGAGTGTAAAAATAACAAACGTAAAATTATGTCTGTTATGACGAACAGAATTATATGTAATAAGCTCACATACAAGTTGCTCTGGAGTATATGTCACACCTTCAGCCAAAGTATGAAAAAAGTGGAACTTATAGTCTGGAAAACACGGTGTATATAATCACACACACACTCCCCGACTTATGTTCATTCGTTTTACGTTTTTTTTTTTCCTTTCAAAATAAAAAAAAATTATGTAAAATTTTGAGTTTAGCGTGTTCTCTGTAGTACGAGACGTACCTATGTAGTACGATGATGTAATGACGCTGCATCCATTGTTTACAAACGACAGACGTGCCCCTCCTTCTTCCCAGTTCAGTAGTGCATGTTACCCTTGTGTCAAGACGTCGTCTCTGAACTTGGTCTTTACACTGTTTTGCAAGCTTTTGTAAGCCTAAGCAAATATGGTTGGTCAGAAGCGTAAGCCTACTAGCATGGGTGCAAGTTTTCAGGCATATGCCGGAATTTTTGGTTTTCCCAAGACTGAATTAACTATCTGCTCGGATCGGCGCAATCTGCCACGCATACTCAGTTAAGCAAAGAGAGTTGTAAAATGAATGAAAACCCGAATCCAGAAAAGAAAGAACTCTCCGCTCTGCTGGTGATTCACATCAGTGCAGGCTGAGTACTAAACAAGTATTCAACAGCGCCCTTGCTCACTTGAAAGACCGGAAGTCTGGATAACCCGCGCTTTGTCTCAAGCACAAGCAAGTGAACAACTTTCGGTTGTAATTGTCACATATTATAAGCGTGATTGGCCGTTTTAAGCTTCATGTAAAGTGACTCGGCTCAGCTTCATGTAACGTGACCATCCGTCGACCATCGGAACCATTTACAAGCAGAAAGATTGCATCATACAGAATGTTAAAGCTTATACTGTATTTGATATTTGATGAGTGAATTTGATTAAATGTATCTATTTGAAATTTTTTTGGATGAATTTAATTTATTTCAAAATTAATGTTGATATTATTTAATATATACTTTATATTATTTTTCAATATTATGTTTATAATTGATTTAGGGGTGTTTTATGAGATACGGTAATGGTATTTATGGATGTATAGTACAGTATGAATGTCATACGTCACTGGAACATACAGTAACAACTTATGGGTTTTTTTTTCAACTTGCGTTTGGCCGTCCAAAACCAAAAAAAAAAAAAAAAAACCCATAAGTTGGGGAGCGTCTGTCTGTCTGTGTGTGTGTGTATATATAACAAAAATAAAAGGACAGGACAAAAGACTTTCTATTGAAACTCCATTTATCACTACAGATCTGTTTCAAGGGGTGGTGAAACCATCCTCTCTTCAGGTGATTATAGAGGAATTTCAATAGAATTTTCAATAGAAAGTCTTTGTCCTGTCCTTTTATTTTTGTTATTTGCTCTACCAAAAAGTATTGAGCACTCTCCTACGGAAGGATCTACTCAGAAAATCCTCATATATATATATATATACACACACACATACACACACACACACACACACACACACACACACACACACACACACACACTAGTCCTTCTCAAAAAATTAGTATATTGTGATAAAGTTCATAATTTTCTGTAAAGTACTGATAAAACAATTAACTCTCATATATTTTAGATTCATTACACACCAACTGAAATATTTCAGGTCTTTTATTGTTTTAATACTGATGATTTTGGCATGCAGCTCATGAACACCCAAAATTCCTTTCTCAAAAAATTAGCAAATCATGAAAAGGTACTTTAAATGAGCTAATCCTAATCATCTGACCTAATCACCTAATCATCTGAATCAACTAATTAACTCTAAACACCTGCAAAAGATTCCTGAGGTTTTTAAAAACTCCCAGCCTGGTTCATTACTCAAAACCGCAATCATGGGTAAGACTGCCGACCTGACTGCTGTCCAGAAGGCCATCATTGACATCCTCAAGCAAGATGGTAAGACACAAAGAAATCTCTGAGCGAATAGGCTGTTCCCAGAGTGCTGTATCAAGCCACCTCAGTGGGACGTCTGTGGGAAGGAAAAAGTGTGGCAGAAAACGCTGCACAACCAGAAGATGTGACCGGACCCTGAGGAAGATTGTGGAGAAGGGCCGATTTCAGACCTTGGGGGACCTGTGGAAGTAGTGGACTGGGCTACAGGTGCCGCATTCCCCAGGTCAAGACACTTTTGAACCAGAAATGGCGGCAGAAGCGTCTGACCTGGGCTACAGAGAAGCAGCACTGGACTGTTGCTCAGTGGTCCAAAGTACTTTTTTCGAATGAAAGCAAATTTTGCATGTCATTTGGAAATCAAGGTGCCAGAGTGTGGAGGAAGACTGGGGAGAAGGAAATGCCAAAATGCCTGAAGTCCAGTGTCAAGTACCCACAGTCAGTGATGGTCTGGGGTGCCATGTCAGCTGCTGGTGTTGGTCCACTGTGTTTTATCAAGGGCAGGGTCAATGCAGCTCGCTATCAGGAGATTTTGGAGCACTTCATGCTTCCATCTGCTGAAAAGCTTTACGGAGATGAAGATTTTCATTTTTCAGCACGACCTGGCCCCTGCTCACAGTGCCAAAACCACTGCTAAATGGTTTACTGTCCATGGTATTACTGTGCTCAATTGGCCTGCCAACTCTCCTGACCTGAAGCCCATAGAGAATCTGTGGGATATTGTGAAGAGAAAGTTGAGAGACACCAGACCCAACACTGTGGATGAGCTTAAGGCCGCTATCGAAGCATCCTGGGCCTCCGTAACACCTCAGCAGTGCCACAGGCTGATTGGCTCCATGCCACGCCGCACTGAAGCAGTCATTTCTGCAAAAGGATTCCCCACCAAGTATTGAGTGCATAACTGAACATAATTATTTGAAGGTTGACCTTTTTTGTATTAAAAACACTTTTTATTGGTCGGATGAAATGTGCTAATTTTTTGAGACAGGGATTTTTGGTTTTTCTTTACTTTTTTGCCAAAATTAATATTAAAACAATAAAAGGCTTGAACTACTTCAGTTTTGTGTAATGAATCTAAAATATATCAAAGTCTAATGAAAAAAAAAAAAAAAGTCTGATACTGTTTATCAGTACATTACAGAAAATAATGAACTTTATCACAATATGCTAATTTTTTGAGAAGGACTAGTGTGTGTATGTATATATATATATATATATATATATATATATATATATATATATATATATACACACACACACACAAACACACACGTAGGCATTCGGAACTCATGAACTTCATAATTATGCAAATATTGTAAAGCCACAAGCTCTATTTTGTTGTCGAGTCTGTGCTCATGTGTCCACACAGGTAGCCTAGTATGGTGTGAAAAATTTATTGCCAGTGCTGAGTGCACTTGGCCTTTGCAGCTGATTTTCTCACTTGATGTATTGGCGTTTCTGTAAACTTACACGTACAAATATTTTTGGAACCCTGCATTTAGACAGTGCCTAAGTATTACTATTATATAACTGTCTGTGATTATACATTTTAAATGCATAGGTGCCCAACGTGACATGAAATATAAGCTTATAATGAGCCTACCGAAGGGGGAAGTCAACCAATGAGTCCAGCTTATCCCTCATATAGCGACTGTAAGAGAAGCGCTTCAGATGGACCACTAGTACAGGAGGCAGGGACCACAGGTCTAACTTCTTGGTTGCCTGCTGGTGCTGCTTACAACTAGGACAATACCTGGAACACGAATACACACACACACACAAATATTCACCACATCACTTGAACAGAATTAAAGGTCAACGGTCATTTTATGAAAACATATATTTATTTTCTAAAAACACCATCAGATCCATCAAATGTTTGGTCTTTTATTGACAAGTAAAGCAATTAAACAGATATAAGCGAAGACAATCATTGAATATGTTATGTGAACACCCATTCATTCATGTCAGTTTTATCGCAATAGTGCACAGCATAAAATCAGATACATGCCCGCTGCTTGGGGTCACGTTCAATTCAACTATCAGGATGTGATCTCGGTGATTTTGTTTGTGACTCGATTTTTGGTGCCTGACACCCTGAACAGGTCACCGAACAGAACCAACACGTACACACCCCTTGTATATTAATGTATTATAGTATTTATTTTAACTGTTAGTGTGTGAAATCATTAATCCAAACATACTGTATCTTGGCTAATTAGCTATACTTAGAAAAAAAACTGCACAAAATATTCCTTTCAGGAAAAGACAGGAGAGAGAGAGAGAGATCCAAACACTAAAATATTACAAAAATGATTGTTTGCATTTCAAATCTCACCATGGATCCTCTGCTCCTAACTTTTCTTTGGTAGTAAAGAGTTCTATGCAGTCCTTTAATTTAAAGAAAGCTTTTTTTTGAGGTTTGTATTCCATGCTTTCATGTTTGTCCACATCCTAGAGAAAGACAACATGGTCATGAACATGATCATAACTAGTATAAATAGTGGGATCAAAACGAAAACCTATGACTGCATATTTTACCTCCACTGCACTTTCGTCAAAGTATTTCTTCTTTATGTCCGGCTCCCAGTCCAAGGAGAGATAGGATCGGTCTGCGAGGCAGAAGAAGAAAATCTCATGATTGGATGATCAAGGTCATTCTCACTATTAAAATCATGTGCTAAAATTTAAGAAAATACTAAAATGTCACAGATGTGCTTGAATACAATAGCAAGTTTGTCCTTTTTTTTTTTTTTTTTTTTTAATAAAGAATGACATACCGCTGAGTCGAAGGTGTCCCTCATCAAATCGAATCTGTCGTGGTTCCTCTTTGATAAAACTCAGATCGGTCTTGCCCATGTTGTTGAACTGGAATGTGAAAAGTCGCTTTTTGTGGCACGTGAGCTGCTGGACTTTGGTCGTGTTCTCTGGGCCAACCCCATTCTCCAGATCATTGTCTCCACCCACTGAATCCTCTGATTGGCTGTTATCATTCTCTGATGGGAGTTCCTGGTCCTGACTGGATTCATCATCTTGCTCATCAGTCTCCATTTCACCTAAAATCAGATGACTCCATGAAACCCAGTTTCTAATTTCTATATAATGGATTTCCCCCCGCCAAAGTTTATACAATGTTCCATTTCTTCAAAAGGTAATTTCTCAGACAAGATATATGTGGTGTCCCTTTTTAACTTTCAATATAAAAGTCTATCACATGCAAAATCCTTTGTCTAATGAAATGCTTACACAGCTGTTTTAAACGGAATTCACTTTAAGTAGACATGCAGAGTTAAATAAAGGGTTTTTTGTTGTGGGAGGTTTTTTTTTGGGCGATTACAGTGATTGGCTAAAATACATCAGAAGTCTTGAAAAAGGTGTGATTTGCCCATGATCTCAGATGCTATGTGGCACATAAGTGGAGCATCTGATATTTTCTCTACACTCAAATATACTGGAGGACAGCATACAGTCAGAAAACCCAGGAACACAATTCAGTAACCCCTGGAAAAGGACCTTAACAGTCGATTCTGGTCTGTTCACAGTCCACTGACAGGCTTAAGACCATGTAAAGTGGAGGACTCTCACTGTGCTTTGTGCATCTTTATGCTGAGGCCTAAGCTAAGCAGTGGACCTTCACCCTTTATGATTTTGAAGGATGCAATCTAATTGACTACCAGCACCTTTGCTTCTTGGCTGGTGGGACTTAACATCTGAGGACCACAATATATATCAAGGTTTTCAAAGCATTAAAAATTTGATTTTTAAAAATCAGTGGACTGAGGAAAACAGCCACTCTCATCCTAATCATCAGCTTGTTACCTTTTTGGATTACCCCCCCTCCAATTTTAGTCATAGACAATCACCACCCATGAAGTATTGCCTTCATATCACACGGTGACCACTAACCAAGGAAGGCTGAAAACAAGCATATGCCTTCTCCTTATATTTACCACATATTTTGGTATTCCCACATCTTTACAATTTGTTGCGTGGGCGTGTTTAGGGCCCCCCGTGGAGCTATGAGCTCACAGACACCAATGACTAGCTGGATATCGTTGTGACAGGAAGGGGAGCGTATGCCAACCTTCCTTCCCTCATGTGAGAATTTGGCCAATTAGGAATTGATTCTCAGTTGGATTCTAACTCAGTAACAGGATCAGAAATGTTGGACATTGCAAAAAAAAAAATATATATATATATATATATGTTAACATGCGATCCTGCAGTTGTACAGCTTCAGGCTTGGTCTCACATAGCTAGAATTTCTTCACAGTACATGTCAGATTTTTTCTGCCATCTGGGAGTTTAATTAACATCATCCCTAATGCTTCATGCACTTTCACTGGAATATGTGGGAGCTGAGAGCTACCCCGAGAAATGGGAGACTATAGCATCCATTCAGGGAACATTTGTGTGTACTGAAAATTACCATGCATCAAGCGCTGGATCAATTTATTCACTGCAATCATAATGGCAGTTGTGATGTATTCACAACCTACTGGGTGCTCCATAGCTTTCTATAAGAATGGAGATGGAACGGCAACTGCCACATACTACCTGAATTCCAGAAAATTTGGGATGTTCATTAGGTTTTAATAAAATAAAAACTAATACTTGTACTAATAACTAAATACTAAAGTAAAACTAATACTAATAACACGAGCTAATATTTTATACACAATAGAACAGAGATAAATGTTTAAACTGAGAATTTTAGAAGTTTTATGTACAAAATGAGCTCATTTCATATTTGATGTCTGCTACGGGTCTCAAAAAAAAAAGGTAGTACGGGGCAACAACTAATTTAAGTTGTATTAAAGTCGATAACAGGTCTGGAACATGACTAGCTATAAAAGATGCTCAAGAGGCAGAGGCTCTCATAACGAAAGATGACCAGAGGCTCTCCAGTGAAATGATAAAAAGTCTGTAGAGCACTTTTAAAACAATGTCCCCTAATGACAAACAGCAAAGGCTATGCAAATCTCCTCATCTAGAAGGCATAACATTAAAAGATTTAGAGAAACTGGGATTATTTTTGTGCGTAAGGGACACGGACGAAGACCATTGTTGGATGCCCGTGGTCTTCAAGCCTTCGCGTGACACTGCATCACTCATCAGCATGACTGTGTCACTGACATGACTAAATGGGCTCAGGAACACTTGCAGAAACTACTGTCAGTAAACAAATCCATCTACAACTGTGCCATCTGCAGATTCCAACTAAAGCTCTATCATACAAAAAGGAAGCCATATTTGAACACGGTCCAGCAGCACCATTTTGTCCTGTGGACCAAGATTCATTTGAAACTGACTGTTTCAAAGTTGAAACTGTTCTATGGTCAGACGAGTCCAAATTTGACATTCCTTTTGGTAATACAGAAGAACTGTGGAATGTAGTTCAATTATCCTGGGATGGAATACTGTACCTGTTTGTGTCAGAAGTTGGTTGACTTTTACATCAGTTCTCAGTGGTTATACAACTAAATATTAGTTCAGTGAGTCAAAGGAAGCAAAACCTAAACTATTTTTCAGTTTATACAATCAAGATTTGAGTTTGTAAAAAAGAAAGCAGACACTTTTTTTTTTAACAGTCTAATATTCACTCAATATATTTTTCTTCATGTTTTGATTTGGAATAAAATGTGTAGTGTTCCCAATGTATGTGTATGGAAATAAAAACTAAGGATTTTGAGCTTGGCATTTCATGCACTTTAAGCACACTTGTATTATTTTGAACACATACAACGATGTCGGGCATATTTGAGGCTCAAAACTTTTTTACATTTTAATTTTATTCAAATTTAAAGAGCATCCCAACGTTTCTGAAATTCAGGCTGCATGTATCACAGTTGCTGCTTGGGATTCACAGATGCTTATGGTTCTAAAGCAAGTGCATATTTCCTTCACCCACATTTTTGTGAAAAACTACCCCAAAAACTTTGGAAAGATCACATAATAGCCACAGCTCTCGCCCATCAACCGCCTATGTGAGACCTTAGCATTAGCAAATTAATTTGAGGTAACTAAACAAATTTTGGGGGGGTTTTTTTTGGGGGGGGGGTGTTGTCTGTGCCAACCATTATTTTCATCTTAACTGCATCAGCTTCGAGGTGTATTTGTTTGTGTTAAACCCTTGCCTTAACCCTTTTTTTTTTTCTTCACCAAACCATTCACAAAAACCGTTACATGCTTTGTTAGTTGTAGCAAAGTTCGGGAAAAATAAGTATTGCAAAATGAATTTGAAAAGATCTTTATTATTATTATTAAAGAGTACCTGTGGTGAATTTGTAGTACTAGCTCTTTAAAATGATCACGCATGACATCGGCATTTCCGTCAGGCAACATCAGTCTTTGTTTCTTGTCAAGTACGTGTGAGTGCTGTCTTACTACTATTACTATTAGGCGTGTGCAGCGATATGTTGCCTTCTCCATTGGCTGTTCCAGTCTTGGTATTGACGCAAACTTGTTGTTTTGTCCTATTGGCTGGGCTGTGTGAAGGAGACACCAGTCTAAGACAACACATTATCAGCCAGTGCTGAACTGTATAGCCAGAAAAATGCAAAGCATACGGCTGTACAAACAACAAGCGCAGAAATCGCGGAAAACATAACATAGGCACAGGCCATACCATGAAAATGTTTCCTTTTGGACGCAATTCAGTAGTCTGCGAAGACCACGTTTACCCGAATTGCCATTGGCTTGACCTTCAGACAGAACCATGTGGCACGGAGCCCAAGCTTTTATGTCTAAAACCAGATGCTGTTCCTATGGAATTCCTTCATAAAGAGCCAAAGGATAACAGACAGGAGCAGCACCTCACCAAAAGGAAACAGTCAAAAGGTAAGAGCCTTCAGTATGTGGGGATTTTTATCACCTAAAATGTCACTCGCTGCTTCTTTATTTGCACTGGACAACCTGGCCCAATGAGTTGATGTCACTTCCGAGGGGGGTTGGTCCACAAGCTAAAATTGTCCAGTTCAATACAGTGCATTTTATGGTGATTTATATTAAAATCACTTAAACTATATAACATTTGCCTTCCTGTGCCTACTTCTGTCCAACTGCCATGGAGCTTTCTTTCTGAGGTTCAGTGAAGGTTTGCATTCCAACAATTCATAAAAGACATGTGGACCAAATGCAAACCAGAGGATCTTGGCTGACAGAAAGCAGGTGCAAGTTAGCAGAAATGTTAATGGGCTATTTCTAAAGTTATCTGCATCTATCCTGAAATGATTTACTATCAAGAAACAGAAAAACACTGAATTAATCCTGGTAGCTTTTTCAAATTGCTGCTTTCTTTGGGATACCATGACTAAGATTTATTGCACTATAAAAATGCAGAGCATGTCTGTTGGTTTAACCATAAGGCACTTTGAGCACAGGATGAGTGTGCTTGTTTGTTTGACCTTATTTGTAATTAAACTTATAAACATGCTTTCTGCAAACACAACGGCACAAGATTAAAGGATGCACTCAAACAACATGCTTACTGGGCGAGCCCTCCTCCAGAATACCGTTAGTGGCATTGCCATTGATGGCGTGCTGCTTAGACAAGTGCGTCTCCTCACATTCCTCTTCTTCCAGAGGTGAGCGCACGAAACGACTGCAAATGTGACAGAGAAACATTTTATTCTGTACCCTAAAAAGATAACTTCGAGAAAAATTTATTGAAGCTGTGGAAAAGAGAGGGGGTGGGGGCTTCAAGGAAAGAAAGGAAGGAGATTGAAAGGATATGAAGAGAGCTATACCACAGACGAAGTAGTAGTAGGTTGTAGAATTTCTCTTCACTGAGAGTGCGTGGGATTGTTATGAGAAAGGGCTGGCCAAACAGCGGCGTACTGCTATGGTTATATCCAGACTGCTTGTACTTTTCTCGCAGGTGCACCGGAATCACCACATGATCCGTGTCCTCTAGTCGGTTTACTCCCACCTCAAACCTGTTCAGCAGTAACAAAATCATGCAGTTTCACACAACTAATAATATGGTAAAGGCTCAGCAACATTAAGTTATGACCTGAATGACCAGAATATCCCATCAATGGATTTTTTTTATTCCTGATGGCACATATACAAAATTAAAGCTCAAATAATGAAGGAGTGGTTCAGGGAGCATTTGGAATCATTTGCACACATGAACTGGCACCTCAGAGTCCTGACCTTAACCATACTGAAAGTGTTTGGGATGTGCTGGAAAAAGACTTTGTGAATTAGTGACAGGAAAAATTGAACCACTAAATGAACTAAATAAACTAGATGTAAGACAGTGGTGAGGTGTGCTGTCGGTGTGACAGAAGAGTTCAAGGTGGAGGTGGGACTGCATCAAGGGTCAGCTCTCAGCCCCTTCTTGTTTGCTATGGTGATGGACAGGCTGACAGACAAGATTAGAAAAGATTCCCCATGGACTATGATGTTTGCAGATGACATTGTGATCTGTAGTGAGAGCAGAGAACAAGTGCAGGAAAATCTAGAGAGGTGGAGGTATGCCCTGGAAAGGAGGGGAATGAAGGTTAGCCTCAGTAAGACAGAATACATGTGCATGAATGACAAGGACCCAAGAGGAACGGTGAGATTACAGGGAGCAGAGATAAGAAAGGTGGAGGATTTTAAGTACTTAGGCTCAACAATCCAGAGCAATGGAGAGTGTGGAAAAGAGGTCAAGAAGCGCATGCAGGCAGGTTGGAATGGTTGGAGAAAAGTGTCCGGTGTGATGTGTGATAGGAGGGTATCGGCAAAAATGAAAGGAAAAGTGTACAAGACGGTGTTGAGGCCAACGATGTTGTATGGTTTAGAAACAGTGGCCCTGGGGAAAAGACAGGAGGCAGAGCTGGAGGTAGCAGAGATGAAAATGTTGAGGTTCTCTTTGGGAGTAACGAGGATGGATAGGATTAGGAATGAGCACATCAGAGGGACAGCACATGTAAGACGTTTTGGAGACAAAGTCAGAGAGGCTAGATTGAGATGGTTTGGACATGTACAGAGGAGGGATAATGAGTATATTAGTAATAGGATGCTGAGGCTGGAACTACCAGGCAGAAGGCCTAGAGGAAGACCAAAGAGACGATTCATGGATGTGGTGAAGGAGGACATGAAGGTCGTTGGTGTAAGAGAAGAAGATGCAAAGGATAGGGTGAGATGGAGGCAGATGATTCGCTGTGGCGACCCCTGAAGGGAAAAGCCGAAAGGAAAATAATAAGAAGAAAAATTGAACCACTAAATAATAATGTCAATAAAAATTAACTCAGCACTGGATGGAAAAAATTATGTTTAGCTTTATATAAACTATGCTGTGGCCACTACACATTGTAATCAAAGCTAAGAGGTCCAACAAAATATTAGATACAGGACCTTTTCTTGGCCAGGTCGTATACATACACACACAAATTATGTGTGAGATACTGAATGAGGTTATAACATTTCTGCGGTTACCGGTATTAAAAAAAAAGTTCAGTATTGCCAAGATAAATACCATGAGATGAGATTAATGCTGACAGATGCTTAAAATTTACTGGAAAAATAAAACTCAATTTAAAGCAAGCATAAACCTATTTCAATAAACAATATAGAAATGTGTTTATTCCCCCTGACCCAAAATCGCTTCATATTATTATTATAGGAATGTTCGTTTCTAAAAACTACTTACACATAAATATCATCCCTTTCCATTATACTGCTCAGGTTCTCATTGGTGGCAAAGATTCGATGGAACCGATGGTTGTAGATATCAGTCACGATCATCTGAAGAGCAAAAGTAAAAGTAAATAATTTGTCTGCAGTAACAGATCCCTAATGGCCTAGACTTAGTAAAACAATGACTATTCACCTTTTCTGCAGGTATTTCAGACAGAGATGAAAGAGACGCACAGAGGTCGGAGATGTAGCCGACTTTCGGTACTGTCAGCTTATACTGTAAAATAATAGAATATAGTGGAAAATTATCATGTCTGTCTTCCTTCTGGACATTTCAAAATTGTTTACATTTTTATTTATGACAAAAAAAAAAAAAAAAAAAAAGATCACCACATAATAAATAAAATACAATGAATCCACCAGGCATCAAGTGTGGTCAGTCTTAATTGTTGAAGCTGTGACTGTACGCTGTATAAAAAACTAATTTATTTAATGTTTATTTGCCAAATAGCATGGCTCACAAATCAATCCGAACCCAAGGCTGTCCGCAAGTTTACCATAATGTCACCAGAGTATCCCTGAAAGTAGGCAGGGGTTATCTGTAGGATATCAGGCTGTCCTGTGCCAAGTTAACAGCTGTGAGTTTTATCAATGTAAAGCTATGTTCATTATTTTCCTCCATGGAATAATATTAGGTGTTGGCTTACATGTGAATGAGACATAAGGTGGTTGGAATTTATAATAACGACAAGCCCAGCCAGTGTGTTTGTGAGATTTGGAAGAGCAGGTTTTGTCAGCTACCTACTTTTAAAATCAAGCAGACTCTAATATCTCAGAAAGGATCTCCTGTCTTTAACAGCAGTGTGTACACACACACACAAACATCTCACTATACTTTAATCTTTTCTGGGCAGAGAGAAAAGGTTCAGTATTCGGCTTACCAAATTATTTATTTTTTAATGCAGGTCATGCATTAGAGGACAAAGTAGGACATCATTACACCATCAGAAGCCAACTGGGCTCTGTCGTCACTCAATAATAAATTTTACATCCATTGCAAGGTGGAGAACCAAAATAAAGCTGTTCTAAATTACTGTCAATTAATTTGTTTGTCCAGTCAATTGTGTGCTCTAATTCCACCTGTATGCCCTAGTGCAGGGGTGCCCAATATGTCGTTCACGATATACCGCTCAATCACAAAGGTAGTGTGAGTAGATCGCATGGCATGAAAATGCAGATGTCAGTCTACCATCCTCACTATGAAATTTGTCACTTGATTGACAGTCAGTATGACCTTTTCTGACACAGGTGTCACTGCACATGTGCACATAACAGTGCGTTCTAGCAAGCTAGTGAGTTAGCCTCCAATTTATGTTTTCTAACATGGGGCTTCTATAGGGAAAGGGAAATGTGGAGCGGCATCTGCAAAACATCCATAAAAATTACGATACTGACATCCCTCCAAAAAGCAAACTGAGAAGGAGAAAGGGGAAGGACCTAAAAATCCCAATTGTCTGGACAGCAGTCATTTTTTCTCCCAGTGAACTTTAAAAGCAAAGGCAGCCACCGAAGCTTTGTTCCAGGTGAGTCACTTAACAATTAAGAACAAGAAATCCTTCCAAGATGGAGAGATGGTAAAAGAGGCATTCCTTGAATCAGCTGATTAGTTGTACTAAGACTTTATACACAAAGTAGAAATACAATCGTGGATCCGAATTCTCTAGCTATCAAGAACTACAGTTATACAGCACAGTGTCGCCATGGCCGAAGATCTGACTAAACAACTTTGGGAGGACATTGCAGACTGCAAGTGCTTCTCACTGAAGCTGGATGAGTATACAGATGTGAGGGACACAGCCCAATTGTGCATTTTTATTCGGATGGTTCTTACTGATATAATCGCAAAAGAGGAGCCGTTAACAGTCCTACCCATGAAATAACACGTGTGAGGAAGGACATATTTCAGTCTTTTAAAGATTTTAAAAAACTATGCTTCCCTGGTTGATCCCATTCAGTGTAAGTCATCAGAGTAAGGTAATGACAAAAAATATATGGAATTGTATTGAGCAATATGGGTTCACATAGTTATGCAAGGTACACTAACATATGGTTCATATAAATTTATTTATGAATAAATATATGTTTTGCTATTTTAGGGGGCAGTGGTGGTCTAGTGGTATAGGGCGCTGGATCGCTGATCCTAAGGTTGGAGGTTCGAGTCCCCACAAGGTTGTCACTGTCCCCTCCAGTACAGCTAACTGGGTTATCAAAGGCAGGCCATGTCTCACTGTCTATGGTGTGAGGCATGTAAAAGAATAATTTCTAACTTTCGTAAAGAGTAGCTGCAAAGCCATCAGCGTGTTTCTGTCCCATGCTAAAAGGGTTGTGTCAGGAAGAGCATCCGACGTAAAAACCTATGCGAAATCAAACGTGTGAATCATTCACTGTGGCGACCCCTGAAAAAGGGAAAAAGCCGAAAGGAAATAATCAATCATCATACATGTTTCGCTATTTTAGAGTTAGTAGATCATTCAAAGTTGATCATTTTGTAAGTCACTCACATGCTGAAACAGAGTGCGGAACCCTGCCCTAGTGTGATCTGCAGAGCTGAGCCATATATCATGACAATTTACCTGTGTAGGTTTGGTGAGAGGGTCAAGGCGCACCAAGAAAACTTCCAGCGTACGCTCCTTCTTCATGGGTAGAGGAAGTGTAAGGTAACAGAAGGGATCAAAAGTGACAGAGATCTTTGAACACACCGGGCAGACCAATGTAGACTTAAACAGACCATGAAAAATATCCACAATGATGGAGTCATTCCTCTTGATGTGGCTCTCCCAGGCTTCTTCAGCTACTATCTGCAAGGTGAACACAAATGTAGTGTAAGCAGTACTTGTGGGTGCACAGGAACTATAAGATGCTTAACATAATGATTTGAAAGCCATAACAGTTATCCATGTTTTTTTGGGTTTTTTTTTACACACACACACGATTATAAGGTGCAATAACAATGAACTCGGCTTGGACGGTCTCTGTCCATACATAAGGTGTGCCGAATTATAAGGTGCATTAAACGAAAAGAAAAAAAAAAGTCAGATAAGTCAAACTTAATTCAACAACAATCCCACAATAAGTCATCATTGTAAAATAATGCACTTCACAATAACTCTCAACAAAGGGGCGGTGGTGGCCTGGTGATAAAGGGCACTGGATTGCTGATCCTAGGGTTGGGGGTTTGAGTCCCACTCTCCAGAAGGTTTGCACTGCCCCCCCCCGATAATTTCATGATGCTGCTTCTCCAAGGAACATGATCCTGCATCTATCCTGCATCTACCTTAATGCATATTGACATAATACAATCTCAGTACCAGTTTCATGATCAGACCCATAGATGACCTAAATTACTTGTACTTAAAATTATGTATGGTAGGTACTCATGTCGAAAGATGTAAAAACATACCCCCAAAAAAAAAAAAAAAAAGAAAAGAAAAACACCATCACCAGTCAAATAAGAATTACTGATAATGGATTATCAGAGTACAATTTCTATTAAAGCTACAGCACAGAGCACTTTTTTTTAGTTGCATAAAAACATGAGATGAGTCAGGGAGAGGAGAAACCCTTTATATTACATAGCTGCTGGGAGACAGCTTGGTAATAATGAAATTATTCACGGTTAGCACTGTGTCAGGGGAGTCAAATTTGTATTCATACAAGCTCCTGAGTGGCTAGAGAGAAAAGCCTTCACCCCATCATCAAGAGATCCCTACTCTAAATCCCAATGATGCCAAAGGAATCAGTTGCCACGAGCTCAAGTCAGCATAAGTGACCAGGCTAATGAAAAATGGTATATACGATTTTCTTGGGTTTCTTCATGCTATTGTATATGAAAGTGAGCAGATATTGACTCCCTGTTGATAGCGAACATGTATGGAAGATATGTGCAATGGGAAGAAACTGCTTGTGAATAGACTAACAAAAATAAATAAATAAAACGGGGGGGGGTGGGGGGGGGATGCATTTCATACATATATACGGTGTATATATGTGTGACACGGGGCAGTGGTGGCCTGGTGGTAAAGGGCACTGGATTGTGAATACTATGGTTGGTGGTTCGAGTCCCACTCTCCACAAGGTTGTCACTGTCCCCCCAGTGGAGCTAACTGGATTATCAGAGTCCGGCCACGTCTCTCACTGTCTATGGTGAGAGGCTGTAAAACAACCATTGCTGACTTTTGTAAAGAGTAGCTGCATAGCCATCAGCGTGTTTCTGTCCTTTGCTAAAAGGGTTGTGTCAGGAAGGGCATCCGACGTAAAAACCTATGCGAAATCAAAACAGGCGAATCAGATAATTCGCTGTGGCGCCCCCTGAAGGGGGGGGGGGGGGTAGCCGAAAGGAAAACAAGATGATACGGTGATGATACATGACATGCCACTAATACACAGCCACCACTCGAAAGACTTCGAAAGCCAATCAGGAACTTCTAATTCAAACCGGAAAGCAGCTCCAACAGGAAATTATTCGTAATTTTTTTGTCATAATTCTTTTGTCCAATGATGTCTGAGGTAATGTTTTGTTTCAATGCGGCTGTTGGTTTTTAAAAGTGGAAGCATGATGTTTTAAGGAGAAGGTTACATCATTACTTTAGTTTCAATTAGGTTGTGCAGCTCTAACTTTAAAGCTTGTGTAGTATAACAACTTTTTTGCATGGATAAAGATTTAAAAATTGCAACAAAACAGTGTAATGTGAATTAGGATCTTAACAGAATCAAAATTGGTACTTGGGTATCCTGGTAATATTGTATGAGATGATCCCTGGCCATCCCTATGCCTATATCGAACACTGTATGCATCTGTTTCTCAGACGCACACTATGCATAACACTCAATGAACTAGTTTCAAAATCATGTGCAGTTACATGATGAACCATCATTTAAGAAGAATGGATTACACAAGAACAGACAGGTGATGAGAGGTACCTTGTCTGGTCTTCCATCAGCATCTTTGAGCTGGATGTAGGGCTTCTTTCTGATTCGGTTCAAGTCTTCATGCAAGCCATCGAGAAGGAAGGCCAACAGTTCGTGAGAGTCCTGTTGCTGATAGCCTGAGAACTGTGGGGCAAAGCGCCCTACTTGTGTCTAAACACAAAAGAACATTTTAGTTGTTTTAAGAGCCAGGAGAACTTTGCAAATTTTACTGCATATTAAACAAACTCCAACTTTCATCTATAAACTAATTTTGTTTCGTATAATATTCACAAGAGGTCTTGTACATATAACATTAGGGTCCCATTGTCACAAATTATATAATTTTGATCAGTACACATAATAGAAAAGCAAAGAGGAAAAAGGTAAATTAAAGGAAAGCCTTCTAAAATTCTAAAAGTCTGGTGGTTTTTACTTGCATTCATAAAGTTGCAATCAGTTAAATGCGTTAGTTTGCATTCGCCTCTTTGAAAAAGTCACCATTTGTAGTTTGTAGAACACTATCAAATCTGATATGTACCTAAACTAATTTTGTTCAGAAGTTCATTAATTTATAAGACATTTACCTCCATCAGACATGCGTTTGCTTACAGAACTGCTGCTTCAACAGCACTCCTACTCCACTTTCCATAGTACAATATCCCCCAACCCCCACCCATGCCCAATTAATTTTTTTAAGAAAGAAGGTTGTAATAAATATAGTGTATTTTAATGGGTATAGAGTTATACCATGTATGAAAGCTTTCATTAAGTTTGAATTTAATTATCCTCTAAATAAAATAAAATAGAAGCAATAAAGGCAAAACCCTATATCTACTGCACCTTCCCCCCCCCTTCATTAAAAAAAATCCCATAATATTAACACACAATTGAATATTTCTATGCAGCTACCATAATGTATTAAATACAAGTTAGTAATCATTGCGTCATGTTGTGCCATGTTTGCTGCCTACCTTGAAAGGTCGGGGTGTGACGTAGCTGTATTTGCCAGACCAGAGCTGTTTAATGAGCTCAGCGTAAGCCTTAGCAATCTCTCCTTTCATTCCTAAAGGGTTATCCTCGTTCAGCTCATCCGTATATTTGTCCTTCAGGAAGTACTCCGTGAGCGGAGGAATATTACTTAAACACTACATGACACGAACACAAGGTATAATGAGAAAGGTCTGGGGTACAAGAGGTAGGTCAAAAAACCCTCTGTCAAAAATATAAAAAGGCAGAAAGTACACACACTGCCAGGCAGCTTGCCCATATACACTGTCCACTGCAAGGGCCATCACAACACTCAGCACTAGTAATCATTTTGCATGTCACTGCAGTCAGACTTTTTGCTGAAACAACAAATTCCTGCTTGTTGAGGAACCATCCTGAGGTTTTACAGCATTCCTATGTATATAGCCATCTTTAAAAGCTGCACCCCATTTTTTTAATATTCACCAGAGATTTTTTTATTATTATTATTTTTAGGAGACACAAAATTAATTGATTTAGTTCTAACATAACACATCAACTGATTGGAAGACTCTGATACGATTTCAACAGCTGGGCAGTGTTCACATGAGGGACCTACTATATTTTATCTACCACGTTTCAGATCAGACTGCTAGACTTTTATCAGTAAAAAGAGATTCAAAAAGCAGGCAAACTGTTAAGGTTTTATACCTCGCCTTCCTACATCTACAAGACAAATAAGAAGTGAAGCAGCGCGATGATCAGACTTCTGATTTATGGTGCCCCCCACGCCCATTGATAATTTAAGAAACAAAGTGATTCATTTAGTGCTAAAGCATACTGTACATTCTTTCAGGTTTGGAAATTATCTTGTACATTTAAATACACAATGACTAAATCCAGTGTGCATCTCCCCATAACAGTAGTATGTACTATACAGACTTTCTGTTATGACCAAGATGGTACCACAAAGAGTACATTTATTAATTTATTTTAGCATGCATTATTGAAATAGAAATATGCACCTAATGCACTATTAAAATGAACTTCAACCACATAAAATGGACCCTAAAAACTATTGACAATGTTAAATAAAATGTAAAAATTTATTACACACACAATAAAAACTATCATAGCAGAGCCTATGAAAAATACAATTTATGTACCAAGAAGTTAGTAAACAAAATAAGGAGCTGAATCCATGTCCTACCTGTGTAGCAGAGTTCATGAAGCAGGTATTTCCCAGGTTGGAGAGGCCACATAGGCCTGCTTTCTCACTCGACCTACTCTGGTCCGAGTACTCATAGGTACTATAGTGAGGGTAGGATGAAAGGCTGTAGCTTGAGTTTTTCACACTGCAGTAAAAGTGCCAACAGAGACAGAAAGACAGATGGGGGGATACAAGGGAAGAAAAAAAAAAATCATATAATTAGAGGAAGTAAGAATCCGAGTGCATGGTCCAAAAAGAAAGTACATTATATCGCAAATAAACCGAAGTCATGAGTTTCCTGTTCCCATAAACAAATAACGAAATCCTATTACTTCAGAAACCTATCCACCTTAACACAAACATCCCAGATTCCAAACTACAAATCAGATCAAGAATGCTCAGTGACTACGATCATCTTTCCAAGTCACACACGTCCTCCCCGCGAAGCCCCCAGAGAAAGCACATGGCTTTGCAGCAGACCTCTGGGTGCAGTGCACGCCTCGGTCCCATTGATCTGACTGTGTGGTGTCGCCGCTCAACACTCTCTCCAGCCTCTCCGGCCTTAGGCACCACCAGCAGCACAGGAGCATCTCCCCTCGGCCGCCATGCCCCCACAAACATGCAGAGAGTCAGACAGGGAGACCGAGGAGAAGGGAGATAAGAGAGTAGCTTCCCAGTTACTGCTGAAGCTGGGGAGCTCTGCAGGCCAGGAGTGTCATCCAAGCATGTCCTGTCTCTCCTGCTCCAAACACAGAAAGAGAGCGCAAAGCAAAAAGGGGGAGGAAGACAGATTTGGGGGGGGGATATTTATAGAACAGCAGCAGCAGAAAGCTAGTAAGGCAGCTCCAGTAGCCAGTGGGATGATCAGCTTGGGGGTGAGAGAGAGAGAGTGTGTGATAGAAAGAGAGAGAGAGAGAGAGAGAGAGAGAGAGAGAGAGAGAGAGGGAGGGAGGGAGAGCGCACAAGAGGGAGAGCTAGCTGAGGTTGCGGTATGCTAAGTAATCCAGGTGCTAAGCACTCTGGATGAGACTTGGTACCGGCACTCTTGTTGTGTGACTAAGCATTTCTGTGGAGTGCTACAATTCAATATACAGAGAAAAGATGACTGTAATTGAGCACACTAGCCTAAACACTGCACAAGAACACGCACAGAAAACATGCTGTGAAGGTCATAAGACCGAAGACTGTGCATAGACAAAAACACACACAAAACACAGCAGTGGGTGAAAGAAACAAAAATGCAGAAAGGGGGGAAAACAATGAAGGGAAAGCAGACAAAAAAAAAAAAAAAACCTAACACTTCTGCAACACCACTAGATGCATGGTTAATAATTTATTAGATGCTACTTTAGCACAAACGCTGCCATCGAAGACTGACACAACATATGCAATTCAGCAAAAATAAATAAATCAGATTCTACAATTACAAGCTAAAATATTCTGCTTGCATGGTCACTGCTACAAGGACATGAAGGAGAATCCAATCAAAGTAACAGTTTCTTATTCATCCATTCACACTCCAAGCATGCTTTTGGGCAGAAGGGTTGGGTAAGGATGAATACAGAATGACATGCTGAATATATAACACCCATTTCAAATGAATTTGCTCAACAAGATGTTGCACAATGAAGTAGTGCTGAGAAAGATACACAGCAATTCAGACACATGCCATATCGGAACTCAACCCCTGTTCATCATAAAGTGTTTTCAGCCATCCCCAATTCTCAGGAGATAAATGAAATTCCCACATGGTGCACTTGAAATTCAGTGCAAAAATGATGCACACCTGGGTCAAAGGAAAGCATTAGAAAGCATAAACAGTTCTTTCAGGGGGAAAATGTACTGGACAGCATAGATAACGGCACAGTGAACTTCAGGTTAGTTGAGGAATAGTTTCAGACATGAGCAAAAAACTTTATAGTGCCAAACTCTTTAAAGTACCAAAAAAACAACCAAACAAAAAAAGATTTTGTTCCATGTTGGACCGCCTTTATTCTTAATTACAACATTTCGTCAAACTTCAACAATCACAACATTTATTTCCTTCCAGTGTTGTTTTTCTTATTTTACTGATACAGTCGGCCCCCAATTTACGAAAGTAATCCGTTCCAGAGCCCTTTTCATATAGTGGGGATTTCGTAAGTAGGGGTCGCACCTTACATGTAAAACGCCTAATTCGTTCCAAGTCTCCAGTCCTTGGACTGGATAAACCCCATAAACCCTTTAAAAATGATAAAAGTACATCAATTTTGCATGAAATGTGTGCTAAAAGTAAAAGAAAATTATTTATTAAACCATTTTCTTAACATATTAATCCATTTTATTAACATTTATTAATTAAACCATTATTAAACATTTTTGTTCACACACACACCTCTCTCTCCTCTCGGCCACGCCCATAAGACGTGGAATCCAAAGCGCTTTCCCTGCTTGACAAACTCAACTTTAATTTGATTCCCTGAGGGATCGGATGCCAGATAAGCTCAAATGCACCCACATTTATTAAACATTTACTGAATTAAACAACTTAAAAAAACTAAACTAAAAAGTGAAGCTTCCTTCTGTCTCTATCTGGGAGGCAAGCGGGGCGGGATGTTGAGAGACAGCCAATAAGAGAACTACTCGTGCGTTGTGTGAAATTTTGATTGGCGAGTTTGAATTTTGAATTTCTTTTCGTAAGACGGGGTCGTTTCGTATTTCGGGGACGGAAACTCAAGAAAATGTTTTTCATAATCCGGGGATTTCGTAAATTGGGGGCCGACTATCTTGAAAGGAAAACTGAACGACTCCACAAAGTCTTCTTCAGAGCATCCCAAAGACTTTCAATGAGGTCAGAACTCTGTGGTGCCAGTTCATGTTTGAAAATGATTTTCATGCTCCCTGCACCATTCTTTCTCTATTTAAGCCCCAAATTTATATAGGTACGACTAGGGAAGAAAAAGTCCACTGATGGGCTAGTCATTCAGCTTGCATGTTGACTTCATTTGGTACATTTTATGTAAACTTGTGCAATATGTAAATTTATTAAGCCTTGACCTGACCAACTGAAGCAACAATGCCCTGGTGACTATGCACTATAGCGACAGTGGAACTAAACCCAAAGTTAATAAAAAACATTTTTTTAAGAAAAATTAAAACGTACAATAAATCCTCACACAGGGCATCACTGTACAAGGAAAAGTAAGACATTTCAAACAAGGAGGTGTTTTCATTAGTGTATATTAGTTTTATTAGTGTTTCCATCCATTCATGTATGAGCAGACATGTGTCTGATGTATGTAAATGTGCCGTGTTTTATTCTCGATGCCGCTGCCTAGTGGGATAAGTTCTTGTTAGAACCAGAGACCAAGGGAGTCAACCCCTGACAGAAAACATGCAAATGTGGAGGTATTGAGGGCAATTGATCAATGACCATAGTCTTTTGGCCATCTGCTGCAGGGACCAATAGTCTTCAACTGTCTTCACATGCTCTTCCCGACACAAGAACATATCAAGACAGGCTTGCCATTATCTTGCCTTATTGGAATGGACACTTTTGAACACATAGTAGATTACAGCTTCAAAAATGTAAGTAAAAACACATGATAAATACCGTAATCAATGCCCAGGGCGCTTAAAAAAAAAAAAAATCAGAGTGGGTGGGCACTTATTAAAATGTTACCAGCGGAATGGAATGGTAAGTGTATATTAGCATCAAGGTGAAAAACATGAATAATAACAGAACAATAAGAGTTTTACTGGTATTTGTGTTATTCATTTTGTGGCATCAACCAAACTACTTACATAAAAGCTGAAAATAAACAGAAAACAGCATAAATTAAAAAAGAAATAAAAAAAGACCCCTTTCTTTTCCCCTCACTTTAAACATTCCCTTTAAAAATCGAGCCAATCAACACTGTCGGCTTTAGCACATGGCACTTTGAACCAATTAACATGAATATAAACAAAAGCACATGGCCAGGAACGTCTTTACATTTATGAAGTCAGTGAGCAGGAGAATCGGGTGATAAATACTCGTCATCACTTTCTGATCGGCCCATATCTGGCTCATCACTCCATTCATTCAGAGCATCCCATAGTTTTGCTGTAGCAGTTTCTAATGGTTCATCGGTTGTTGGACATTTACCAAGAGAACACAGCAAAATATTTTAATGTTTTTCAAAGTACGGCAGAACAATCAAATGTGTTGTTACTGATGAACATTATAGACATTTCCCAGTGGCAGGGGGTCTTGAAATACTGTGTAAATTCCCTTTTACAGGCAGTGAACGCCTCATTTTACTGTTACAGAGACTGATCGAATAAAATTGGTAAGTTTGATCTACGATTTTGCTCCCAGTACACAAGGGCAGTTATTAGATCTAAGAAAGGAAAGGGAAAAAAAAACCCCACTGGGAGCAGGGCGCTTATTACGTCGAATATGATATATAAATATACTTTCAGTGTAACAGGAGAGTTTGCTAAAGGCGGTTCAAAATCTATTCACATGTGACTTGTTTTGACCAAACAGCACATATATTCTCGCACATCTAACAGCAAAAAACAAGTCACACTGTATTTCAGTTAACAATCGTACACATCCTTCAAATTGCTGAATAAAATTACTTGAAAGTTTTATCGCATTATTTTCTATAAAAGTGAAGGAAATTCGGTGCCTTGGTCTCACCGTTTTGATGTTGATGACTCCATATATGAATTTAGCATAGTGCTGTTGTAAGGTAGGATTTACTTTTTCATTCATTCATTGATATTTACTGTTTTCTTCTGGAAATAGTCACTATGATTTGTCAGAATTTGTCAGGTGGATTTTAATTTTCAGGTTTTGTACATGCCAGTAAACTTCAGCTAAAAAGGTGATAAAAATCGTACATATTCCATAAAAACAAAAATTTTATTTAACTAGAGCTCCAAAAAGCTTAAGTGGTGGCTCATTGATCAGAAGGTCATGAGTTTGAAGCTTGGCACCACCAAACTGAGACTGGTGGATTCTAAAACAGGGAACACAACTAGTGTCAGTTGTATCCTGTTGTACATGTCCACAGCACAATCAAGTTCTAGAATTGCTCTTTACGTGAATGAATAAAGTAAAGCACGACAGGGTCATGCACATGCAGCAAAATTGAACAATGCCTCTCAGCAGTTGTTATGCCACTTCACATCACACTGGCAATATCAAGACAAGTATTAAATGTCTTCCATGCGAAAGCATTTGCTATTAGCAGCAGAGACTCTTAAAATGCTTCAATATGCCTACTGCTATAAAACAATGAGTGATGCAAAGTGTCCTGAGTGGTATTCACTTCACGGAGGCAGGGTGGCAGTGGAGGATGATTTTGCCCCTTTTGATGCATGAATGTCACACAAAGCACTTGCCCTGAACTCTGGTTTATTACAACAGGTTGCAGAAGCATTTCAATGGTCTCTATGGCAAATTCCCAGAGTTTGACAAATGTGTTGTTTGTTGTCTGGTTAATAGCACCCCTTATTTAGTAAAGAAGTGGCCATTCATTTTAAAAGCACCAAGGCTACAATGCAGGTTGTTGAAACTTTAATACCAGTTTATAATCAGTAATACTCATGCATTAACTAGAGTACAGTGACATTAACTTAACACACACTATTATGAATTGTTTTGTACAACGGTGATAGGAGTGCCTGAGTTTTTGACACATACATGACAAAAATCATAACGCCTCATTTTGCGGTACCTTTTCTGGCTATGATTTAACCCAGTTTTCTACATCTGCCCTCTTAATCATCCAAATTCCAAAATACACAAGGTGTACTGCAACACCACATAAGCCTATCACTATACACACACAGATTTAACACAGTCCAGCGGGAATTACAACCAGGAAATTTTACAAAACAGTTTCTCAGAAAATCAAAAGTGGAGATATAAAAGATAGCCTTCTCAAGCATGCGAAAGAGAGAAAAGGTGGAAAAAGAGAACTTCAATTGTGTAGATGTGAATATAGATGCTATTTCTTCCGGAAGTTATATGACAGCATGCAAAAGAGTAAGAGAGTGGACACTACAAGCTAAATCTAAACCGGTGCTCTCTTCAGTGCAGCTCAGAGGGTCAGTGTGTGTGCTGATCACAGAACATCCTCATTTCATCAATGTAAGGATTATAAAAAATGTTTAATGGCAGCAGTTCATTCTGCAGTCTCAGGTAATAACCTTTCTTTGAATAAGTGCATTAAACACAAACCGTAAAATTAACTACATCCATCATTTAAACAGAATGATAACAGTTCCCACAAAGCTATCAGAATATGTTTTACACAAAAACACTTATTACCTCAAAAAACTACAATCAATGGCACAAATCCTCAGTTATAAAAGTGGTCCTTGAACTCCAATTTTGCAGCAACAACCACTATGTATGTGTGTACACACACACACTCACACAATACAAGAAAAAAGAGAAACAGTTCCCGACAGATACCTCTATTAATAGGTGTGGGAGGCTGGTGTTATAAGAGTAGAATGGCTTTCTTGAGAGCCTAAACAACTACAGCTCTGGAGTAAATGAGTAAACAAATAGATTTCACCTGCAATGGCCTGATGAGAGTTCCAAGGTGTACTCTGCCCTTGCCCAGAGCTGGTTGAAATGGGCAGCAGCCTCCCCGTGATCCTAATTAGGATTAAGCGGTTAACAATATGAATGAATGAATAGATTTTACTTGCATTTCTTTATGACGGTCTGAAGACCAGACATGGCCATGCGACAACCAATAAAGTCATATTCCATGCTGGTGAAGCTCCACTCAGGTTCCGCAAACACAACGAGCATTGTCTATCTGAACATTGCTAATGGAGCCATGATTTCACCAAGAGTGACAAGCTAATGCAACAGGGATGTGATTTGGGGAATCTGAAATTATCTGAAATTGGCTAAGGGTCTGGGGGCTGTGAGCCCCTTTACTGGGTCCAGGGCAGCACCCTGGTGTGTGGGGGGGCGACCCCCTGAAGCTAATGGGTTTTCCCACTTTTTTTAGTACTTTGAAAGTACTCAGATGAAAATAAAGTCAACAAAACAAAGAAAATTTCAATGCATTTTAAAATATCCACTTATCATTGCAATATAGTCATCTCAATTCAAAGAAGAAGAATTCGAAAAGTTCTGGACCTAAAGTGCCTTTGTACTAAAATGTGCTAATGAAAATGTGAAAAATATTTTACTAGAATGATGATCTACTCAAAAAGACATGTTGAAGAGTTAAAGTTTCATGAACTAATAATTGTTATATCAAGGGAAACAGAACATCATCTAAAATACCATAAATAATAATATAGCATACCATTAATGCCCTTTTAATCCTCCTCGTAGCATAAGTAACTGATGAAGTCTTGTGCATACACAATAAACTTCTAAACTACTGTCCAGGAAAAACATGTTACTCGTTCAAGGGTCTGAAATGTCCAGTAAGCAGACCAGAGTCATTTGTATGCTGTTACATTCAAGATGAATTACAAGTCTTCACTTGTTTGCTAAAAAAATAAATAATTGTTTCCCATATTCTACTCATCCACGAAGTCAACTTATTTACAGGAATATAGTCAAGTGTTAAATCTTGAGCACAATCCCAACACATGACACAGCACTGTACAGTATTGAGTAGTGGACAGTTCAGACTCCTTTTTTCTAGCCTTCATTGCTTTGGAGTGTGTCTTGCTTGCTTGCTTCGGAGCATGTTTCATGACACGCCTTCCCACTACGGTCGATTTTCCGAATGAAATCGCTGAATAAATTCGTAACAGTTTTCTTTCCAACATCTGTTGAAATTTCTTTCTCTAGCCAGTCCCATCAAAACTTGTTTTTGACGATCTTATCGGTTTCCTTAATTCATGGAGCTTTCCGTTTGATCACAGACATCTTTCAAACTTCAGTTGACATTGGCATGCAAATGGCCACGGGAGAAATGAAAACATGCTGTGCCATCGCGAAACTAACGTTCGTGTTCATTGGTCACTGCTGAAAGATCAACCAATCGCGTGCTCAATTTCATGTCTGCTTAGCGGTTTGTAAATATTGGCGTATTAAAAATAGGAAATCGGATTTCTTATGCCAAAAAAAAAAAATTTTTTAAATCGAAGTTTTGATTTTTTTTTTTCCCATCTAAGATTTAAAAAAAAAAAAAAAAAAAAAAAAAGAGGAATTAACAGAAAACTCACATCCCTGTAATGCAATAAACACACACAGTCACTTGAGGGGAAAAAAGCGTTGAAAGGAAGTTGCAGTGCTTGTTGGTACGTATTTGTGCAGACTGTTTGAAATTGAAAGTAGAACAGTAGATTGTTTTTTTTCCCTCTGTTCACAAAAATATTTAAACCTAGCACGTAGCAAACGCTCGTTAAAAGTGGTAAATGAGCTACTGGTGGCCTCCGACCACGGCTGTGTCTCCCTGCTTGTATTATTATTACCTTGATGCAGCCTTTGACATCCCCAGTGCTGCTAACTGGGTTATCAAAGGCAGGCCATGTCTCTCACTGTCTATGGTGAGAGGCATGTAAAATAACTATTGCTGACTTTCGCAAAGAGTAGGCTGAAAAGCCATCAGTGTGTTTCTGTCCCTTGCTAAAGGGTTGTGACAGGAAGGGCATCCGACGTAAAAACCTATGCCAGATTAAATGCACGAATCAGATGATTCGCTGTGGCGACTCCCGAGAAAGGGAAAAAGCCGAAAGGAAAAGAAGCAGCAACCTTTGACACTATTGATAACATAATTCTGCTTGATAGATTAAAAAATGTTTGAGTTAAGGGAATGGCCCTCTCCTGGTTTAAATCTTATTTAACTGACCATTATCAGTTTGTAGATGTAAATGGAAATTTTATAATGTCAGAGAAATAAAGTTTGGTGTTCCGCAAGGTTCTGTCGTAGGCCCGTTGCTTTTCTCTCTAAACATGCTCCCTTTGAGTAATGTCATTCGTGATCATGGTATTAGCTTTCATTGTTATGTTGATGACACAATTATATACTAGTATTTCAGCAAAGCCAGATGAGCGACATCAGCTAAATAACATTGAAAAATGTGTAAAGGACATTAGACACTGGATGCTTACCAACCTCCTCCTATTAAACTCTGATAGGACAGAAGTATTTGTACATGAATCTCAGGCAGCTAGAAATAAGGTTTCCGATTATGTCATAAGTATGGATGGTGTTTCAGTCTCATCATGTGTAGCAGTAAAGTACCTTGGAGTGATTATCGACGCTGGGCTTTCATTTGAAGCTTATGTAGATAATATTACTTGGGTTGCCTTCTTCATCTCAGGAATATTGCTAAAATAAGAAATGTCACGGCATGATGTGGAAAAACTTGTTCATTCTTTTGTTACTTCCAGATTAGATTATTGTAATGCATTACTGTCTGGTTTTTCTAATAAGGATAATAAACAAGCTCCAGTAAGTCCAGAATGCAGTAGCGAGAGTCTTTACTAGAAGCAAAAGACACTAGCATGTCACCCCAATCTTATTTACACAGCACTGGCTCCCAGTTAAATTTTGAATCGAATATAAAATACTAATTGTATCCTATAAAGCAAATAATGGTCTTGGACTACATTATCTTAGCAAACTTGCCATCGTTTATTATCCGGCAGCCCCCTTAGATCTAAAGGTACAGGATGCTTCGTCAAATCTCGAATAATGAAGACTACTACAGGGGGCAGTTCATTCTCTTACAAAGTCCAACAGGTATTGAATAACCTCCAGTTAATGTTCAGGACTCAGACACAGTGTCTGTTTTTAAGACAAGGCTGAAAACGTACTTGTTAAGTCGAGCATTTTGTTAATAGCACTTTATTAGGTAAAGCAGCAGATCTGGGGGTCTCAGGCACAGAGAGTTCTGGTAAACTGTGATGTTGGGATGCTGTCACTCCCTAACTCTACATGCTCACCGAGGTCCATTAACAGTGGGGTGGCTGATTGATAAATGTCACAGGGTGCCTTCATGTTGACCTTCCTTCTGGTTCTCTCTCACTTTTAGTTATGCTGCCATAGCCAGTCATACCGGAGTCCCTGCTTGCACTCACCAATTATAAATTCTTCTATTTACATTAGTCTATTATGAGTACAGTCGGCCCTCTACTTACAAAACCCTCTGGGTACGAAAACTCCAGGTCACGAAAAACATTTTCCTAAATTTTCATCCTCTTTTTACGAAAACACCTTTTTACGAAAAAATTCAAACCATTCAAATAGCCATTCAAAAATTTAAACGTGCCATTCAAAATTCAAACCATGCGCGAGTTGCTCTCATTGGCTGTCTCCCAACACCCTGCCCCACTGGCCTCCCATAGGCCAGGAGGCAGCTGAACTGTACCCATACTTCCTGTATCCAAACTTCCTGTTTGTCACACGTGTGAGAGAGGAGAGTTGAACAGGAATGTTGGCTCATGAGTTCTTTTTGGTTCAAAATGCGGCTCATCCGAACCTCCAATCCCTCAAGGATACAAGTTAAAGTTGAGTTTGGCCCTCTTATCTGTCAAGTAGGAAATGCACTTTGAATTCCCTGTCTTAAAATGCTCCTGCGAGTGGGCAGAGCCCGCATTCAGCAGAGCGCAGGTGTATTGTGTGTGAGTGTGTGTGTGTGAGAGAGAGAGACAGACACAGAGAGAGAGAGAGAGAGAGAGCGAGAGTGTGTGTATGTGCGTTAATAAAAAAATGTTTAATAATGGTTTAATTAATAAATATGTTAATAAAATGGTTTAATATGTTAAAAATCTTTAAATGGTTCAATAAATTTTTTTTTACTTTTAACACATTTCATACAAAATTGGTGTACTTTTATCATTTTTAAAGGGTTTATGGGGTAGTCTGAAGAGCCTTGGAACGAATCAGGCGTTTTACATGTAAAATGTGCCTCTACTTACGAAACAGGCACTGGAACGGTTTAATTTCGTAAGTGGAGGGCCGACTGTATACGTAAAACCTCTCTCGCTCACTCTCAGTTTTTGTTGAGGTATACATGCTTCTTCTGGAATGCAAGTGATCCTGATCCTTCTTCTTTCTGAGTCCTATCGTCTGTCTTTGTGTGCTGACGCTGGCTAGAGTCTTGGAATCTTGGAAGTCGCTCTTTCCTGCTGATGAGGCTCTAAATGGACCCAGATGTGCACTAACAGACTACGAAGATGACTTTTCACTGCAGGTGATATTAACTACCTTCCTCACAATTATTTCGGACTTACAGCTGTACAACCAACTGGACTACATTTAGGACTGTAATGAATTCTCGTACGTGTTTGTATCCTTATGGTTTCACCCAAATGAAGATAGGTTTCCCTTTTGGGCCTGGTTCCTCTCAATGTTTCTTCCTCGCATCTACTTAGGGAGTTTTTCCTTGCCACTGTTGCAGCAGGCATGCTCATAGGGATGTGTGGGGGTTGTAGGTTGTAGTAATGTTTAAATTCTTTTATACTTTGTAAGCTCTAGTTTTACTTTTACTTTTTTTTAAGTCTAATTTTATTCTGTAAAGCTGCTTTGTGACAATATCAATTGTAAAAAGAGCGATACAAATAAATCTGAATTGAAGGGAGTGCTAAAAGCTCATGCCTACAAGTTAAAAATGACATAGCCACATACAAACTACAAGTGAGCCATCTTTGGCTCATATGAACCCATGACAGCAAAGATTTTATAAACAAACATAGCAAAAATGTCCTATATATTTTTTCTTCGTGGCACTATGTCCTTACTTGCACTTCCAATCTGCAGCTTGATTGGTTAAGAAATTAAAAAACACCAAGTCGAACAGTACTTTTATTATAAAATGGTATGAAAATGGTCAATGGCAGCACATTTTAAAATGTCCTTTACTTGCATGTAAAATGGGTCTGCAGTTGAGTGGGACAATAAAACGGCAATCTGAAAGAAACCTTGCATTACCTATATATTTATCCTCTAAAGCAAAACTGAACATGTGTTCCTTTTCCATCTACAGAGATTCCCCACCTATTTTCTCCAGAGACTCATCTTGAGACCCGTTACATTCAGTGTTAGTGAGTATCACAAGTATACTTACAGTAAGGAAGTGGGAATAACCTGCACTTAACCTATTCAAGATTAAGCAGTGATACACTGCAGAGAAAACCAGCACACACACCGCCACTCCAAACGGACCAAAAGAACACACAAGACATTCGTCCCAATACTCCAAACTGCTCACACCCTCCTTTCCTTTGTGCACACAACCAGCAAAATGGCTATGACTAAAGACAACATCCTTGCTGTTGAGACTTCACCAAAATTTTCTACTTAAACCTGCTATTGTTGAATGGCAAAGGACAAGGGAAAGGAGGCTGTTTGGTGTACTTGACTGGCTCTGAAGAGAACAAACACACATAACCCCATGCTGTCTTTGGCGAAGTTGTGAACTATTAGACCCACCCTCCCATAAACCCCTCCCACTGTACCACGCCCAATTTGGCGCTTACTTCCTGCTGCTGAAGCTGCTGTTATGATTGTTTGTGAGAGATGAAGGGGAGATCTTTGGTAAAGCAGAGAGATTGGAAGCACCAGATGACCTTCAAAAGATAAAGAATATCATGAGTTAGAAGAAATTAAAGCAAAGCCTTCACAACTGAAGCAAAGGGCACTCTTTTCCCAATAATGAAATGGGTTATGAAAGCAAGTCAAGCAAAGCATAACTGAAGTAAAGCAGTTCTGCACATACATGGCAAACAGTCAGAAAATGAAAGGTGAAAAAATGAGTAGCAGGAGAACTAAACTCACAGAGCTATAAGAAAGTTTTAAAGCTTTTCGACTCGTACAGTAAGACACTGGGAATTAGTGAGCTCATGGTATTGTTATAGTAAAATGATTGAGACTTCAGCATCACTAAAACACCCACAACGAACGGGAGTGAGAGACAAGCACATTTAGACACTTCTACTGCTGACCTGTGATGATAAAAAGCCATGGAGATCAACAGGTCAATCACTTACTTTGGCGTAAAGGAACCTCGAGGCCAAGTTCCATCCTCGCTCTTCTGCTCAATAACAAGAACCTGGAAAAAAGTTTAACTCAGTCACAGATATGGAGCCAACTGAAGCAAAGTGTTAGGATTTTTTTTTTCTCACTTTGTGTACACTGAACATTAAGAGAAAAAGAAGATTGCATTACAGACAAATCATACCCGCATCTATGGTTTTAGACTCCTCTCTCCCGCTCAGATGTTACCCTACCTCTAGGCCTGGGGAGAAACACTAATACAACGCACTGGTGTTGTTAAGCACGTCGCCGGTTTATTTCAGGATGTTTCGAAGTGATCTACATAAACAGTCATTGGGGTCAGGCAAAATAGGGTTGATCAGTTTAAAGAAAGCATTACATGCAAGTTACAGTCGAGGCTAGTTAGAGTGTGATCATCTGTAAAGGCTTGGCTCGTTAAAATACGTTAATATGCCCAGGTGTACTTTTTACTCATTAACACATGTACAAAAAATAGAATAAGAAATAAAGGATAGCAAATAGTGTGTGCCCGATTGTACCTAGTATGTGGGTTTGCACGTTAGCGTTAATATACAATCGTGGCCTGCTACATTAAATTTCCCATTACCTCAAAAGGTCTCAGTCATAAGACTAACACACCAGGACCATAATAGGTCTACTAATTTCCCTTAAATATTTAAAAAAAAAAAAAAAAAAAAAAGTCTTGTGAACTTCAATTACAGTGAAGCGGGGGCTTTCTGTCTTGGTGAAACCCTGAGTGGCACCCATAGTCACGAAACATGACTGCAACAGTCGTCTCCTTGTCCATTCCTGAGCTGATGCTTGTGTAAATAAAACGCAATCGAACTCAGGCAGGCAGACAAACTTTACTGGAGCAAAATACAAACAAATATAAACAGGAACACAGGCAAAGAGCTAATTAGCCAGTCAAACATAGTGAAAAGGGAACTCTGAGTACCCTGTCCTGATTTTGCTTCAGACCGTAGTTGGGAAATAAAGGGGAAGTTTCTTCTAGAGTTGAAGTTCGTTCAGCCCTTAAGAAAAGCAATGGAACTCTTAGAACACCAGCCTTGAACACCCATTAACAGTGATATTTATCGGAAGCTCCACTTTTAGGCAGTGCCTAAATCTGTAGATTATTGCACAAATGGCAGAATAGACCAGTGCCATAAACTCCACTACTGACAAAATGCAATTCTTTCCCAGTAACCCAATACACTTTACATATAATTACATACTCCTAGATCCATTTCTTCTTTTCCTTTTGGCATTTTCCCTGTTTCAGGGGTCACCACAGCGAATCTTCTGATTCGGCATAGGTTTTTACGTCGGATGCCGTTCCAGACATAACCCTTGAGCAAGAGGCAGAAACACGCTGACGGCTATGCAGCTACTCTTTTACGAAAGTCAGCTATCGTTCTTTTACATGAACCTCTCACCATAAACAGTGAGATACATGGCCGGCCTCTGAGAACACAGTTAGCTGCACTGGGGGGAGGGGGGGAACCTTGAGGAGAGTGGCACTCGAACCCCTAACCTTAGGATCAGCAAGCAAGCATCCTTTAGCACCAGGCCACCACTGCCCCTAATTACTCTTAAATCCATTTAATATCCTATTTTCTATTCTAGGGTTATCCTATATTCCAGTTAAAGTCCATTTCACTTTTTCGTCCATAACACTATAAAATGTTCATTACTTAATCAGGACTATAATAATAACAACAATAACACCACCATGATTTGGAAAACATGTATTCTTGGTGAGGAAGTGCTTTGTGTTCACATAATTCATTGTGGAGACACAGTCACCCTGTTTGTAACCCCTACTGCTTACTATCACTGTCCTTTATATAACCAGCTCGTCGAGAAACATCTGAAAACACTATTGATGGCCGTTGGAACATGTTAAACCGTGGGGCTGACAACACCAAACTGATACCCTGCTTATGAAAAGAGTGAGCATGACATACAAAGTCATCCAACCAAATTGTATCAGGGGGAAGGGGATAACATGACCGTGCTGCACAACGATACAGGAAAATAATCAACAGAGTGTCATGATGTGAGACGAATAAGCATTACCATCCTAAATATGAGTTATATTAACAAAGTGCCCTTTTGGAAAAAACACAAATATACTCTACTAGCTCTACTTCCATTCATGTTAAACAACTCTTTAAGAAAAAGTTTCATCATATCAATTACGTTTTTATGGTTCATAACAACAGAGTTAAATGTAAATATCTTAAATTCTGTGGCACATTTATATAGTGTCCATTCATTCAAAAAAGTCCTGGGTGACAGAGTACAGGTGCGAAACTCATTTAAAGTCTTGGCATGAGAGAAACTGTTCATGTACAGCCATAGACAAGCAAATCATAATCCATCCATATCACAAACAATTCCAAGCAGTCTTTTCCTACCTGCCCCTGGTAGAGTCCAGCGTCCTGGATGGTGCTGTCTGGTTTGTTCAAAGGCTCAAAAGTGTTGCTCATGTATTTGTTCCACAACCTGGTCTCCTTTTCATCAGGAATGCTGAACAATTTGCGCATCTCCTTTTCGATGGTGTCTGTGAGGGATGAGTCCCATATTAGGCACTACTGAATTCAGGCATGCTATGTAGTCTTTTTTTCCATGACATCAAAAGGACACAGCAGATGTTTTATACTGGAATCGGTGCGATTGAGCTACATGGCATATACAGGGATCCCCTCACTACTTCGCGCTTAAATGCATCACGGTTTTTTTTTAAATAAATAAATATTCATCGAATTAATAAAAATAAGGAAATTCAGGAATAGAATCAGGTAAAAAGTTAAGGAAAATGCCTCAAAAACAAATTATGCAAAAACACAAACAACCAAAAACAACCCAAAATCTCCCATCAAAACGTGCACACGTGTATGTATGTATGTCGTCTTCTTCTCATGCAATACCATCTGTATGTGTGTGTATTTATATTTTATTTACATCTTATGTTTTTTTTAAATGTTTAATTGTTATAAGCATTTATAGCATTGAATATGTTTTTATTGATAATATATACACAAACATGTATGTATACATCAGTCGGGGGGGGGGGTTCCTACTTAGCAGATTTCGATCTTGGTCCCAATTAACCGTGGAAAGTGAAGGATCCCTGTACTACTATGGTGAAACACCTTAAAAATTGAGCACTGACTACTTGTTGATTATAATAATCAAGGTGTGCCCGTGCGATGGCCTGTCAAGCTGTACATGGTGTACTTTGCTCTCGCTCAGAGTTGACTGAGATGGGCGCCAGCCCCCTGCAATCCTAATTAGGATTAAGCGGTTCAGAAAATGAATGAATGAATAATAAAGATGTTTGCACACTTGAAGACTTATTAAATATAACAGTGCAAAGTTGTCCAAGAGAGAGATTCACAGTACCATCAAGGTTTTCACATTAATTATGAACAAGCATACAATTAATGAGGTGAAGTATGAAAAGCGAATTCTATAACCGTTTCATTATTCATTCAAAACGTTTTTACAGGAGACCGTTACATTCCTGTATCGTGCATGTCAGTCATACAATATCATTCAGCTTTTCCAATGGAAATTCTTGAATTAATTATAATGACTATATTTATTTGCTAATGGATATTGCAGCATCGTCCCTGTACTGAAACATCAATGGCAATTCTAGGATATCCACTGACCTCGAGGTGAATAATTGCTTTATTAATAATACTACCAAGGAACATAACAGAAGCTATAACAAGGAGGATTACCCCAAGACAGCCAATGAGATAATCTCATTCCAATTGAGTATGTACACTAATAACATTACCATTTTCCAACCTGTTAAACTCAGGTCTACAAAACAAAACAAAAGACAGAATTACATTTTAAATCTATAGCATGGAAAGTATTCCCTCCACAGTAACTATTTCTCTTTCTTCTTCACTACTCTTTATTCTATTATTCTTCGGTAATTATGAATACATGGATAAATTCATGTGAAATTTATACCTGCAATTTGTACAGTGCATAACAAACAGTGATCCCTCGCTACTTCGAGCTTCAGTGCATCGTGGGTTTTTCAAAAATATTCATCGAAAAATAAAAAAAATAAGGAAAAATAGGGGGAAAAGTTAAGGAAAATGCCGCAAAACAAGGTCAATTATGCACCCCCCCCCCCCACAAACAAAAACAAAACAACTCAAAAATACTTACATTTGTGAGGAGCACATCTGAGTGTGTGCACGTGCATCTGTGTGTGCGCACGCGCATTTGTATGTGTGTGTATATTTATATTTTATTTACATCTTATGCATCATTTTTAAATGTTTAATTGTTATTATAAGTATTTGTTGATATTATATACACATATACATATTCTTGTACATCAGTCTGAGGGGGGGTTCAATCCTACTTCACGGAATTCGGTGGTCGTGGGGGTCTCGGGCCCCATTAACCGCGAAAAGTGAGATCCTTGTATACTAGACCACCTGTCACTTCAAAAAGAACAATTAAAGATCATTTCAATTCTAATTTTATTTGTGTTTGAAAAAAAATTTAACTTATTCTTAAAAGGTAAAAGAAAACCTCACTGAAGTCTCTGTATGTAGTTCGATCTCATTTGGCCTTTATTACAGTCAGCATTCTTGCTGCATTGTATTTTAAACCCACCCCCACCCCAACACACACACTTTCCAGATTTATTCAAAGAGATTACAATCTGAAATTTCAAATAGTCCATTTCCAGTGTTCCAGATAAGTGTTTCTAGTTCTGATCCAATGAAGGTTTGAAATTTGTCTTTTTTTTATTTATTTATACGGTATATGAATCCACAGTCAAAAACAAGCTGCACTTGACAGGTGGGCTAATAAGTTTGTTATGCAGTGTTTAATTCTGTAAAGTTGCTTTGTGACTTAATATCGATCTTAAAATTGCTCTCCAGATAAAACAGAGTTGAGTATTTTGATTTTTGCAGCATTAACATCATGTTCTGGGCGAGATGGGGGACTCTTTACCAAACACAGACACTGCTATCCAAGTGAAAGAAAGAGCAGGTCAGCAAAACGAAGACTCATTAGTTTGAATTATATAAACTGGGGTTTGAAACAAAAGCATTCACTTCAACACTACAGGAACTGTGGCATTAAATGAATGTGTGTCAGTGACATCAATCTGCACTGGTTATAAGACACCAAATCACAAACACTTACCTATAGTGTCCGCTTTACTAAAGCGTCTAATGATGACATTGTCCATGTTGCTGTCTTCACATAGTTTTAACTCAGTGAGGTAGACCTCCACTTTGCAGTGCTTCACAAACATCCCCTGCTCAACCACCTAGACACAGCAAAGCCAAGATGCCAACTGGAAATTAACAAATCATTTTGCACGGTTTTAATTATTCACACCTCACATGAAAAACTTTGTGCAAATAAGCAATCTCAAGCAAAAAAAAAAAAAAAAAAAAAAAAGTCTGAAATCAATGCTCTATAACTTTAACCACAAACAAGAGGTGCTTAATTTAGCAACCAAGCACAGAGACAGCTGAAGAGACCCCTACTATTTATTTCCCAGCAATCCTCCACTAGAGAACCAACACACTACAAGAATAACCTGCCTCACGTTCTTAGTTCGCACTTACCATCCTCAACACAGCCAAAGTGTATAAATTAACACCGAGTCCCTTACAACTCTCAACTGAGCAGAATGATTCGACTCTAGTCATGCCTCTGACCAATGCTCCAAAGTATACATGCTCCATCTCCCTCTCTCTCCCTCCCTCTCTCTGACCTCAGCCGGAATTCCTTCACTTTCCAAACAAGGACACACAAACGCAGGTGCCTAGAATCAACATGTAGGTCACATCAAGCATCAGTCAAAATGCTAAATCCCGATCGGCCACGGTGCAGAGCAATAAGCTCCCAAAAGTGAGGGAAAAAAAAGAATGAACCTCTTGCATGTTGTGCCTAGCAGATCGGTCCATGTAGCTCTTCAGTCATCCAGAGGCCCTCTTAAAATAGAAGCACACAGGCTATTCGATACTCATGTGACTTACATGGCAAAAAGGGGAGGAACGATTGGGTTAAAGAGAAGCTCCAGAAGCAGCCATGATGCCATGACTGGGGACATTTGAATAATCAGCATCGCCATAACGTAGAAAGACAGAAAAGTTTGAGAGGCACTCAGAGAACGTGCGCTGACAACTTAATTTACTTCAAAATCAAAGTAATTAAACAAAACAGTCACTAACTGATTACATACTAGTGTTAATATTTTAAGAAATGTACAAATCAAACAAAAAGGTTCAGTTGTGGGTATTCGCAAACATTAAGCAACTTCAATAAACTTGAAGGAAACGAATGGGAACAGCTCAGTGGGGCACTACAGAAATATACCACATTGCAATACCATCAGCCCTCATTCAGAACAAACAAAGATAATCCACTCAACTCTCCACTTAACTGACCTGACCACGAGAAGTATACAAGACATTTTAAACCAAATGACACATATACACACACATGAACTGATAAAAAAAAAAATACCTTTCTGGCGATTGGTTCCTGGCAATCAGTCAGCCCATACCAACTCACTAGCTTATTCCAGCCCTCAGTAGGCACAAGGATATAGTCCAATTCGTCAATAAGGTGCTCTTTAATAGCAAGAACATCCCCATCTGAAATAACACAGAGACAAGATTTGTCCAATCATGTAGCAAGTAGTTCAGCTTTTCATGGTGCATAAGAATCATGATACATAAAGCCTGCATGACTTTATTAATAACATTACGCTGTCTCTTTATATATATATACACAGAAATTTTTCTATATATTATAAAAATATACATACACACACACACACACACACACACACATATATATATATATATATATATACACACATACATACATATACACACACACACACACACAGTGATCCCTCGCTTCTTCACGCTTCAATTCATGCGGCTTCAGTGCATCGCGGATTTTTTTAAATATTAATAGAATTAAAAAAAAAAGGAAATTCAGGAAAAGTTAAGGGAAAAGTTAAGGAAAATGCCACAAAAACAATGCAAACTATACAAAAAAACAAACAAACAAACAAAAACACCCTAAATAAACAACACAAAAAACAACCCAGAGCCTCCCATAAAAATGATCCTACTTCACAGAATTTGGTGGTTGTGGGGGAGGGACGACTCTGTCCCAATTAACCACGGAAAGTGAGGGATCCCTGTATGTGTATATAGACATATAGACACACACACACTATCCGAGTTACAACGTACACAAGTTACGACCACCCGTAAGTACGACCACATCTAGCAGATGCCTACTATAAGTTTACTGTATATGTCTGTTAGTACAGAGCATAAGATAGTTGTGGCAACACAGCATCCCAGCATCTCACATTCACAGCATTCTACCACTATACTCAATGACTAGAAACCGTCTCAGTAACATCTGTTTTACAGTACAATTTTACATTTATTTACTGTACACCGTTACCATGGTGCCCAAGAGAAAGTCTGATTCATCAGATGGCAATTCTACCAAGAAAGCAAGGAAGGCACTGTCGTTGGAGACGTAGAAGAAAGTAAAAGTGAAATTTCCATCTCTCCCACTCCACAGTGCCTACAAATTTGAAGGACAAGGACCGCATTAAGGAAGCAGTGAAAGCAGCAGCAGAGAAGGAGGAGAATTCTGTGCATGTGCAAGCTACGAATGCCATGGAGGAAATGCTTGTGATGAGCTCCCACAAGGCCAATGCTTCTCAAATAGTGGGGCTCGGTGTGATGCTGGGGGGGGGGGTGATGGGATAAACGTGAAGGAATACAAAGGCTAATTGATCTAGAAAAGCCATCCCCAGCAGAGCTTGTAAATCAAAATTTTGCTCGTTGGATTGGGCAGATTTTTTGTGGGATTTACAAAAGACATTGGTAAATCAAGGTACCACCATTGGTGTATATATTATACACATACACACACACACACACACATGCACAAAACAATAAGTCTTAGCACCATTCCAGGAATCAGAATCTGTGTCTGACCTTTAAGGAGACCCGAGTTGTCCACTGGTCCAGGGTAGACATTCTGATCTCCCATTTGATACTTATCCCAGCTGTCAAAGCCCACATATTTCTTCCACTGCTTGAACCAGTGACTGTCTATTAAGTACCTGTTTCAAAAAAATAAATAAAACAAATCTTACATTTGCAGGGTTAAATCACCAAATACAGCAGGGACAAATAAGACAATGACAACACAATTCATTCTTAGAGGTTAGATTTCCCTTAGGTTTTTATGACCAGTGAAAACTCTGCTTTCATCTATGATAAAATATGATTGCTTAATACACTGCAATATAATATCTATCTAAGAAAACAAGGTAATCTAAATTGAATTCTATCCTGTGATACTTTAGAACACCAAATGGGCTGGGGGAACCCACGTGTTCATTCTGCTAAAGCTCATCTTTGGAGAACAGACGTTTCTCAAAAGGCTTTTATGTTCAGTAAGATGTCTGCTACAGTGATATGATATACGAGCTCTTAATATAATATCCATCAGAATTACCAATATCAGACAGATCAATATGGAGTTGAGCTACTGTTGTAATTCTCGAGTTACACAGAACTTCCAGGCCATGAAACCTAAAATGGCACATTGGGTAGCATCATTAGGTCCAGTACTGGTCCTGAAGCAGCAGCTCATCATCACCACACATGTCATTGTGTCCCTCTGCTTTATCACCTCAAACAAGTCTTGTTAAAGGACTGATGAGTCAGGTGTGTAAGAACAGAACAGAACTCTCCTTTGTTCCTTTACATTTAAATTCCGATGTGAGCCAGCTTGAGAATTTTACTATCGCTACCGTTAGCTGGTTTCTGGTGTAAACAAGAAATTCTAATGACAGGTGCCAGTCTCTCATCTCCGCCTTGACTGCTCATGACAGCTAGGCAATGTTAGCGCTATCCAGCTAGCTAGCCAAGAACTGTCAACAACCTTTCCCACAAACCTATTAAAAAGATTGATACATATATTTGAATAAACAAATTTAAAAACAAACAATGTATCGAATTATGTCTGGGGGAACGTGTGTGAAACAAACATTACGTACAGACCTATCTACATTTGTGCTAACGGACGCTCAGGCCGGCTAAGCTAACAGCACCTTTAGCTAGCTGTCAACACGGAGCGTTCTGCTCATTTCTCCACTGATGTCCTGCTTGTCATTAAGCGCCTCGGACTGCTGAGACTTAAAGCACTCCTGGATTAACATGTTGTTAAATTCTCACCAAGTGTCTCCTTTCCGAAGTTGCGTTTTGAGCAGCGTCGCGACATCTCCTCTCTGAGTATCCAAATCTGCTACTCCTCCCTCCGCCATCTTTCCTTAGACCCTTCGCCCCGCTGCATTGTGGGACGGGGTGCGTTACTACCGTCGTCATTATAGACGCAGGGGCAAATTTAAGCCAATCGGCGTCCCAATCGTCACTATTATAAGAAGTAGGCGTTCTGATTGGTGGTTTGAGTTTTGCAGCGCTACTGTGTAGGTAGGGGCGGTGTGACTTTTGTGGGAAAAGCTAAAAGTCGATGGGTGGACTCCAAGATTAGATTCCAACACCTTTATTTCTCACTTTTTTGGCTGGAGGTGTGGGGAGATTTGTGAAATAAGCAGTTCAGATATGATACAGTAAAAGATTAATGATTTTCGACTCCATAGTTTTGATTAAAAAAAATTATATTTAAATCAGAAGCTTTAGATTTTGAATTACTTGGAGGTGCAGTTGTTAGCTTCGCAGCAAGAAGGTCCCAGGTTCAACTGCTAATGCTTGATGTTCTCCCAATGCTTGTGTGGGTGCCTCGTGGTATGCCAGTTTCCTCCCACGGCCCAAAAACATGCACAGTACGCTGGCTGTCGGTTCCAAATTTCTCCTTGGTGTGAGTTTGAATGGTTGTATGCGTATTGGCCTTGCAATGGCCTGGCAAGCTGTTCACAATGTACCCTGCTTTCACCCGGTGTTGGCCGAGATGAACGCCAGCTTTACTTATTTCTTCTTTTCCTTTTGGCTTTTTCCCTTTTTTTCCCCAGGGGTCACCACAGCGAATCATCTGATTCGGATGTTTGATTTGGCAGAGGTTTTTAGGTTGGATGCCCTTCCTGGCACAACAGCAAGGGGCAGAAACACAACAGCTATGCAGCTACTCTTTATGAAAGTCAGCAACGGTTCTTTTACCTGCTTCACACCATAGACAGTGAGAGACATGGTTGGCGTTTGATAACCCACTTAGCTGCACTGGGGGGACAATGACAACCTTGTGGAGAGTGGGACTCGAACCCCCCCAACCTTTAGGATCAGTGATCCAGCGCCCTTTACCACCAGGCCACCACTGCCCACAGATGCCAGCTTTACCAAGACCCTAATTATGGCTTTAAAAAAAAAATGAATGAATATAGAAGTTGACTAAATATAGAAATTTAATAAATACTGTATTGGCTGCAGTTTTACATAGTAAAAGCAAATTTATTAAAATATTTAAATATTTCTCTTTCAACCCTACATGTCCCCAGTGAGCAGGCCTGGAGCAACGGTGGCAAGAAAAAAACTCCCTCAGTCTTCACGAGAAAGAAAGAAACCTTGAGAGGAACCAAACTCAAAAGACCGATCCTCATTTGGGTCAATTGAAAAAAAAAACACTATACAAATAAAACTGTGCAGAGATAATGGCGTGTACATGTACGGCGTGTACATGTACAGTGTGTACAAATAATGTGCAAAATGTTGCATGCAAATTGTCCAGTATTTCGGCAGTGCAGTAGCTTGATGACTTGTGGGTAGACATAACCCGATATTTGTGGATGCAGGTCTGGATGCACCTGAACTGTCTGCCCAACTGCAGGAGTGTGACGAGTGTGTTGCTGGAGCAGCTTTGATCAGTGACAGTGCACTGGGCTTTCTTCCTAGAGCTCTATCTGTAGAGATCCTTGATGGTGGGTTCAGTCCTGATGATGCGTTGTACTGATCTGACCACCCTCTGTACAGCTTTGCAGTCCAGAACTTTAAGACTGTCGTGCCAGGTCACAATGCAGCCAGACAGAATACTCTCAATGGTGTATTAACAATTTTTCTACATACAAACAATTAAGGGTTAGGGGTCAAAAACTGGCAGCTTGGTGGTGCTGGGGATTGAACCCCTGACCATCGGATCAAGAACCAAGGGCCTTAACCAGAGATTTTTATATCATACTTGATACAACTTGTAATCGATATACTGTGTCAAAACTATTAGCCGTTTATGAAAATGGTAGATTAATAGTTTGAATACTGTATTTGAAGCAGCCTCAAGGCACATTCAAGTTTGCTATGCAAAAGCCATATGGCATTGAAATCACCGTTTCACCATTTTGGTGTTTTAAGTGAATGTTTAGTGTAAACATGATTTTGCATCAGTGAGCAACATGCTGACTAGATTGTTGGCCACTATCCAACCTAAAAAAAAAAAAAAAAAACACTCTTTAAACCAAATGATATTCTTACATATAACTAGTTCACTGGTTCCAATTAATACAATTGTTGACTCGGGTTTATTGTTTTGCATTAGTTACATTTATACAGAACTCTAGAAATATGTTATAATATATCTAATGCAGGGGGACGTAATACAAGGTTCTTGCAGGAACTGTGCAACTCAAAAATATTTTTAGCAAAAACAAATATATTACTAATGCCACTCTTTTCTAACTGTGAGTGCATAACATAAGTTGACAGACACATAATGTAATGTGGCAAAACATTTATTTTCATTTAAAATGCAGATAAAGTACTTCTTTCGGGGGAGATAACATCAGAACAATAATAACACAGCAACTTGGTGTTTTCATAAGATTCCTGACAGCATCAGCCAACAGTAAATGTAAACTACACGAAAAAAATCATACAGCCTACTGTTGTGTACTGGTCCAGGCCCATTGTCAGGCCTTTGTGGCCCATCTCTGGTCTACTGCATAGCCTCCCTGCTCCATGTGCTTCCTCTGCACTTTCTGCTTTCTGTTCCTGAACTTTATAATCATTCCTCTTTCTCTTCATCATAAAATCAATTCCCTTTTGCATTTTTTTTTACTTTCAGTGCATTAGGCTGTGTTTAGATCCCGTTCCCTATCAAACCGACCTATGTTGCCCCCGGCTGAGCCTCCAGCACTGTCTGGGGGTCCTTCCATCATGAAGGCAGCCAGCCAGCCATCCAATGAAAAGAATGCATTGAATTTTCTCTCTTCATGTGTGTTTGTTTGCGGAAGGGAGTGGTGCTGCTCGCATCACAGAGTAACAAAGTATTTCACAATGCATAAAACCTCACAATTTATTATCTGGGGATTTTTGTTTTGTTTATTTTGCAAAAATGGCTACGTTGTTGTTTGCAAAAAAACAAACAAACACAGCACACATGTGGTTAACGTAACCCTTACGTGAGTGATGACCTACTACAAGTTGCAATCTCATACGCCAAGTAAGGTCTGTAGCCTACCCGTAGCCTATTGTTCATCCTCACACTGAAACCTAGTTTAACACGTCACGGAAGGCATATTTTGGAGATGATTATGGATTCATCAATTTTACATTAATTTTGGTACGATTCGCATGAAAAAAGAAAGGGCTTGCACTGTATGCACAGATGAAAATTGCTTTTCCTGCAGCATTCCGGTGCAGTCCTGTAGAAGAGGTCTATATATTTCTTACTAGCATGGCATTCCAGTGCATTCCAGCTTACTTTCACCTCTGATCTTATGCTGATATAAGATTAAAAAAAAAAAAAAAAGATCGACTGATCTTTATTTCACAGCTAGATAAACTCACCCTATTTTTTTATTTCAAAGATACAAGCACATTAATACAATTAACATAATATAATGGTCAGAACATTTAGGTCTAAAACAATGCTGCACACACTTCAAAATTAATTAATATTAAATAACAGGAATTTCAGTATTTATTACTTTAAGTAGGAAAAAACTTGGGGCCATTTAGGCCATATGCAGTCATAAGTTCTTTTATTTTTAATTTTGATATACTGTATTAATCCTGCAATTGAAATCATTACTTCTGCATTGAACCCATCCAAAGTGAGCACACACATGTAAACATTGAGCATACACTCTCAGAGCAGTGCACTGCTACACACATTGCTGTGCCCTGAGAGCAGTTGGGGGTTAGGTGCCTTGTTCAAGGGCACTTCGGTCATGAATGTGGAGAAGAGGAATGTGCTTCTCACCCTTTTTATGTGGAGATTTTTTAATAGAATATCATTATTTATATAAAGCACCTTTGTTCTGCACCATTTTTTTTGAATGTGTCTAAAACCTTTACACAGTACTATATATTTGCACATGTATAAAATGTGTTAACCTTCCTGCTTTGCTCAAAAATAAATTGTTTCATTCCTTTTAAGTAAATAAAACAAACAACAACATGAATGGGAAATCTACTGGTACAAAACATCTCTTTCTATTTGCATTTCACATTGATGTATTAACTCTTTTGGGTGTTAAAACCTTGCATTGTTTTGAGGTTCTTGGGGAGAGGATTCTTTATTGGGTGAAGCTGATTGTACCAAAGTAAAGACATCCAGCACGTTTTCCTGTTCTGTCCTTCTTTTGGGTAAATCAGAAGATGGTCTGATGAGGATTTGTATACGCTAGAGACAGAGAGTAAAAGAGAGACAGCTTGAGCGAGAGAAAGAGGAATGAAAGCATTATAGGGTCTTATATTAGTATACAGAATTCTGAAGTACCCTTACCTCTTTCAGGGTTCCTTTTGTGTTGACAATTTTATAGATCATACCCACAGGGATACAGAGCATTGAGGACAAAGCCAGGAGCCAGCCTACTGCATAACCCCACCAGGGATATACATAGTTATTGTTGTATTTCAGAGGTGTATATTTGATGAGTGAAAAAGCAAATGTACTCTAAACAGGAGATAAAGAATCAAATGGTATGAATCAGTATTTACGCTGGAAGATATTTATTGTCTGTTCTTTAATTTAATAGACTGAATGCAATCGAATAGTACATAAAAGGAATCATCATTTGTTGAATTCTTAATTGTTATAATTTTACAGGGATGTAATCTAAACGTGCAACAAAATGAATCAGTATCAGCCTCAGGTTTTCCAAAATTATATAATCAGCAAACATGCTGCTGGTGTCTTTTAAACTGTGGGTTAAAGTAATAAAGTGAGTCTCACTAGGCAGGTGAGTGGTGTGAAAAATATCCAGCAGTATTTCATTAAAGGGCCTGGACGATAACCAATCATATCCTCCATATTATCATAGAAGTGATCTGCACCTGAGAAAACAAGAATGGTGGCACTGTCATGGGGGGGAAAAAAAAAAAAAAAAAAAAAAAAAAAAAAAAAAATCAACAAACAGAAACACTGGAAACCTTTGACAATTTACCCAAATCAAGAGAAAGATATTCTGGACAAAAACATCTTTTTGCAACTAATATTTTAACTTATTATTTAATCAATAACTTACCATACACCCAGGCAATGCAAACCGTCTCAAATATGGCCATGAAGAGCAGACACATGCCAGAGACCGCATAGTAGTCAAAGAGCTGGAAGACGTACATCCCACCCTGTTTAACAAAGATTACCATTTGTAGTGTAGATTTTGTCAAATAGCTTCAAAATGTAATTCTAAAATTATATTTTCTCAGTTGAGTCATATTCGGCTGTTCCAATCAGATAAATTCTTCATTCCAATCATATTTATACCACTTATCTGTCATGGTTGAATGGGGATGCTGGAGCCAATCCCAGTTGACTTCAGGCAACCTGGGCAGTCCATTAATCAATTATAGTTCTATTACAGCGACAAAAATTAATCACATTTCCACGTATGGCCAAATTAAAGTAGCCAGTTTACCTAACATGCATGCCTTTTGACTGTGATAGGAAACCTGGAGTACTCAGAGAAAACCTGTACAGGTACAGGAAGAATATGCAAACGACTAAGTTTACACTATAAGTTTATATTTATTTTATATACTAGTATATATAAAAATTCCAGTATGGAAATCCCAAAGAACTTACAGGAATTTTCTCCCCTGAAGAGAAAATACACAAGTCATTTGTACCTTTACACTGGGGATTTAATTTGGAACTAGACTGACCATTCCCCAGAGATGTTCCTCTCTTTTTGTTTTTATTTTGCTTGTGTTTCCTTTTCGGCTCACACTTGAGCAAATTGAATGCTTCTGACCATCAACCTGATTAAATAAGCAAAATGTTCTGTGCTTTTAGTGAAAACCAAAATCCTTACTTCTGTCACCATGATAAGTCCCATGAGAAAGCAGATGAGGCACACCACGAGCAAGAAGAGCTCCCTACGGTTCTTATGTCGAAACACAGTGGGATACACGTCTACTATGGCCGTAACTAGGCCCTCGACACACACAAACTATGGCAAGGAAGATAAAAGAAAAGTGTCAGGTGTTGGGCAGTACTGTCTAATGGTTGTTCAGGAAATAAAACAGTGATTTTTGAGTTTTGTGCCACTGTTTAGGAAAGGATAGATCAAAAACTAAATGATAAGAACAAAAAAAAGGACATAATCAACTCTCCCAAATAAATAATACTACAATACTTGTGTTTACACTTAGGCATGATGTCTGCCATCTCCACATTTAAAAAAAGCACAAAGAGCTATGAGCACTCTTGGGGTATTAAAGGAGGCTTGGTGCATCCAAGAGATGAAACTTGAAGGAATCATATTTCCAAGTTCATCAAGATCTCTACAATGACACACCAAGGCCTGTGACACGCCGTTAAAGTGTCTTAAGCTCGACAGTACTCTATCACAATTCCATGTTCTATTATTATTGGCATACAATCACAACACATTGTAATAATCACTGCTAAATTTTTGACCGTTGAAATGTTTTCCACGATCACTGTGATCATCTTGAATTCACTAAATTTCCTTGTGATCATCACAAGTCAATCCAATGAGCCCTCATGTTAGTTCAGGACCAGAAAAAAAAAGTGTCAGTTGCAGAGATTGTTTTTGGGGAAAACCCAGAATTAATGGCAGTTTTATTGTCATGATAATATTTTAATCACTTTTAGTTCCTAAATTGATATAATCTGCAGTATGTTTCTTCCAGCAGTTGTCATCATGTTATAATTATTTGAATATATATAAATATACATATTTATTGCCACACACACACATATATACATATATATATATATATATATACATATATATATATATATATATATATATATATATATATATGTGTGTGTGTGGCAATAAATATGTATATTTATATATAAATATATATTTACACACACACACACACACACACACACACTAGTCCTTCTAAAAAAATTAGCATATTGTGATAAAGTTCATTATTTTCTGTAATGTACTAATAAACATTAGACTTTCATATATTTTAGATTCATTACACACAACTGAAATATTTCAGGTCTTTTATTGTTTTCATACTGATGATTTTGGCATACAGCTCATGAAAACTCAAAATTCCTATCTCAAAGAATTAGCATATCATGAAAAAGTGAAGTCCCCCAAGGTCCCCCAAGGTCCCCCGAGGTCTGGAATCGGCCCTTCTCCACAATCTTCCTCAGGGTCCGGTCACCTCTTTTGGTTGTGCAGCGTTTTTTGCCACACTTTTTCCTTCCCACAGACGTCCCACTGAGGTGCCTTGATACAGCACTCTGGGAACAGCCTATTCGCTCAGAGATTTCTTTCTGTGTCTTACCCTCTTGCTTGAGGGTGTCAATGATGGCCTTCTGGACAGCAGTCAGGTCGGCAGTCTTACCCATGATTGCGGTTTTGAGTAATGAACCAGGCTGGGAGTTTTTAAAAATCCTCAGGAATCTTTTGCAGGTGTTTAGAGTTAATTGGTTGATTCAGATGATTAGGGTAACAGCTCGTTTGGAGTACCCTTTCATGATATGCTAATTTTTTGAGATAGGAATTTTGGGTTTTCATGAGCTGTATGCCAAAATCATCAGTATTAAAACAATAAAAGACCTGAAATATTTCAGTTGGTGTGCAATGAATCTAAAATATATGAAAGTTCAATTTTTATCAGTACATTACAGAAAATAATGAACTTTATCACAATGTGCTACTTTTTTGAGAAGGACTAGGGTATATATATATATATATATATATATATATATATATATATATATATATATATATATATATATATATATATATATATATATATATACACATATTATATATATATATATATACACATATTATATATATATATATATACACATATTATATATATATATATATACACATATTATATATATATATATATATATATATATATATATATATATATATATATATATATATATACATACACATATACACACACACACACACACACACAGTGGAGCCTCGATATTCGAACGCTTTAAAGTTTGATCAAATCAAAATTCGAACAAAAAAAATCTGGGATTTGTTTTTCCTCGGAAATCGAACAAAAACGGGAAGTTGAACTCGAAAAACGCAAAAGAAAAAATGAGGCCGAGAGGGAGGAAAAGTGCGCGAATTCCGGAAGTTGTTGATACTATGTATTACCCTGATAAAGCTAGCGCTGTTCTGAAAAAAGTCCGGAAGTTGTTGATACTACGTATCACCCTGATAAAGGTAAGCTAAAGTGCTTAAACTAAGCTACAGCACTAGCAGCACTGTGAACATCTTTAACAATGAGGTTATGAGCCACTTCTGTAAGGTTTTGAAAAGAAGGCAGAAACAAGCCACGTTAGAAATGTTCTTCAAGAAAAGAAAGTACATCCTGAAGAAGAGTCATCCATGCTAAGCAGGAGCAAGAGAAAAAAAACACCCTTGGCTGATTTTCCTGAAGCTGTTATGGAAGGAAATCCTCTTCTTCTCTCCCTCTCCAACATTTACTTATGCCAACTGCTCACCACCACAAAAGGTTAAAATTCTTATCTTTATTGTTCTTATGCTATAACTGCACTGTGATTTTTATTTTAGTGTGCTATGGTCTCTTTTGTGAGACTCTGGTTTTGGTGGCTCTAACTCTCTGTCTCTCTCTGCTCATTGGAGGAGGTGTGGCTGCCACACGCTGGTGGAGTGGTAAACACACAGACCTGATTCCACTTAGCAATCACAGGGCTTCTTTAACAGTGACTACTATTTCCCTGTGCTCTAGTGCCTTCCTTGTGAATAATAAAGCTCAGCCATTTTCATCACACTGTCTCTTGCATTTTTGGGTCCGGCTGAATGTTCCTGGTGTCATAGAATCTTCTAGCCCTTCTGTGACACCGGGAACATTCAGCCGGACCCAAAAATGCAGGAGACCGTGTTATAAAAACGGATGAGCTTTATTGTTCACAGGGAAGGCACTAGAGCACGGGGAAATCGTAGTCACTGTTAGAGAAGCCCAGTGATTGCTAAGTGGAATCCAGTGTGTGTGTGTTTAGCACACCACCCGCGTGTGACAGCCACACCCCCTCCAACGCACGGCGAGAGAGCCACCAAAACCAGAGTATTTCACATCACTAATTCATTAATTAATTTGCGGACCTCTGGTATGAATTACGGTACCGTTAACTTCTGTTCAAAAGAAAATGGAACAGATGAAGACCATTTACATTATTTGTAATGGGAAAAGCGGATTCGGAATTCGGACAAATCGGAATTCAAACAGCTGTCTAGAACAGATTAAGTTCGAGTACTGAGGCACCACTGTATGTATATATCAGTTATGCCATCACGATCAGTAGAGTAAAACAGTAGATGTTAATATCAAAAATGGCATTGGATTGGTTCTTTTCATTTATCTAATGCAAAGAAATTGAGTTAATTACTTTTAACAAGTTATTTAGGCAGTACAAACAGCTAAACACTAACTTGGCTGTCCAGTCCAAGAAAAATAATCATGATGAAGAAGCAGCAGGCCCACAAAGAGGAAAAGGGCATCAATGATACAGCACGAGGGTATGCAATGAACGCAAGTCCCGGGCCTGAAGGGGCAGTAGGGTATAAATAAGCTTTAGTTTTGCATCTGATAATAAAAACATCCTGATGATCAAAGCATGTACTCAACCATAACCAAGACTAGTTCAGTCAAATAGCACTCTGATATAAAAGTGTATACAAAAAAAAAAGAACAAAACAACAAAAAACATTAACCAAAAAATAAATAAATAAATAAACTGTTTTGACTCTGCTCCTTAGCCAGAAAAATATTTATTACTAATTAACTCTTGAGCGGGCAAAAACCATTGAACGATTTTATATTTTTAGTGAAATGCAAAAGATTCCACATTAATTTAGATTTCATAACATGATGCTGTAAAAAGCATGAAACTAATGACATCAATTAAAATAAAAATAAAGTCAGTCAGACTCACCGGATTCAGCCACTTCTGAAATTGGCACATTCTGTTCATATGACATGAAACCAAGGATGGAGAAGACCGCAAAGCCACACACAAAGCTTGTTACGCTATTTAAACAGCAGAGTGCCAAGCAGTCCCTATGATTGATGGAAAAATTTGTCACTTAAGCTTCCAATACAAAATATTGCTTTCTGAAATACACCATATATGGATATGTCCACTTTATTAAGAACACTTCTTCACCTCCACTTATCTAATGAGACAAATACATGGCAGCAGTGCAACGCATAAAATTATGCAGATACAAGTCAACAGTTTCATTCAAACTGTACAGTTGAAGAAAGAAGACTACGTTTGGATCATTCTGTGCCTTATGGTAGCCTCCAATTTGATGTGTTGTGCATGCTCAGGTGCTTTTCTGTTCTCTATCAGTACGAAGAATGAATATTTGAGCTTATATACGGGGATTCCTCACTTTCCGTGGTTAATTGGGACGAGATACCCCCGTGACCACTGAATTCCATGAAGTACTATCACCCCCCCATGCGCACCTCATAAAAATGTAAGTAGTTTTGATGGGAGGTTTTGGGTTGTTTTTTGTGTTTGTTTGTTTAGGGGTTTTTTTCATAGTTGACCTTGTTTTTGAGGCATTTTCCTTAACTTTCCCCCCTATTCGTCCTTAATTTCCTTATTTTTTTAATTTGCTGAATATTAAAAAAACAATGCACTGAAGCCACATCGTTATATATACGTATATATCAATTATATAGTGTGTTACCCTTGTGTTAAGACGTCATCTCTGTGATCTTTGTGTTTACACTGTTTTGTGGACTTTTGTAACCCGAAGCAAATATAATTGGTCAGAAGCGTAAGCCTACTAGCATGGGTGCCAGTCTCATACACAGAGATGAATTAACTATCTACTCAGATCGGCGCAATCTACCATGCATACTCAGTTAAGCAAACAGAGTTGTAAAATGAATGAAAACCTGAATCCAGAAAAGAAAGCGAACTCTCCGCTCTGCTGGTGATTTACATCGATGCAGTCAGCATCATCATCATCGTTTTCCCTACACTGGAGCCTTTGCTCCTCAGGGTGCACTCATTGGGTCCATTGATCAATGAAATGCAGAAAGTTCTCCCTGTCCATCATCATTCTCCTGAGCTGCTGGGCATCTATGCCTAGCAGTCCCTCCAATTTCTTCCAAGTTTTAGATCATTCATCAAAAAGGACCTGTTTTCGGATATCTCCGTTACTCATCCGGCAGATATGAGCCAGGTACTTTAACTGCTGTGTTCTACAGAACGTCTCAATGGGTTCATTTCCAGTCATACGATGTAGGTCAGCATTTGAGTACTTGAATCTCCAGCAATCCTGTCCATCTTCACTCACAATAGCGATTTCGCTATCCCCTTGTCGGCTATACCCACCCTTCACCATCTTCCTAAAGAAACTGTTCCAGACCACCTCAATCTTTGCTATTTCCTTTGGAGGTCATTTCCCAGGCCTGCACACTTTATAAGAGCCGGGATCTTACGCAGGCTTTTAGAAACTTCACCCTAGTAGATAGATGTATCCGGTTGTCTGTCAACACGTGTTTGAGCTCATTCCACTTTTCATATGCAGATCCCATTCTAGAGTAGATTCTCTGTGTTGGCGCTTGAGTTTGAAATGGTGTACCCAAGATATCGAAACTTCCTCACATTCTTCAACTTCATTCCCCCAACGTCCATCAGACTGTCTTGGCTCCTAACAGCGTCATCAACATTTAAGGCCATCGTCTCTGTTCTTGTATAAGACATCTTCAGACCAAAGCGGGAAAAAGTGTCATCATATATTTGAAGGACAGTTTGTAATTCCTCTATCGATTCCACAAATATTGCTTAATCGTCAGCATAAGGAAGTTCCGTAATTCTAGCTTCCCCTCTTGCTCTTGCGTTTTTCCGGCATTCTAATGGTGATACCTCATTGGGAATATAATACTTGATCTTAAATCCTGCCCATGGGTACACTTTCTCCACTTGGTGTTTAGCAATTCTGACTACGAAGTATATATATATATATATATATATATATATATATATATATATATATATATATAAAATAGAAACGGGGACTCCAAGGCACCCTGTCTGCATCCGACCTTTGTGTCAAACAGCTTGTTAGAACCTTTGATGTACGCATATGTATTGGTGAATAGAGCTTTAAGGATAGCTACAATATGAGGACACTTTAATCTAATTTCAAGACACTTCATTCGAGCTTCTCGTGGTATCCACTCGTATGCCGCTCTTAGATCAATAAAAGCAACATAGAGTGGAATTCCAGATTTTTTGGCTTTCTGAAGCACATGGCGTATTATGAAGGCTGCATCATTATTTGACCGGTTGGCGCGAAAACCAAATTGTGATGGTAGCAAGATATACTCGTATGCCTCCTGGGTTCTATCTACTATGATTGAGCCAGATCTTTGATTCTGATCATCGGTTGGTTGTAACGCAGGCCAGATTTCCAACAAAAAAGAAGGCAAAGCAAATATTCTCTAACAAACCCAAATGTGAAGCCCGTCAAGATGTCCGGCAGCTCAAAGACGACTATTCTTTGCAGACTAAATATAGCGCCAGGCTTGATCAACTCATGCAGCACAAGGCAGACTTGCAGGATGTGGATGACGTTGACGAGTTCATTATCGACATGGTCAAACAAGCGGAAAATGAGACAATTCCTTCACTGGTAAAGAAAAACCCTGGGTAAATCAGGACTACCAAGAGCTCCTATTAAAACAACATCATGAAAAAGACCCCCCAAAAAGAAGAGCCATTGGAGATGATGTTAAGAAACTTCGTACCCGACTTAAGAACACCTACTTCAAAACCAAGGCAGATGCGATAAATACAGCAAGTGAGAATCGAAATGCTGAGGAGGAATTCAGATTCAGGAACTCAGAGATCAGGGAACTTTTTATTTTTTATTTATTTTATCCAAGCTTGGACTGAAGGTAAACAAATCTTGTGTCCAAGTAAACAAGTATCCTTTTATATATATATATATATATATATATATATATTCGCTGACTTCAGTGCACTTATCTGAGTCGGTATGGCTCTCTGCCAAATATCATAAACATAAATGTGAATATTACACTGCTGCCACATGACTGGTTTATTATAGAAGTTCATAAATGAGCAGGTAAACAGGATATAGGTGTTCCTAATGAAGTGGTCGGTGTGTGTAAAGATCAGTTGTCCAAATTCAAACAGAGTGCACTGGGACTATGATACCTGTAGCAGTCGTTATTATATTTATTGTAGCTTCCTAGTGCTGTTAGAATACCCACGCATAGGGCATATGAGAAGAAAATTTGTGTTCCTGCATCCATCCATACCTGGAAATACACACAGAGGAAATCAATAAAAATAGTTGAAATAACTATGTTGTGTTCCTTTCTGTATTTGCACCATGTTTAGGATTTACTGCTATATTTTTGGATTTGGTCTCTCTTTTGTTTGCTCATTAATTTATACACAATAAAAACAAAGCTTAAATCTGTTTATATTTTAAATAGTAATGAAAGAAATGTCATTCTTTCCTTTCTGGAATATACAGGGATCACTCACTTTCCGCGGTTATTTGGGACCGAGATACCCACGCGACCATCGAAATCCATGAAGTAGGATCACCCCCCAACCCCCAGTCCCCCCATTCCCAGACTGATGTGTACATAAATGTAAAGAGGTTCCTGGCCATGTGCTTTTGTTCATGTTTGTGTTGATTGGTTCAACTTGCCATGTGCTAAAGTTGACATGTGTGTTGATTGGCTTATTTTACTTGGGAAAATGTTAAAGGAAATGTTTAAAGGAAAAGCACTGAGAGGGAAAAGTAAGGGAAGGAAAAGGTTTTGTTTATTTATTTATGCATGCTGTTTTCTGTTTATTTTCAGCTTTCATGCAAGTAGTTTGCTTGATATCACAAAATGAATAACACAAATACCAGTAAAACTCTTTTATTGTTCTATTATTATTCATGTTTTCCACCTCGCTGGTAACATTTTAATAAGCGCCCACCCACTCCAATTTTTAAAGCGCCCTGGGTGCTTATCACGTTGAATAAGGTATTTTAAAATATTTTGTAACACACACACACACACACACACACAGACTTCAGCTTTCAGACCTAGCATCAATTTACATTAGCTTGTACTAGATGGTAACAGCATCATCATCATTGGTCAGTTATTAGAGTGTGCTTAAATTCTATCCTGGATCTCTTCTCCTCTGGTACAGTAGGATCTTACCTTTTATATAACTGTCTTCCTGATTCAGTTGGATTTGGTTGTTGTCAGTAATATTTTCAAGTATGGGATTCTTAGCCGGTTCTGTAGTTCCTAATCAGCTATAGTTTTGGGCTTCCTTAAGGTGTGAATGGGGCAGGACCCAGCAAATATATAGTGAAGGTATCCCCGCATCAGTTTTTTTTTTTTTTTAGTGTGCTTAAATTCTATCCTGGATTTATTCTCCTCTGGACTTTTATATAACTGTCTACTTGGTTCGTTGGATTTGGTTGTTGTCAGTAATATTTACGATGACCAACTCAGATGACATCAAGGACAAGTTCTATGAAGAACTAGATGCCCTCATTGCAGCAGTACCACAGTCTGAGAAGCTTTTCATTCTCAGGGACCTCAATGCCAGGGTGGAGACAGGTCACCAAACCTGGGAAGGGATCATTGGAAGACACGGCACTGGCAAGTGCAACAGCAATGGCCTCCTGCTCCTCAAGTTCTGTGCCACCCATGACCTCGTCCTCACTAACACACTGTTCCGCCTCCCCACCCATAACAAGACATCTTGGATGCATCTACGCTCCAGGCATTGGCATCTAATTGACTATGTTATCACCGGGAAAAGGGACGAACAGGACATGAGAGTGACAAGGGCCATGTGTGGTACCAAATGCTGGACTGATCATCGACTCATAGTGTCTCAGTGCAAACTTCACATCCTGCCCATGAGAAGACCCCAAGGACAGAAAACTGCAAAGAAACTGAATGTCTCCAAGCTGAAGAACAGCAACATTGCACAAAAATTAGCCAGGGACCTCGACAACATGCTGCAAGACACCCCCCAAAATAATCCAGACAGTACAGAGAAACTGTGGGCAGCATTCAGAGATGTGTGTACTTCACGTTCTATGAACACCTCGGACCAGCAACTCTAAAGCACCAGGATTGGTTTGATGATAATGAGGAGATACAGGCACTCCTGTCAGAGAAACGCCAGCTGTTCAGAGCACACTAGAATGACCCCTCGTCACAAGCGAAGAAAGACGCCTTCGAAGCCACAAAAAGCAAAGTACAAAAGAAACTCTGTCCACATAGCCCTGTATTTCTTCGGAATTCTTGCTGTACCATGAGTTCTGCATTTGACAGTCACGACACCAAGCGTTTTTATGATGCCTTGAAGACTGTGCACGGACCTCAATCCACTGGCACTCCCCCCCCTTCTCACTGCAGATAAGATGCAGCTGCTCACTGAGAAGAAGCAGATTCTGAAAAGGTGGGCTGAACACTTCAACCAGGCCCTGAACCACCCTGCCACGATCAATGACAAGGCCATCACCCACCTACCACAAATGGAGACCAACAGGGACCTCGACAATCTCCCAACAGAAGAAGTCAGAAAGGCTGACAAGCAACATTCTTGTGGCAAAGCACCAGGATCAGATGCAATCATGCGGTATACAAAGCAGGAGGACCAGCCTCGATGCCGAAACTGACAGAGCTCTTCCAGTCCATGTGGAGTGAAGGGAAGGTCCTACAACAGGTGAAAGATACCACCATGGTCCACATGTACAAAAGGAAAGACAACCCCCAGTCCTGCAACAATCAATGAGGGATCTCTCTCCTGTCCATAGCTGGGAAGATCCTGGCCCATGTCATGCTCAACCGTCTCCTTCAGCATCTCGAGCAGGGTCTCCTCTCAGAAAGTCAGTGTGGCTGTGTTCTTGCCCCGGAGCTTTTCAGAATGGTCTTTTCAGTCATGCTGACAGATTCTTTCCGTGATTGCCAGGATGGGATGCACATCAGATACAGGACTGACAGTGGACTGTTCAACCTCAGGTGCCTGCAGGCTGTCACCAAGGTGAAGTAGATGGTCATCACAGACTTCTTGTTCGCTAACGACTGCGCCCTCAATGCCGGCACATAGCAGAGGATGCAGCATGAAATGGACTGCTCATCGTAAGCACCAAAAATACTGAAGTAACGCACCAGCGTGTGGCAGGACAACTCTACCAGGAACCACACATCACAGTGAAGGGACAGGAACTCCAGGCTATTGACAGCTGTACCTATCTGTGTAGCACACTCTTAAGAGCGGTGAACATCAATGCAGAAGTCAACAACAGGATTGCCAAGACCAGTTCTACCTTTGGAAGACTCCGTCAGAATGTGTGGGAGTGGAGAGGACACAGTCTTACCACCAAGCTGAAGGTCTACCATGCAGTGGTGCTCACCACCCTTCTCTACACATGTGAGACCTGGACTTTCTACGGCAGACACACCAAACAACTCAACTACTTACACTTGAGCTGCTTCTGTAGACTCCTCCGCATCAAGTGGCAGGACAAAATCCCTGACACGGAAATCATGGAACAAGCCGGCATTCCCAGCATCCACACCCTCCTTCAGAAAGTGCAGGTCAGATGGATAGGCCATCCATGTTTAGGATGAGTGACATTTCTATGTGGTATAAACTAAAACTCTGGATGACACTTAAAACACGCTGTTAAAAAAGAAAAGAAAAGAAAAACCACACACACTTAACAGAATGCAAACCTCTTCCAAGCTGAGCAATCTTCAAAATGATCAAACTCTCACACTGTAAAAGTATCCATTAATGTTTCTGAATTCATAATTTCCAAAACTCAAAGGGGTCTTTCTTTTCCAAAGCCACATCCCTGGTATGTAACTTGACATCCAACTTGTGCATAATTTTCATAAAACTTGTGTTTGTTTTTTAGCATGAAAAAATTTATATAAGTCGGAGGTAAAACAAAATCTCCAAGTTTAGGGCAATTAACTACAAACCTTTTTTGTTTTAGTTTACATTTCTTTATATGTCTATATATTACATGCTAAAATTTTGAATGAACAATAAAATTCTGCTTTTTTGCTGCTGTGTTGGGTAAACAATTAGACACCTTGACTAAAAGTCTTGGGTACTATACAGTGACATTCACCACCATACATCGATTTTCGGAACAACTCAATCCTAATTAGGATTGCACGGAGGCTGGTGTCCATCTCAGCCGACACTGGGTGAAGGAAGAGCACCCTGAACAGCTCTCCAGGCCATTGCAGGGCATAAACACACTGATGGCGATGCAGCCTACTCTTGACAAAACTCAGCAATGATTATCTGGTGACGCAGTTAACTGCACACTGGGGGGGGGGCCAGTAGTGACAACCGTTGACAGTGAGGCTTGAACCCCCAACCTTGGGATCGGTAATCCAGCACCTTACCAATGGGCTGCCACTGGCCTGAAATTTGTCTTACTTTTAGTGAATAATTGTTAATTAGTCACTTCTCTTACTATGAGCATCAGTATATTCTCCACCTTGAAGGAACATGTACCTAACCCAGTGCTTTTCAAATAGTGGGGTGCGCCCCCCCATGATGGCAGGAGAGGCAGGGTGTGATGCTGAGGGGAGCGCGTATGACCCTGGGGAACATGCTTTTCTAGAAATGTGTCCGAGGATTAAGTGTAATTGCACCTCCACTCCACTAGTTAGCAGTGGCGCTCTCATCGTCGCACAATAGTGTAGCGGTTTTTCACATGAGCAAACGATATGAGGTGCAGTAAACAACCCCTCAAGAAACAACAAGAAAAAATTTCTAACAGGGACGAAGAGAAAGGTGGAGCGAGACGGAGATATTAAGACATAAAATGTTTTTTTTTTTTTTTTATTTCAGGCATACTGGTGCACTTTAAATCTTTTCTGTTACAGATTAAGAAAAAAATGCTAATGAAGTTTTTCTTTAATGCAGCCGTGAGAAGGGGCACAAGCCAGTGTTCACCCACACGCCGGTCCAAAGCCCGGATAAATGCAGAGGGTTGCGTCAGGAAGGGAATTCAGCGTAAAACCAATGCCAACTAAAATATGCGAGTCAAAACAAAGAATTTCATACTGGATCGGTCGAGGCTTGGGTTAACAGTGCCGTTAACCAACAGAGTGCTGGTGGAAATTGGACTACTGTTGGTCGAAGAAGTCAAAGAAGGAGAGGTGGGAGGCGTGTCCGCAGGCAGAGAGAGAAGAGGAAAGGCAGGAGTCTAGGACTGAAAGTAGGGACTTTGAATGTTAGAACTACGACATGGAAAAGTAGAGAGCTGGCTGACATGATGCAGAGGAGGAAGGTGGACATACTGTGTGTTTAGGAGACCAGGTGGAAAGATCGCAAGACTAGAAGCTTAGGAGCAGGGTTTAAGCTGTTTTTTCATGGTGTGGATGGGAAGAGAAATGGAGTAGGAGTTATCGTGAAGGAGGAGTTGGTCAGGAATGTTCTAGAAGTGAAAAGAGTGTCAGACAGAGTGATGAGTCTCAAGTTAGAAATATAAGGTGTGATGTTCAATGTTGTTAGTGCTTATGCCCCACAGGCAGGATGTGAGCTAGAAGACTGGACAACTACAGCTAATGTGATCATGGAGACAGATAGGAGAGTTCTTGGTGTGTCCTGTGGAAGGACAGTAGATAAGGAGACTTGGTGGTGGAATGAGGAAGTGCAGGAGTGTGTACAAAAGAAGAGGTTAGCTAAGAAGAAGTGGGACATTGAGAGGACCGAAGAGAGTAAACAGGAGTACAGGCAGACACCGAGTACGGTGAAGGTAGCGGTGTCAAAGGCCAAACAGAAAGCGTATGATGACTTGTATGCTAGGTTGGACAGTAAAGAGGGAGAAAATGATTTATACAGGTTGGCACAGCAGAGAAATAGAGATGGGACGGACATGCAGCAAGTTAGAGTGATTCAGGACAGAGTGGGAAATGTATTGACTGATGACAGAAGTGTGCTGGGAAGATGGAAAGAGTACTTTGAATGGCTGATGAATGAGGAAAATGAGAAAGAAAAAAACAGAAGATGTGACCGTTGAGGACCAGGAAGTAGCAAAGATTAGTAAAGGTGAAGTGAGGAGGGCATTGAAGAGGATGAAGAATGGAAAGGCAGTTGGTCCTGATGGCATACCTGTGGAGGTATGGAAGTGTCTAGGAGAGATAGCGTTAGATTTCCTGACAAGAACATTGAACAAGGTCTTAGAGACTAAGAGGATGCCAGAGGAATGAAGAAGTGTGGTGGTGCCCACTTTTAAGAACAAGATGTGCAGAGTTGTGGCAACTACAGAGGGATAAAGTTAATGAGCCATACAATGAAGTTATGGGAAAGAATGGTGGAAGCTAGACTAAGGGCAGAGGTCAGCATTTGTGAACAACAGTTTGGTTTCATGCCAAGAAAGAACACCACAGATGCAGTGTTTGCCTTGAGGATGTTAATACAGAGAAGGTCAGAAGGAGCTGCATTGTGCCTTTGTGGATCTGGAAAAAAGCATATGACAGGGTACCGAGCGAGGAACTATGGGATTGCATGAGGAAGTCTGGAGTGGCAGAGAAGTATGTTAGAGTGGTGCAGGACATGTATGAGAGATGTAAGACAGTGGTGAGCTGTGTTGTCAGTGTGACAGAAGAGTTTAAGGTGGAGGAAGGACTGCATCAAGGGTCAGCTTTGAGCCCCTTCTTGTTTGCTATGGTGCCCCCAGTGCAGCTAACTGGGTTATCACAGGCGGGCCATGTCTCTCACTGCCTATGGTGAGAGGCATGTAAAAGAACCATTGCTGACTTTCGTAAAGAGTAGGCTGCAAAGCCGTCAGCGTGTTTCTGTCCCTTGCTAAAAAGGGTTGTGACAGGAAGGGCATCCGACGTAAAAACCTCTGCCAAATCAAATGTCCAAATCAGATGATTCGCTGTGGCGACTCCTGAGTAAAAGGGAAAAAGCCGAAAGGAAGACAGACAGACTTGTTTGCTATGGTGATGGACAGGCTGACAGACAAGGTTACACAAGATTCCCCATGGACTATGATGTTTGCAGATGACATTGTGATCTGTAGTGAGAGCAGAGAACAAGTGCAGGAAAATCTGGAGAGGTGGAGGTATGCCCTGGAAAGGAGGGGAATGAAGGTTCGCCTCAGTAAGACAGAATACATGTTTGTGAAAGACAAGGACCCAAGAGGAACGATGAGGTTACAGGGAGCAGAGATAACGAAGGTGGAGGATTTTAAGTACTTAGGCTCAACAATCCAGAGCAATGGAGAGTGTGGAAAAGAGGTGAAGAAGCGTGTGCGGGCTGGTTGGAATGGTTGGAGAAAAGTGTCCAGTGTGATGTGTGATAGGAAGGTATCGGCAGGAATGAAAGGAAGTGTGTACAAGATTGACGGTGTTGAGGCCAGCGATGTTGTATGGTTTTGAATCAGTGGCCCTGGAGAAAAGACAGGAGGAAGAGCTGGAGGTAGCAAAGATGAAAATGTTGAGGTTCTCTTTGGGAGTAACAAGGATGGATAGGATAAGGAATGAGCACATCAGAGAGACAGCACATGTCAGACGTTTTGGAGACAAAGTTAGAGAGGCTAGATTGAGATGGTTTGGACATGTACAGAGGAGGGATAGTGAGTATATTGGTAGTAGGATGCTGAGGTTGGAACTACCAGGCAGAAGGCCCAGAGGAAGACCAAGGAGACGATTCATGGATGTGGTGAAGCAGGACATGAAGGCAGTTGGTGTAAGAGAAGAAGATGCAGAGGATAGGGTGAGATGGAGGCAGATGATTCACTATGGCGACCCCTGAAGGGAACAGCCGAAATGAAAAGAAGAATGAAGTTTTTCTTTATTCTAAGTTGAACTATCTTTCATTTTTGTTCTAAAGGTTAATAAAGATACAATGTTATGCATAGGTGTACTAATAAATTTAAAGACAAATAAAATGATTTATATTCGCTCACAGGGCGGTGGGGGGGGGGGGGGGGGTTCTTCCTAGACGGGGCGCCACATAAAATAATTGAGAAGCACTGACCTAACCCCTCATGACTCATAGCCATTATAGCAATAATTATGCTAAAAACAATGTGCTCTTTTTTTTGTAGTGTGTTGAATTTATTACATTATAATTTGTTATATAATTTATTTAACAACTTAATTATATGAACAACCAGTATGCATTATGTTTATGTTAAGAGAAAGACTGTATTTTTGCACGAGTGTAACTGAAATATTGCCAGTTCATGAGAGACATGCCTGGGTGAGTTGTGTTCAAGCTGCATGTAACAAGCTAATAATATGACTGACCAGATCACATTCTGTTCCTGTTCAGACATTAAATTTTGGCCTAGGATGACACAAACACACCGCCTGTGTATCCTTCCTCACACAATGCAGGGCATGCTGACACTTACTAATCCCAGGGCTCGAACCCAGAAACTCTTTATTGTGAGGTGAGCGTGCTGACCACTCTGCCACCATGCACCTATTTTGAACAATACAGAATTTAATAATTATTTTGATTACAATAATAATTATTATACTAATAATTTAAGGATTTTAGGCATCAAGCAATTAAATAAAAATAAATACATTTCAATCCGACTTCATTAACTTCATGAGCATTTCAGTCTTTTTATGCATTTACAGTATTTCATGATTTTGAATAACAAATATGAATATCCTTCTGTCAATGACAGTATACAATGTTTGTCATGATATGAAATTATTATTATTGTTATTATTATTATTATTATTATTATTATTATATACAACATATAATAATAATAATAATAATAATAATGACAGTATACAATGTTTATCATGATATAAAATGATCAAGACCTGTTCATATCAAACTCATAGTAAATTGAAGTACCAAAGTAAAACCTTCAGAGTTTTCAGATCAGTGTGAACTTTAAAACAACAATCAGCAAAACCTCACTTGAAACACTAAAACAAAAACATGTCACCGTTTGTCATCTCCCCTCAGTGTTCTCATCCCAGACTTCAGATGGCCTCAGTAAACACACTGAACTCCGACTGATGGTCTCGACATCAATAAAGAAACCTGGCTGGTGACTTGTAAGCCTAATTTCAACAGCAAGCAAGAGTGAGGAGTCGAGCCAATGCAATTTACATTGCCTTTATTTCTCAGGTGTGATTTTCAACAAATATAACAGATTCATGCTCCACCTTAGCATCGAACAAACAAACAAACAAACAAACAAAAAAAACAGTTGTCATGACAACAGTGACAGTTCAGCCTCAAAGCAGCAGGTCTGCACAAAATTAACATGTGTCAGTTACTCTGTAGAGCTTAGTTTCTCTACATGTGTGTAATCTATTCTGGGGATTGCTAACTTCTGAGGCAAAAAAATAATTAACTGTTCCCACACCACTTGATCCGTTATTACACATACAGAAGTTACTGGACATGTCTATATCTTCTTCTTTTCCTTTCAGCTTTTCCCTTCAGGGGTCGCCACAGCGAATCATCTGCCTCCATCTCACTCTATCCTCTGCATCTTCTTCTCTTACACCAACTACCTTTATGTCCTCCTTTACCACATCCATGAATCGTCTCTTTGGTCTTCCTTCAAGATGACACCTACTCCATTTCTCTTCCCATCCACACCATGATAAAACAGCTTAAACCCTACTCCTAAGCTTCTAGCCTTGCTACCTTTCCACCTGGTCTCCTGAACACACAGCATGTCCACCTTCCTCCTCTGCATCATGTCAGCCAGCTCTCTACCTTTTCCTGCTATAGTTCCAACATTTAAAGTCCCTACTCTCAGTCCTAGTCTCATGCCTTTCCTCTTCTCTCTCTGCCTACGGACACGCCTCCCGCCTCTCCTTCTTCGATGTCTTCGACCAACCGTAGTACAATTTCCACCAGCACCCTGTTGGTTAACAGCACTGATGGCGGTCGTTGTTAACCCAGGCCTCGACCGATCCGGTATGGCATTCTTTGTTGTAACTCGCATTTTTTATTTGACATTTGTTTTACGCCGGATGCCCTTCCTGACGCAGAGATAAGAAAGGTGGAGGATTTTAAGTATTTAGGCTCAACAATCCAGAGCAATAGAGAGTGTGGAAAAGAGGTGAAGAAGCGTGTGCAGGCAGGTTGGAATGGTTGGAGAAAAGTGTCCGGTGTGATGTGTGATAGGAGGGTATCGGCAAGAATGAAAGGAAAAGTGTACAAGACGGTGTTGAGGCCAGCGATGTTGTATGGTTTAGAAACAGTGGCCCTGGGGAAAAGACAGGAGGCAGAGCTGGAGGTAGCAGAGATGAAAATGTTGAGGTTCTCTTTGGGAGTAACGAGGATGGATAGGATTAGGAATGAGCACATCAGAGGGACAGCACATGTAAGACGTTTTGGAGACAAAGTCAGAGAGGCTAGATTGAGATGGTTTGGACATGTACAGAGGAGGGATAGTGAGTATATTGGTAATAGGATGCTGAGGCTGGAACTCCCAGGCAGAAGGCCTAGAGGAAGCCCAAAGAGACAATTCATGGATGTGGTGAAGGAGGACATGAAGGTCGTTGGTGTAAGGGAAGAAGATGCAAAGGATAGGGTGAGATGGAGGCAGATGATTCGCTGTGGCGACCCCTGAAGGGAAAAGCCGAAAGGAAAAGAAGAAGAAGAAGAAGCCCTTCCTGACGCAACCCTCTGCATTTATCCGGGCTTGGGACCGACGTGAGGGAGAGACACTGGCTCCTCCCTCACGGCTGCATTGACATGTCTATATAATATGTCTATATGGACATGTCTATATAAAGCCAGAGAATTCTCAATTGCATTTGCTCTTGCTTTGCTCCTGACTCACTCTTCCTTGCTATGCAAATAAAGCTACAATTAACCATTGCCTATTGGTAGAAAAAGGCATGACTAGGTTGTACCTGTGGATCTGCTAAACGTCCAAGGTCAGGGTACAGATAAAACCGGATGCCTCTGCTGGCCCCTGGCAAGGTGAGACCCCGAATGAGAAGCGCCAAGAGCATGAAGTAGGGGAATGTAGCAGTAAAATACACTACCTGCCAAAAAAGACAAATTAATATAACTAATTAGTACAATCAATTTAACATCCTCAAATCCTAGAAAATTAAGTGATAAAGGGAATTGACCAAATAAAGGACATGGGTAGTATTCTGCATGAAAAACACATTAAGGCTGGAAATACTCTAATAATTCAACTGGGTAGATGCTCAAATTCTTCTTCTTTGGTAAATTGTTTGTTCTAAAAATGCTTTCTTTTTCAGTAGCTACTTTATCCAGGTTAAGATCCCGAGAACAAAGCACTATTCAGGAACATTGGGAGTGTAGTTCAGCAACCAAGCAGCAGCACACCATTTAATCAACTGACTTGAGTCTTCAGGTAGTGTGCGCTGCTGCTCGGTTGGAACAAAAACCTGCAGCCACGCGGAACTTTGTGGAATGAGTTTGACACCCCTGCTGTACATCCTATAGGACATGCAAGTCAATCCGAGGGACAACACACAAATGTTCACATCTGTGGGCAATTTCATATCATCATATGTATTCTATTGTTTTAGCTGGATGGAGGAAACCTGGAAGTCTGGTGGAAACCCCTCGAACAAGGGGAGATTATGGGAAACCTATATACTGGTCCCAGGCAAATATTTTACAGTGTCATGTGATTTCAATACAAATAACCTCATTCCTGGAAAGTCAGAGTTTGTTAGAAAATAAATAAACCTGAACAAACAGCACCATGAAGACCAAGGTGCTACCAAAACACAATATGAAACATAATTTTAATATTTTGCCCAAGTGCTGAAAAGACCAACCTTTCCAGTTGATTTCACTCCTTTCCAGATACAGAAGTAGCAGAGGATCCAGGCTATCAGCAGACACAATGCCAGATCCCAATTTAGGGAACCTATATGGTCGATACCTGAGGACAGTCTCAACACCCTTCTCCTGTTTCCATACACCAAATAGACATAATTTTATTTGCACTGTCTCACTATCACCCAGACGTACAGACAAATATGCTGGTTTGCAAAAAACACTAAATAAATGAATTAACACTGACAGGCTATGTTAAATAAAAGAAATGCAAGTAGATTTAGGCCATCACTGTGTTAGTGTTCCTTCATCATAAGTTATGCATATTGGGAGAAAAAGTTCACTATTTGTTCATTTTCTGCACCACTTAATCCTAATTAGGATTGCGGGGAGGCTGGTGCCCATCCCAGCCAATATGGGGCAAGAGCAGAGGACACTCTGGACTGCCTGCCAGGCCATCACAGGCCAGAAACATGCTGACGACAACCCAGTGGCCTCCTCCTTATGAACAATGGCAATGGTTCCTTTGCAAGCCTCTTGTCAAAGCCAGTGAAAGACATGGCTGGCCTTTGATAACCCAGTTCACTACACTTGGGAGCAGCAGTGACAAGCCTGTAACAGTGAGGTTTGAATCCCGAACTTTCGATCAGTAAGCCAGCACCTTGCCACTGACCATCACTGCCAGGGGAAAAAAGTATCTGCTAAAATAAATAAATAAATAATAAGTTGCATTGCTTTAGCCTTTATTGGGATCACAGGGAGGCCGGATCCTATTCCAGGTGACTCATGGTCAAGGCAAGGTACACCCTGAGCAACTTGCCAGACGATCAGAGTGTCAGCACAGGCACAAACACTCACACCTAGGTTTATTTGAGAATATTCATCCATTCATTTATTTCGTAAGCCACGTAATCCTAATTAGGGTCGCAGGAAGGCGAGCGCCCATCTCAGCCATCTCTGGACGAGAGCAAGTTACACCCCGGACAACACACTAGTCATCGCAAGGTCAACACTCACACATGCATACGCGCACACACACACACACACACACACACACACAGGGACAATTTGGAACAGGCAATTAGCCTACTGTGCATGTTTTTGGACTGTGGGAGTAAAAAACCCTCATGGGTCACGAGACATGAACTGAGGATCTTCCTGCTGCGAGGTGGAAGTGGCTCACCATTATGCCGCCTACTTAAATGTTTTTATTTTCCTTGATGAACCTGAAATAAATGTTCTCTGACAACTTGTATATCTGAAGTCTTCCAACAGCTTTTTAGTCCCTTGAGTAACTTTCCCTAGATATAAATGAGGTGTTGAATGTGTTTGTTTGTGTCTATTGTGTGCTCTGACAAACTGAAATAACATTAATGGTACATTGCGGTCTTGCATGATTAACTCTGACCAAGTTAAAGCACTTGAATGACTGAATGGACCTCAAATAATTTTCCTTTCTACATAAGTGTAGTGTCAGATCCAACACCATAATATTTCTCATAAAAAGTGTCACAGCAGGAAAAATGTTATTATTCCCTTATTTCTGAAATTGTTAAAGAAGAAAACTATTCCTTCTCTGTAGTAAATTAAAGTAACTCGTCCACTTTTGAGCACTCACTCCCAGAATTCGATAACAGGAGATGTAGCATTAGCAGGCACTGTGAAGTTCACTGAATCATTCTTCTTATGGAACTCCACACAAGTGTCTTGTGCAAACAAAAAAAAAGCACAACAAACGATTACCCAGCATACCATGCACTGTAATTACCAGCTCTAAAAATGCCTAATAGTTACAGGGATCCCTCGCTACTTCGTACTCCAATGCTTCAGTGCATAGTGTTTTTTTATGTAAATATTAATCGAATTTAAAAAAATAAGGAAGAATAGGGGAAAAATAAGGAAAATGCTGCAAACAAGGCCAATTATGCAAAAAAAAACCCCAAAAACAAACCCTAAATAAACAAAAAACAACCCAAAACCTCCCATCAAAACTACGTACATTTTTATGTGAGGTGCACATCTTAGTGTGTGCACGTGCATCTGTGTGCGCGCACGTCTGTATATACGTGTATTTATATCTTATTTACATCTTATGCATTATTTTTTAATGTTTAATTGTTATTGTAAGCATTTATAGCGTTGAACATGTATTTATTGATATTATATACACATATACATGTACGTATACATCAGTCAGGGGGGGGTTGATCATACTTCGTGGAATTCGATGGTCGCATGGGATCTCGGTCCCAATTAACCTTGAAAAGTGAGGGATCCCTGTATTGCTGTTTAATAGACACTCACCAAGATTCCACACATTTTGACATGAGGACCATGGCATTTCAGAGGAAAATGAAGAGTAGAAGTAAAAGATTGCCCACGCCAGAACAATGATATAGTAGAAACAATCAAAGGCTAAAATGACCTGTGTGCCATATCCCAGACCTGTACAGAACATTGGGAGAGAGGAAATAACCAGCATATCATTAAAAAATAAAAAGAACATTTGATTCTGTAAGGCAGGGGTGAGTTTGATATGTTGTTACGTGCAAAAAGAACAGATAAAATGTTTTACCCTCAAAGAGAGGGCTAATCTTTCTCCAGCAAGTGATGCCTCCTTCACTAGTGTATTGGCCTAAAGCTGCCTCCAAGGTGAACACCGGGATCCCCCACATGAACACGCAGATCAGGTATGGGATTAGAAAGGCACCTGCAGTTTTTTAAGAGGATCAGAAAATATTTAAATAAACAATATGGCAACATGCAATTAATCAGTCAGTCAATAATGCGGCAGCAGCAGAACACATATTTATGCAGTTTCTCCTACACATCTTCCTTAGGGATGAGGAAAATGTCACATCTGTGACTTGAATCAGAAAAAGATTGCAGGAACCATTCATTCACCAATCCAACTTAACCTACTCGGGTTTTGAGAAGGCTGAAGCAGAAGCTCTGACAGATGGCAGAGTAACCGCAAACAGCTCAAGAAACACACACACACTCCCACACGCACACACACACACACACGGCTGAAGCAGAAGCTCTGACAGATGGCAGAGTAACCGCAAACAGCTCAAGAAACACACACACACACGGAGCAATTAGGAGTAGCCAATTGGCTTAATGTGCATGTTTTTGTACTATGGGAGGAAACCAGAGCACCCAGAGGAAACCCACACAGCACAGGGAGAACATGTTGCTGAAACCAGATAGGAATATTTCATACACTACAAATATCCTGAATTATTAATATTAAGAGATATGAATATTAAGAGCTTGTAGAGAATGCCGTGAAAAAGAGAATTTCAAAATGGTTTAAACTGAAAAGAAAATTTAACAATGAATCCACAACTGTTGTGACCAGAAAAACTTTCCTGAATGTACAAAACCAAGCAGTCTCCTATGGGGGAGGGTAAGCATGCATTTAGTAGTGATGTAGATTGAGAAACTGGCTGTGCAAGGGTGGTCGAATTTCAAAGACCCCAAAACAGTCAGTTCTGACAGCCGCCAAGAGTAAACAGTGGTGAGAACTCAAACAAGTGTGTTTTAAAAACTCTTCAGAAGCACAAATGAGGAATTTTTTATGCTAATATTAACGTTATTGTTAACAACCAAAACTGTTATGAACTTTTTTTTTTTACTTTTTTATATTTCTTTAGTGCCCAGTAAGAACCTACAGTAGCATTGTTCACAAAAGGGCATGTCTCATTTACACAGCGGTCAATCTCAGGTTTCTGAGAAAAAAGAAAACAAGCAAGCAAAAAACCTCACCTCCTCCATTCTTGTAGCACAAGTATGGGAATCTCCACATGTTGCCGAGACCAATGATGGAACCAGCTACAGATAACACAAATTCCAACTTGTTGCTCCATTGGCCTCTTTCTTGGATGTTCTGCTCAACGTTCGCTTCACAACTGCCTCCAGCAGTGCAACTTGGGTTGACTATATCTTGAAAGCATTCAAAATTATCATATTTTGCCAGTAAACATCTCATTAATGAGTCAAAAAGTGAAAGCTATCATTAAATTGAAAATACCTTACACAGTTTAAAAAAATAAAAATAAAAAAATAAAATAAAATAAAGGTTCACAGTAAAACAAGTGTCCAACATTTTTTTCTAATAATTCAGCATAAGAAGAAATTCAGTAAATAAACAAATACATAAATAACTTTCAAGAATCATACAGTTATGGCTTGTGAATAGAAAAAGTTCATTCATTCATTTTCTGAACTGCTTAATCTTAATTACGGTTGTGGGGAGGCTGCGACCCATCTCAGCTAACTCCAGGTAATGGCGGGGCACACCCCGGAAAGCTCACCAGGCGATTTGAAACCTACTGTGCATGTTTTTGGACTGTGGGAGGAAACCCACACAAACACGGGGAGAACATGCAAACTCCCCACAGAAACATCCAAGCTGGGAATCCAACCCAGGACCTTCTTGCTGTGAGGCGGACGTGCTAACCACTACGCCACCATGCCACCCAGAATAAGTACATCCACATTTTAAAAAAGAAATTACTCACAATATCAGGCATGACTAAAAAAACATTAGGTTTGAGTTAAATCTTTAGAGTTAGATTTGTGCGTCTCCACAACTTACCCTCCATTTGACTGAATCACAACATGCAGTCCACAGTCCGGTTGTTACTACAGACAGTTTCAGTGTGTAATCCAATCTCATCTGACCTGATACCTCCCACTAAAATACCACTCCCCCCCCCATACTGACACACTCTAGATTGTTTTTACGACTTCAAAACAACTCAGAGGGTTTCACTGTGGGAACACGCTTGTGATAAACATGACCTAAAACATCCAAATTGTACAGGATTTCACTGTAGAGCAATGACAAAACTTTATGGGATCACCACACTCATACATCATTTTTAAGGTGTGTGGCAAATTACAGATCGGTCATCGTTCATTTTCTGTAACCGCTTAATCATAATTAGGGTCGCAGGGAGGCTAGCGCCCATCCCAGCCGATTCCGGGCGAGTACAGAGTACAGCCTGGACAGCTCGCCAAACCATCGCAGGGCGGAAACATGCTGATGGCTTTGCAGCTACTCTTGTCAAAAGAGGGGGGGCAGTGACAACCCGTTGAGAGTGGGGCTTGAACCCCCAACCTTGGGATCACTGATCCAGCACCTTAGAACCAGGCCATCACTGCCCTATTTTCTGTATATAGTGGTACAGTAGGCCCTTGACATTCGCGGGGGTTCGGTTCCGAGCCCTACCGCGAATCAAGATAATCCGCAAGTTCTGCACCCGGAAGTAAAACCCCATGTATCACGTCACATGCGCGAATGAGCAGCCGGAAGTAAAATACTATGTATCCATTATATGCGCTAAAATATGCTTCTTAAACACATTCTATAGACAGTCTTACTCATTAATACAGTGTTAATGTAGTAAAATATAGTAATGATTAAGAAAAACTTTTCAATTTTTACTCTTGTTTTTATTGATGATAAAATATAAACATTATACACCATATACTGTTGTAAAGCACTCGTTTTAAAGTCTTTTTCAATTATTATTCCAGGACAGTACCCAAGTTAATTCTTAGAATGTTTGTGCGTGAGATTTTATGTTCTGTACACCCGATAAGGCGATTGCTCCAGTCGGTTACACAGCCTTCATCCCCTACAATCCCAATCACCGGAGTCGTCGTTCGGCCCCATCCCGCCGTTCCGCCCCATAGCCCTTATTGTTAGCTGACATGCGGCTCGCATTGAGCTGCCTACCATAGCATATTAGCTCTGCTAATAGCATATTAGCTCTGCTAGCGCATCCTGGCTAACAAGCCTAGTTGAGTGTGCTTAGTTGTACATGCCCGAAGATACTTCGATCTTATAGCTGTAGTAGAGTCGACCGGTCGTAGACAAGCATAGAGCAAAACATGGACAAACAAAACAACAAATAAAACAAATTAAAATGAACAAACAATTTGACTCTGAGAACTCCGCAACGTCGCCCTCTGGGCAACGCCATCTTAGAGACGTCACTCCAACTTCAATGTAAAAGGACATGAAGAGTACTGTAATAGTTTATCCTTTTGGTATCGTTTGTTCAACATGCTACAGAACATAAAATCTCATGCATTAACATGAACTTAGATCCTGTACTGGAATAATAATTGAAAAAGATTTTAATACAACAGTTCAGAGAAAACAGTCTTTTCTCAGGAGAAAGTCTTATTTCTTCAGAAGAGACATCCCGCGTTTTCTATCGCTTAGCCAGAGAAGACGCATAGCATTTGAGTGGTATCATAAAGCTTAACTGGTAATTAAAACACACACAAAAATGAGGCTCATTGACAACTTGTGCGCAAATAAGGAAAAAGGGGTGGGACACCAGCTCAACCAATCAGGAGAAAGGAGGGCAGCCATTGGCTGAATTTGAATCACATGCCGGTTGCTCGGCAGTCAGCAAATACTCAAACAGTGGGTGAAAAAACGCGAATAGTCAAGGGCCTACTGTACCTCACCTTACGAAAGTCCCAACAAATGAAAAATCCAGGTTACGAAATGCATTTTCCAAAAATTTTTGTTTCTGGATACGAAACAAGTTCACATTATGAAAGCACCATTTCAAAAATTCAAACAATGCATGAATTGCTCTCCCATTGACTATCTCCCAACTTCCTGCCCCGCTGGCCTCCCACTGGCTATCTCCCAACATCCCACCCCACTGGCCTCCCATTGGCTATCTCCCAACATCCAGCCCCGCTGGCCTCCCATTGGCTAGGAGGGATGATGCAGCGCCCTCCCATTGGCTATTATGGAGCTGCAACTCCATAATACCCATGATGCTTTTCGTGTAAAGGACAGAGTTACTGTTTGGGAGTTTTTCGAGTGTGCTCATTGCAGCGTTATTTTTTGGCTCAGGCTTTTATCCTTGCATAAACATTTGTAAGATTATAACTCTGCTAAGAAGACATGGTCAACACAGGTGCACAGACAAGCGTGCGCGCATGCGCACACACATGTGATTCCCGGTGTGAGTGAAAAGAAGAATCGAGCTCATGGCATGCGGTTAAGTGATATTGCAAATGAATATGGCCAAACCCGTCTACCATCGGTACGATATTGAAGCAGAAGGAGGCCTTAAAAAAAGGTGTACTTTTATCATTTTTATAGGGTTTAGGGGTAGTATTGGGTGCCTTGGAACGAATCACGTGTTTTACATGTAAAATGCAGTTCAACTTCGAAAAAATCCAGGTTACGAAACCACTTCTGCAACTGATTATTTTCGTAAGGTGAGGTACAACTGTATTTAGAAAAAATAGTTTCTCCCATTTCTTCATGCATTCGGTGAATATGCATTTAATCATGGTAGATATAATGGCAGGATAATATTACTTGGACAAGCACATTAACAAATTGTCAGTAGGATGACTCAACCAGTCAGTATGTCACATGGACACAATGAATAGCCTTCTATTCAGTAATAATAGCTTTAGATAATAATTATATAATTAGTTATAGTGTGCCAATTGATAGTGTCTGACATGTTCAACTTTTCTTTATTATCAAAATAAATAAATGCAAATGCATCAGTGATGAGTGGGAGCACAAGATACACTATTTAACATGGATAGGAGTCCCACTCTCCACAAGGTTGTCACTGTCCTCCCAGTGCAGCTAACTGGGTTATCAAAGGCGGGCCATGTCTCTCACTGTCTATGGTGAGAGGCATGTAAAAGAACCATTGCTGACTTTCGTAAAGAGTAGCTGTAAAGTCGTCAGCGTGTTTCTATCCCTTGCTAAAAAAAAAAAAAAAAAAAAGGGTTGTGACAGGAAGGGCATCCGACGTAAAAACCTCTGCCAAATCAAACGTGCCAATCAGACGATTCGCTGTGGCGACTCCCGAGTAAAAGGGAAAAAGCCGAAAGGAAGACAGACAGGAAAAGTTACATATAATCGATCCTGTTTAAGGTCTGGTGCTTATTTACCAATTTTGCTGTGCACATACAGATTCCATGGTTGATTATGGTGCACTTTTGTTCCGATACATGTTATTGGACCTGTGGAGACCTCAGCAGAGGCTCAGCAGGATGTGCAAAAAATGAGGGCTTTCTCTTGTCACAAAATTGAGCATCAAAAAGGTGTAAACTAGGAAGTATTTGAATTATTTCAAAAGGTGTGTTCACCAAATGTAGATATTTTGATGTGATGTTATCTCCCAGGCATCCACTAAAGATTTTGATTCACAAATAAACTTTTAAAATAAAATTTTGTTCAGTTAAGGTAATTCTCTTACAGTCATATTGAGCTGCTCGTATGTCCACTGGGAACTCATGCCATTGTCATGAGTAAAAAATCTTCTTCTTCTTTTCCTTTCGGCTTTTCCCTTCAGAGGTCGCCACAGCGAATCATCTGCCTCCATCTCACCCTATCCTTTGCATTTTCTTCTCTTACACCAACTGCCTTCATGTCTTCCTTCACCACATCCATGAATCGTCTCTTTGGTCTTCCTCACTTCCTGCCACTCCAGACTTCCTCATGCAATACCACAGTTCCTCTCTCGGCACCCTGTCATATGCTTTCTCCAGATCCACAAAGGCACAATGCAGCTCCGTCTGACCTTCTCTGTACTTCTCTATTAACATCCTCAAGGCAGACACTGCATCTGCGGTGCTCTTTCTTGGCATGAAACCAAACTGTTGTTTACAAATGCTGACCTCTGCCCTTAGTCTAGCTTCCACTATTCTTTCCATAACTTCATCGTATGGCTCATCAACTTTATCCCTCTGTAGTTGCCGCAACTCTGCACATCTCCCTTGTTCTTAAAAATGGGCACCAGCACACTTCTCCTCCATTCCTCTGGCATCCTCTCACTCTCAAAGACCTTGTTGAATGTTCTTGTCAGGAAATCTTCTGCTACCTCTCCTAGACACTTCCATACCTCCACAGGTATGTCATCAGGACCAACTGCCTTTCCATTCTTCATCCTCTTCAATGCCCTCCTCACCTCACCCTTTCTAATCTGTGCTACTTCCTGGTCCTCAACGGTCACCTCTTCTTCTCTTTTTTCTCTCTCATTTTCCTCATTCATCAGCTATTCAAATTACTCTTTTCATCTTCCCAGCACACTTCTGTCATCAGTCAATACATTTCCCTCTCTGTGCTTTATCACTCTAACTTGCTGCACGTCCTTCCCATCGCTGTGTCTCCCTGTACTCCTGTTTACTCTCTTCGGTCCTCTCAATGTCCCACTTCTTCTTCTCTAACCTCTTCTTTTGTACACACCCCTGCACTTCCTCATTCCACCACCAAGTCTCCTTATCTACTCTCTTTCCAGATGACACACCAAGTATTCTCCTACCTGTCTCCCTGATCACATTAGCTGTAGTTGTCCAGTCATCTGGAAACACTTCCTGACCACCCAAAGCCTGTTTCAACTCCTCCTTGAAGATAACCCGACACTCTTCTTTTTTCAGCTTCCACCACTTTGTCTTCTGCTCTGCCTTTGCCTTCTTCACCTTCCTCACCATCAGCGTCATCCTGCACACCTCCATCCTATGCTGTTTGACACCACTCTCACCCGCTACTACTTTGCAGTCACTGACTTCCTTCAAATTACATCGCCTGCACAAGATGTAGTCTACCTGTGTGCTCCTACCTCTGCTTTTATAAGTCACCCTATGCTCCTGTCTCTTCTGGAAGAAAGTATTCACCACAGCCTTTCCATCCTTTCTGCAAAATCTACCAACATCGGTCCTTCTGCGTTCCTGTCCTGGATACCAAACCTGCCCATCACTTCCTCGTCCCTTCAGTTGCCTGCACCAACATGTCCATTGAAGTCTGCTCCAATGACCACTCTTTCACCTCTGGGGGTACTCTGCATCACTTCATCTAACTCCCTCCAGAATCTCTCCTTCTCTTCTACCTCACATCCTGCCTGTGGGGCATAAGCACCAACAACATTGAACACCACGCCTTCAATTTCTAACTTGAGACTCATTACTCTGTCTGACACTCTTTTCACTTCAAGAACATTCCTGACAAACTCCTCCTTCAAGATGACTCCTACTCCATTTCTCTTCCCATCCACACAATGAAAAAACAGGTCAAACCCTGCTAAGCTTCGAGCCTTGCTACCTTTCCACCTGGTGTCCTGAACACACAGTACGTCCACCTTCGTCCTCTGCATCATGTCAGCCAGCTCTCTACCTTTTCCTGTCATAGTTCCAACATTCAAAGTCCCTACTCTCAGTCCTAGACTCATGCCTTGCCTCTTCTCTCTCTGCCTACGAACACGCCTCCCACCTATCCTTCTTCGACCAACAGTAGTCCAATTTCCACCAGCACCCTGTTGGTTAACAGCACTGATGGCGATCGTTGTTAACCCGGGCCTTGACCGATACGGTATGACATTCTTTGTTTTGACTCGCATTTTTTTATTTATTTGGCATTTGCTTTACGCCGGATGCCCTTCCTGACGCAACCCTCTGCATTTATCCAGGCTTAGGAGCGGCGTGAGGGAGAGATACTGGTTTGTGCTCCCCCCCATCATGGCTACACTGAGTAAAAAATATTCTGAAAATTAAATCTATAATTTTAGGGTGTTTTTTGCTCATGTCCATGAATAAATATGAAGCCACCTTGTAATTTGCATTTCTGATACTGTATAAATACTGGTGCAACGCTAATCACTGATCCTAAGGCTGGGGGTTCCAGTCCCACTCTCCACAAGGTTGTTACTGTCCCCCAGTGCAGCTAACTGGGTTATCAAAGGCCGGACATGTCTCTCACTGTCTATGGTGAGAGGCATGTAAAACAACCATTGCTGACTTGCATAAAGAGTAGCTGCATAGCCGTCAGCGTGGTTCTGCCCTTTGCTAAAGGGTTGTGTCAGGAAGGGCATCTGATATAAAAACCTCCGCCAAATCAAACATGGGAATCAGATGTTTGCGGTGGCGACCCCTGAAAAAGGGAAAAAGCCAAAAGGAAAATAAGACTGGTGCCACGATAAAAATATCAATCAGTCTGCAGTTAAGCGAGTGCTCACAACCTTACAGAGCTGTTGAATTTGGCTAATTGAAAGAACACTTTGGACATTTGGCAGATGCTTGCCCTCGTCTGTCACTTTTGCTAAAAGAAGGCTAAAATTTATTGCAAGTACACACAAAACAGGGTGAATCAGTAGCGCAGTAGTTAGCGATATTAGCTTACTGCATGAAGGTCCTGGGTTTAAACTTTGCAGTTGCCTGGACCTCTGAAATTATGTCTTTTTAATTATATGCATTATGCATACACTAAGATGCGCGCACGCACGCACACACACACACACACACACACAACCACACACAACCACAACCAACTGAATTCGTTTCACTAGGAATCATTTTAATAAAGATGAGCAACAAAAACACCCACACTGACTCAATAATTCTTTCAAATCTATTTACATCATAAATATTTCACCTACATACATCCATTTTAAACTAGTCCTACATATCTGCATGTTAACTCATTTATGCTGCAGGTGTATCAACCAAATATAAGTTTAATAATCCTCCTTTAGTTTGTTTGATGAGAGGTCTGGAGAAAACCAGCAGTGCATTATGGGATACTTCTTGTAATGGATGACAATTAATTTAGGCAAGTTAAAACCGAGCTGTGCAAATGCAGTCTGGTCCAGTTGAGAAACTAGAGGCCAAAATGAGAGTGAGGAAAAGAGACATACAGTAGTACTCGTAGGCTGAGAGCTGAACTCTATGGTCTGATAGTTTACACAAAAGAAAAAACAAACGAACAAAAAAACCACAACAATTATAAACAAAATATAACTGAAGAATGATGTCTGATGGAATAATGCAAATCTCCAGCGTACCATATCCAGTCGTTTCCTGCTTAAATATCCACATTTCTTGTGTTGACCAGTGGTCTCCAACCTTTTTTTCACCAGGGACCAGTTTTATGTATGAAAATGTTTTCGCGGGCCAGAGGTGGGCAAACTATGGCCCGAGGGCCACATTTGGCTCTTTTTAATGGAAGATTGATTGGTGCAGAATTCATGTTTGATATGAATAATTGATTGATTGCATTCATGTGACCTTGACTTGTAATGACAGAATTTCAACACCAGTAGCGCATTAGGCGCAGTCAGTTGGTTTTGCGGAGCTCGAGCCACTTCTGATTATCACTCTTCTACTGGACAAAGCCCATCTACAACAATGTCAGAGAAAAGAAAAGTGGACAGTAGTGGTTCATAAGGAATGGACACCTGTATACTTTTTTTACTCAAGTCCGGTCAAAGGCTGTATGTCTTATTTGCCAAGAAACCATTGTGGTTTTAAAAGAATACATCAGCCACCACTTTTCCACCAAGCATGCTAATTACACCAACAACCTGTCACCGCAAGAACATCCAGCTACTGCTGATAGGTTGGTCACGAGCTTGCAGGCTCAGCAAAACATCTTTATCCGAGCAACTTCCATCCAAGAATCAAGCACGAGGATATATGCATAATTCAGCAGGAAGCAGTGTAAATCCATGGTGCAGCTCGACCACATAGTGAAGCCGGTTGTGAAACTCGTTAAGTTTATTCGAGCGAGGAGACTTCACCATCGCCAGTTATTCATTTTCTTTAAGAAACTGATGCTGATCACAGGGACTTCACCATTCTAATGTCCACTGGTTAAGTTTGGGGAAAGTATGTCAACAAGTGTGGAGCTCAAACAGGAGATTATTTCATTTTTGGAGTTCCTTAAGAACACTGACAAGGTTCCTGAGCTGAAAGACACAGATTGGCTGCGATTTGCTTTTACTGGACAAACTGACATCAACAAGTTGAATGTGAATATACAAGGAAAAAACAATTTGTGCATGAAATGCAGGCAAACGTCAGAGCCTTCAAAACCAGGCTAGTTTTATTTTCAAAGCACATGCCAGACAACTCATTTCCCCCACACTGGCCACGTTAAAAGACGCCCTGCAACATGTGAAAAAATCCAGGAAAGCACTGGATGACCTGCATGAAGAATTCTGCCATTGGTTTTGTGATTTTGTAAAAACTGACAGGACACTTTAGCTGGTGTCAGGTCTCTTCTCACAAGAGCCTGAAACGGTGCCACAGGAGTTGCAGTTGGAACTGGTTGATCTCCAACGTGGCATGATGTTAAAGGAGAAGTTCAACTCCCTTAAACTGGATGAGATTTATGCTTCAGTAAGTGCAGCCAAATTTCCAAATCTCCAGAAGATGGCACAGAGGATACTGGTGTTGTTTGGCTCTACATATGTGTGTGTGAACAGACCTTTAGTGTGATGAATACCAACAAAGCATCCCACAGATCCCAACTGAGTGATGAACACCTCAAATTTGTTCTGACATTCACCAGAACAGAATTACCACCAGGCTTTGATGCATTGGCAAAAATGGGTGCTCAACAACGCTGTTCCCACTAAAAGGGTATGTTAATACTTTAATGCTTTCTTTTGGTTTATGTTTGACATGTACTGTTAAAAAATGCATTTATCATCATATCTTGCTAACCTGGCCCGTTTGTCAAATTTCAAAGAAGTGAACGTGGCCCCCAAGCCAAAATAATTGCCCACCCCTGGATTAGAGGTTACTCCGTAGTCTTGTTTTGGTGGCTGTTACCGCAGAAAACCCCGCCTCACAAAGATATGTGGTTGGAAACGGAAGAAGGGCTTCAGTGCTTCTGTGGCAATGTCAAAAACAGTCATTTTTCAAAATAAGATCCGGAAGCTCTAATAAAAAAAAACTATAATTTGTACCACGAAAGATTTTGTTTGCAGACCGGTATCAAATCATCCATGGATCGGTACCGGTCCGTGGACTGGGGGTTGGGGACCCCTGGTGTAGACCATGCACAGAATCCGTAAATGGATTCACCTCAGAAAAAAGCGAACACTTTGCTTTTATTCATGCACCATCATCGTCCTTCTCGAATTGTCCAAAAGGGCTTCGTTTCCTCAATCAACCATATAAGATACACAGAGCATCGCTCTGCTTTCTGCTACCCAAATACATGAAAGATTAAAAAGGTGCAGTGGAGGTGCAACAGCAGTTGGCCGTATGTGTATGTTGGTTTCCCGTGTGATGTGCTAGCTGCCCTCTTGAATGTCTGCTTGGTACAAAGGGGAGAGAGTCTGTGTGCTACACATGGCTGACGTCATTACCACAGTCTCAACACCCACTTTGACTCCCATCACCCCGCCGGTCTTACGCGAGCAAGCCAAACATATGTAGTCTTCATTCTCGGCCATCTCACACGACACCCCTACGCACACTTGATGGAACCACTCGTCACATCCTCCATCACACTGAACCCAGTCCACCTGCAAGGAAAGGAGACACAAGACAAAGACACACACATATGACATTTCGTTTGACTTGAATAGTATGGAAAGGTATGGATGAATTTTGTATGGCAGTACAATTGGTAATAATTAAATGTTTTTAATATGGTTGAAGGGGAGTCAAAGGTTTTAAATTGGAACAAAAAAGCATGGCGTAGTGGATAGCACGTCCACTTCACAGCAAGAAGATCCTGAGTTTGATTCCAAGCTCAGGCGATTATGTGTGGTTTGTTTGCATATTCTCCCTGTGCTTGCGTGGGTTTCCTCTGGGTACTTTGGTTTCCTCCCAGAGTCCAGCATGCACAATAGGTTAAGTGGCTGTTCCAAATCATCCATAGGTGTGAGTGTGAATTGTTGTGTGAGCGTTGGCCCTGCGATAGCCTGGCGAACTGTCAGGGGTGTACGTCGCCCTTGCCCAGAGTCGGCTGAGATGGGCACCAGCCTCCCCATGAACAAGATTAAGAGGTTCAGAAAATGAATGAATGAAGCAGAAACGAGTACAACTGTTTAGATTGGAATCTGTAAGCTAGAGAATTTATTGACACTATGAACTGTAGATATGAACGTATATTTATAGTATTTACGAGCGTTTGCATTCTAAAATCTATTTTTTTCTTCTAAAGCTGTAATTTGCTGAAAGTGCCAACATAGCAGTGTACTTATAAACTAAAACGGCAGAAAAACTTGAAATCTCTCACTAACCTTATCCTTGCATGGTCTTTGGCAGTTCTTTGCTGCACACACTGCGTTCTCATCATTGGAGTCTTCTGCACCTGACCAGTCATACTTAGACGGGATGTCTAGTATCTTCTTCTCCTTCTTCTTCTCCAGACCCTCCTTGGTGAATTCGGCTTTTGCAGCAGCTTTCTCTTTCCTCTTCCTCTCCTTCTCCTCCTTGGCAAGGCGCTTGGCCAGTTGCTTCAGCTCACGTGACTTTTCTGGGCTGAGCTTGAGCTTCTTCTTTTTAGGCTTTCCACCAACCTCAAGTACCCTCTTCATGTCTTTACATTTGGGACGGCCTTCCATACCTGATGAGGCCAAGAGTAATTGCTGCTCGGCTCGTTCCAGTTTCCTCTTTCTCTTCTTCTCCAATTCCTTTACCTTTAATTTCATTGGTTTCTCCAGCGCAGTGTCCTCCGACTGAGGAACAGAATATAAATAAAGTAAAGGGGATCGAGACATAAAGGACATTTAGATCAATCCACCAGCATTCAGAAATAGGAATTCAAAAAATTATTTAATACAAATAGTAATAATGCACAGAGTGTAGACTTCCCCCAAGGTAGTACCATGGCTTCTTTACATGGGTTTCAAGCAGCAGTTGATGTAGAATTGCTGTGCCCCCTTGTGGCCCGTTACATTACTTTTGTGCCCTGTATTTTTTTCTGGTGCATTCTGTGTGAGTTCCACCTTGATGTACTCACACAATATTTAAATCAAAAACAAAACAAAAAACCTAAAAAACATCCTGGATCTGGATTGGGATCATGCCCAAAAAATTTAATTCTTTATTAGCCGAAGATTTACATTTGTGTAAAATTTCATGGAAATCTATCCATTAGCTTTTGAGTTACATGGACACAGACAGACACACTTTTTTATACAGTCGGCCCTCTACTTACGAAAACCTCTGAATACGTAAAATCCACGTTACGAAAAACATTTTCCTAAATTTTAGTCGTCTGTGTACAAAACAACCTCTTATGAAAAGTGCCAAATGCGCCATTCAAAAATTCAAATGCGCCATTCAAACTCGCCATTCAAACATTGCGTGAGTTGCTTTGTCATTGGCTGTCTCCCAACATCCCTCCCCGCTGGCCTCCCATTGGCCAGGAGGGAGCTGAAATGTACCCATACTTCCTGTTTGTCACACGCGTGAAGGAGAGTTGAACAGGACTGTTGGCTCGTGAGGTTTTTTGAGAATGATCATTGCAGCGTTATATTTCGTTATCCATCATGGACCCCAAGAAAGTGATTCCTGGTGACACCGAAAAGAAGAAGCGGGCTCCGTTATCAATCGAAGTGAAGCAGGAGATAATAAAAAAAATACGAAAGTGGGATGCGGTTGAGCAAAATTGCAAAGAAGTATGGCTGAAACCCCTCTACAATCGGGACGATATTGAAGCAGAAGGAGACCTTAAAAGCGGACATAGTGACGTATGTAATATTTAGTTTTGGGAGCCTTGGAACGAATCACGTGTTTTACATGTAAAAATGCACCTCTACTTACGAAAACGCCGGGTTATGAAAAAAGGCACCGGAAAGGCTTAATTTCGTAAGTAGAGGGCCGACTGTATAATAATTTACATTATATCACATTCTAATTATATTATAATACATTTTACATAATACATATCACAATTTGCACTGGATTAATTTTTACCACAACAGTATTACCTAGTCTTGTACGTTTTACTACATATATTGTACACAGTTATATAACCTCAATTATTATATTATACTATGTCTACATTTTCTTGACTTTTTTAATCTTTACTATATTTGCCTCTAACTTACTTTGTGCTGTGTACTGTAAGTACTACTCGAAACTGAATTTCTCACTGGGATTAAGGGAACGAGTGAGTGGGATTGGGTGGGGGTGTGTGTGTGTGTGTGTGTGTGTGTGTGTGTGTGTGTGTGTGTGTGTGTCTGTCTGTCTGTCTAAGCTCCCCACATTTTCCTGTAAGAAAACCCACAAAATTCATTTAAGACAAAAAAAAAAAAAAAATTAATAAATTTACTGGTTGAGGAGCAGTTGCGAATTACAATTAAATGTGGTGATGGAAGATGATGCAAGACAACACAGTGAGCCCCATGTGTTACCCAAGTATGCTGTCAGGCAGCACAAAAATTAATGCCAGACAAATGCACTTATGCCAATGATGCAGGTTTAGCAAAGTGTTAAACGACGTTGCAGGACCAATAAGGGATGACCACATCAATCTTGTAGCTAATCCCACTGACTTCACTTATTATGGACATCTACACTCTGACCCAACAACTAAAGAGGACTGTTCAAAACTGTACATTTCAGGATAAAAATAAAATAGCCAAGGATCTGAATATAACTAGTGGATGTGGTGTAACTTTTAAACCTTATTTAAGCATCCTTGACCGTGTAATGAACAGTTTCCTGTGACACTTGCCTCCACCTGCAGGAAGCGCTCCTCGGAGGGTGGGTGCGTGGCTTGTAGGATTCTCCAGATGTGCTGAGTTTCATCCAGAGAGACCTCCAGCAGATCTCCCTCCATCATCAGCAACTCTAACTGGGCCTTAGCAGCCGGGGACAATTCCAACACAGGAGGCTCTAAACTGCGTGGCACCAGGGGCGTCTTCCTGGGTTGTTTCCGTGGTGCAGTTGGATCTGGGACAGGGGTACAGGAACCAAAGGATTTTTTGCTAAAACCAATCAATGTATTTAAACTAGTCTGCAACTTCGTTTGTAGCAGCTTAACTGATGCCATATCATAGTGCTTTGCATCTGGAACATACTGCAGGGAGTAAATTCTAAAGATGGATTCAGATTCTAAACATTCACTTTTCCTGAACATCTCTAAAGATGCCATGACCATTTAACATATATTTACTCTGCAGGATACACGTGTAGAACTTCACATCATATACACCACAGCAACAAAGCTATGAAGAACCTTTTTCTCTCTTTACTGACTTTGTTTTCTCCTATGACTCATGCTTTACATTCTTGATTTCACAGCAAGTCCTTGCTACATACAGCTAAGTGACGAACAGTAAACATGGTCAAGATAACATTACATAAGTAGACCTGTGCTATTATTATATATATGGTTATAGATTTTTCAGAAAATTGTCTGTAACTTACTCTGGGGACAAGACTTGGAGGCAGAGGAATAGGCGTGCTCAGCACAGAAGGAGGGCGTGGCTGGCCACATATGACTGACAACCTCTTCTGACTTCACAGGGATCTCCTCATCGCAAAACAAGTAGGGCTTTACTTCACCTGAGTCCTGGAGATTATTGCATTATAAGTGAATGAAACTGCAACGAGCACCTTGTTATTTCAAATTAAAAACCATACTACAGTGGTACCTCGGTACTGGAACGCTTTAGAGGTTGAACAAATCGGAATCCGACCAAAAAAATCCAGGTTTTTTTTTTTGTCCCGGCTGTCGACCAAAATCCAGAAGTCGAACGCTTAAAAGCGCGAGGAAAAAATGAGACCGAAAGGGAGGGGAAATGCACGCTTTCCGGAAGTTGTTGATACTATCGATCCCCCTGATAAAGCTAGCTCTGTTCTGGGAAACACCGTAAATTGTTGATACTATGTATCGCTGTGAACACCTTTAATGATGAGGTCATGAGCCACTTCCGTAAGGTTTTGAAAAGAAGGCAGAAACAAGCCACGTTAGAAATGTTCTTCAAGAAAAGAAAGGGACATCCTGAAGAAGAGTCAACGATACCAATGCGAGTAGCAAGAGAAAAAAAACACTGTTGGCTTATTTACCTGAAGCTGTTATGGAAGGGGATCCGCTTCCTCTCTCCCTTTCCAAGATTTACATATGCCAACTGCTCACCACCACAAAGGTAAAAATTCTTGTCTTTATTGTTGTTATACTTTAACTGTACAGTAGGCCCTTGACTATTCGCTGTTTTGCACACGCGCGGTTTGAGTACACGCAGTCTGCCCAGCAACCGGCACGTGATTCAAATTCAGCCAATGGCTGTCCTTTCTGCTGATTGGTTGAGCTGATGTCCCGCCCCTTTTCCCTCATTCGTGCACAAGTTGTCAATGAGTCTCATTTTTGTGTGCGTTTTAATTACCAGTTAAGCTCTATGATACCACTCAAATGCTATGCGTCTTCTCTGGCTAAGCGATAGAAAACGCTGGATGTTTCTTCTGAAGAAATAAGACTTTCTCCTGAGAAACAATGGTTTTCTCTGAACTGTTGTATTAAAAGCTTTTTCAATTATTATTCCAGTACAGTACCTAAGTTCATGTTTATGCCTGAGATTTTATGTTCTGTAGCATGTTTAACAAACGATACCAAAAGGATAAACTTTGTTACAGTACTCTTCATGTCCTTTTACATTGAAGTTGGAGTGACGTCTCTGATGGCGCTGCCCAGAGGGCGACGTCGTGGAGTTCTCAGAGTCAAATTGTTTGTTCATTTTAATTTGTTTTATTTGTTGTTTTGTTTGTTCATGTTTTGCTCTATGCTTGTCTACGACCGGTCAACTCTACTACAGCTATAACCTTGGGGTATCTTCGGGTGTATATAACTAAGCTGAGCTAGCTAGTATGCTATTAGCGGACCTAGCATGCTATGGTTCGTTTTAATTAGTTTTATTTGTTGTTTTGTTTGTTCATGTTTTGCACTATGCTCGTCTACGACCGGTCGACTCTACTACAGCTACTGTCTAAGATCGGAGTATCTTCGGGCATGTATAACTTAGCAGAGCTAACATGCTATGGTAGGCAGCAAGCCGCATCCCAGCTAACAAAGAACCCGAGGCGGGAAGGGGCCGAACGACGACGCCAGCGCTTGGGATTGGAGGGGATGAAGGCCGTGTACCGGCTGGTATAATCGCCTTATCGGGTGTACTCTCCTCGAGCCATGTTTCACAGAAACACAGTCCTGTAGATCCCTCTGCGCTGCAATCTGAGCATGAAGCTCGTCCATCTTGTTTCACAGGGACTGAACATTTTAAAGCAGTATGGCCGGAAATGCTAACCAAGCTCCGGAGAATCTGAAAACTCCGCCTGGGCATAGCATAGCATAGCAGTTCAAGATACAAGTTGTTGCGTGCTTAGTTGCCCGAAGCTGAAGCTGCTCATAGCTGCAGTAGGGTTGACCGATCATAGACGAGCATAGTGCAAAACATGAACAAACAAATAAAAACGAACAAAGAAACAATTTGACTGTGAGAACTCCATGACGTTGCCCTCCAGGCAGTGCCATCTTGGACACGTCACTCCAAGTTCAATGTAAAAGGTCATGAAGCGTAATAAAAGTTTATCCTTTTGGTATCATTTGTTAAACATGCTACAGAACATAAAATCTCACGCACAAACATTCTCAGAATTAACTTGGGTACTGTACCGGAATAATAATTGAAAAAGACTTTAAAATTTTGTACTGTGATATTTAGTAATAAAATATATAAACATTATACAGCATATGCTGTTGTAAAGCACTCGTTTTAAAGTTTTTCTTAATCATGACTACATTTTACTACATTAATACTGTATTAGTGAGAAAGACTGTCTGTAGAATCTGTTTAAGAAGGATATTTCAGCACATGTAATAGATACATAGTATTTTACTGCCGGTTGCTCATTCGTGCATGTGACATCATACATGGGGTTTTACTTCCGTGTACAGAAATCACAGATTATCTCGATTCGCGGGAAGGCCCGGAACCGTACCCCCGCAAATGTCAAGGGCCTACTGTACTGTGGTTTTTATTTTAGTGGGTTATGGTCTCTTTTGTGAGAGACTCTGGTTTTGGCAGCTCTAACTCTTTCTATGCATGCAGCGCTGAAGAGGGGCGTGGCTGTCACACGTGGGTGGAGTGCTAAGCACACACATCTGATTCCACTTAGCAATCACTGGGTTTCTCTAACAGTGACTACAATTTCGCCGTGCTCTGGTGGCTTCCCTGTGACTATTAAAGCTCCTTCATCATTCTCTGTCGTCTGCATTTTTGGGTCCGGCTGAATGTTCCTGGAGTCACAGAATGTTCTAGCCCTTCTGTGACACCAGGAACATTCAGCCACACCCAAAAATGCAGGAGACACGGTGTGATGAAAAGGGTGTGATGAGCTTTATTGTTGATAGAGACGGCACTAGAGCATGGGGAAATCGTAATCACTGTCAGAGAAGCCTGGTGATTGCTAAGTAGAATCAGGTGTGTGTGCTTAGCACTCCACCAGTGTGTGATAGCCACGCCCCTCTTCAACATGCATATAGAGAGAGGGAGAGAGAGACCAAAACCAGTCTCTTACAACACAGACCATAACATAGTGTACTGTATTCAATAATTTTTTCACTTAATTTGAGGACCTATGGTATGAGTTACGGTACCGTTAACTTCTGTTCAAAAGACGACGGAATGGATTAAGACCATTTACATTATTTGTAATGGAAAAGGCGGATTCAGAATTCAACCAGCCGTTGGAAACGAATTATGGTGAAGTACCGAGGCACCACTGTGTATAATATATACATATACACACACACACACACATACACATTGCACACACACACACACACACACACTTCAAAGAACTCTACAAAGCAAAAAAAAAATGTCTAAAATAAAATATACTTGTAGATTTTTTTTTTTTTTAAGAGTAAGGTCTGTAAAACCAGTTTTTAATTTGGGTAAAGATAGATGTGGACAGACAACTGCATACAGTAATACCATTTATGCACTAAAGGTGAGACAAATATTTTTTTTATTATCTACTACATGGGAACACACACACACTATATATATACACACACACACACACACAGTGGTATGAAAAAGTATCTGAACCTTTTGGAATTTCTCACATTTCGACATAAAATCACCATCAAATGTGATATTCAGATACTTTTTCATACCACTGTATATATATCACTTTTACATTTTTTTTTTATTTCCAGCTGATCTTTCTCCCTTAATTACGCAGTAGCCAATTCCCACCCCTCAAGTGCACCAACCAGGTAGGAAGCAAACAAGCGACTCCACCTTCACACATGATGCTGCATCTTTATAAATTGCTTCTACATGCATATTTAGCGGCAATGGTTACAACCTAACACACTCTGAGGGAAAGCACTACACGATCTCATGTATGCATGCGCTCCAAGTCGGCCACGATTGTCTAGTGTTCATTTTGAGTGACAGAATTTAACATACTCCATGTTATCCATGTGTCCACTGCATGCATTACCCTGGACTTGATAATGGCATCTTTTGAAACATGTACAGTTTAAATAAAATGCATTTTTACTTTTAAAACTATGTAGTTTCTTCATATCTCTTGGGACAGCATTATGTTGAATTTGTACTATTTAAGAGTCATTGACTGTCACTAACAGTGATTGTCCACTGTATCGATTGAAACATTAATATTGATTGAAGCAAAGATAATTAAGCCGTTATCATGTAGGACTAGATAGCAAACAAATCCGAACACACTATTCCCTAATAGTAAAACCTAACTGATCGTGGTGGCTCACAGGTTAATGTTCTGAATTAATGATTAAAAAGTCAGTGGTTCAAGCCTCAGTCCCACCAATCTGCCACTATTGGTCCTTTCAGCAAGGCCCTTAAGTTATTGAAGGTACATATCTCTGCATCGGCTTTTAGTGTGCTTTAGGTTCTATTCTGGCTTTGTTCTCTTCTGGTAATGTAAGATTTTGACTTCTGTATTGCTGTCTACTTGCCTCAGTTGGATTTGGTGGTTGTCACTCATATTTTTAAGTATAGGATTCTGAGCCGATTCTGTAGTCTTATTGTGTTGCTTAATCAACAGTAGTTTCGGGCTTCCTGAAGGTGTGAATTAGAGGCGGGGTCCAGAAAGTATATATTGAAGGTATCACCCACTACAGCGGGTATTAGTAAAGACCATTTATTAAAACAAGTCCTTTGAATAGTGGTAATTCAATAACTTTCTTGCCTTTGTTGAAGCAGAACTTTCAGACCTATGGTCTGGATATAACCCAGATTGCAGTCATATGCCTTAAATCCATTACTGCTCTCAATTCTCTTAGACCCACAAGCCAGAGGACGTAGTCTCAGCAACCTTACCTACTCATCAATGCTTGTTGCAGTCTCAGACATGGGTGGCTGGAGGACTCTGGAACTGCCAATCTGTGAAAAAGGCTGATTTCATCTCTGCCGTTGCTTCTCATTGCTCTCTTGACTTTCTTGCACTAACTGAAACCTGGATTTCCTCACACAACTCTGCTTATGTTTTCTCTCATACTCTACGAGTAACTGGGAGAGATGGTGGTACAGGTCTACTCCTGTTTCGAAGTTGGTGCTTCACATCACTTTCTCTGTCTCATCTACCCATCGCCTCCTTTGAGTTTCATGCAGTATTAGTCTGCTCGCCAATCAATCTCCTCGTTATTGTTATCTACCACCCTCCTAGACCTCTGGGAGACTTTCTAGGAAAAAAAAAAAAAAAAAAAGACACACTCCTCACCACCCCCCCCCCCCCACTGACAACACCCCTCTCACTTTTATAGGTGACTTTAATCTCCCCTCTGACAATTTCCAGTCCTCATGTCTTTTCCCTCTTCTTTACTCCTTTTTTTAACTTTTAACAATCGCTTTCTCTCTCTCACACACACACACACGCGCGCGCGCACACAAAAAGGAGGCAATCTGTTGGATCTTGTTTTCAGTCGTCCCGCTCCAGTCACAGGCATTAATTCCACTCCACATCTCTGACCACCACTTAGTTTCCTTTACTACCAACTTACCTATTCTATCTAACACTAGCTCTCAATTTTCTGTCCCCACTCAACAAAACCTCGACACTGTGTCTCCTTCATCTGTTGTTTCATGTACTCTATCATATCTTCCTGACCTATTCTCCATTTGTTTCCTAACACTTGAATCTACTACTGACACTTTCTTCTCTTTACTCTCTGCTTCTATGGATCTCCTCTGCCCTTTATCTACAAAAGCCAAGAAGACTACTTGTTCTGCTTCTTTACTCTCGGAGGTACTCCAAAGCACTCGTAGACAACTCAGAGCAGCTGAGAGAAAATGGAAGAAATCTCAACTTGAAACAGATCTGGTTTTCCTACCATGCGCTCCTATCCACATTTTCACCTGATGTGACTTCTGCAAAGACAGCCTTCTAAAAGAAAAAGTTGGACACTGCTGCACAAGACCCATGCAAACTACACAATGTATTTTCAAATCTGTGAGAAATTCACTCCCACCTCAATTCCTCCAGTGCACAGCATAGATTTTTGCACAGTTTTCCAATTTCACAAATGAAGACATCCAGCAAGTCATTTCATCATGCAATCCCACCACCTGCTCACTGGATACAATTCCTTCCACAATACTCCAGACAATCTCTCAAGACCTTCCATTTACGTCCACTATCATCAATTGCACCATAATCATCTGGTCAGCTGTCAACAGCATTCAAATGAGCCTCTCTGGATCCATCAGACATCAGAAACTACGGGCCAGTATCAGTTCTTTCTTTCTCTTCTAAAATTCTTGAATTCTCGAATATTTGACAAAGCTAACCACAAGAATCTCTTGTCTACCCTTAGGAGTCTAGGAATTTGTGGTATAGCATGGCAGTGGTTTGCGTCCTACCATGAAGATCGCTCAATGAGGCTACATGGCGGGGATCCACATCCTCTCCACGCCGACTTTCCATTGGTGTTCCTCAGGTCTCATGGATGGCAGCTCATCAGCTGAAGCTTAATCTCAGCAAGGCTGAATTGCTGTTTATCCCAGCTGACCCATCCCCACATCAGGATCTTGCAATCTCCTTGGACAATGCTGTGATCTCTCCTTCAGGCACTGCACAAAGCCTTGGAGTAATCATGGAATATTGCCTGTCCTCTTCTCATATTACTAATATTTCTCAATTATGCCGATTGCTTCTCTTTAATACCAAAGGAGTCCTCCATTTCTTTCCAGTCAGGACTCAAATAGGACTAAAATACTTGTTCAATACCTTGTCATCTCAAGACTAGATTACTGCAACGCACTCCTGGCAGGTCTACCTTTGAGTACTATTCAACCTCTACAAATGATCTGGAATGCAGCTGCATGGCTTGTTTTCAACCTTCTCAAATTTTCCCACACCACTGCTATGATCTCGCCACTGGCTTTCTGCAGCTGCTCACATTCGATTTAAAACACTAATGCTTGCCTGCAAAACCAAAAATGGAGCTGCACGTTCCTACCTCAAAGCAATCACACCTTGCACTGCACTATTGTTCTCTTAGATCCTCTAGCACTGCTAGACTGATCCCTCCCTTTACCATGGGACAAGGGAAAAATGCATCTAAATTCTTCTGTGTTTTGGCTCCACGGTGGCGGAAAGAACTTCCTCTGGACATCCAGACAGCTGAGTCACTGGGTGTTTTCAAACAACAGCTGAAAACTTACCTTTTTCAGCAATACTTAAATTAAGCACTATGCTGTATACAAACATATACACCACACAAAAAAATGAAAACCAACACAACACCTACCACCTGACTTTAACTGATGGTATACTGTACTTAGTCTGTGTACTAACAAATCAGAATATATTCACTGATGGACAATAAAGCACTTCTGTAAGTCACCTTGGAAAAACATGTCTGCTAAATGCTGTAAATGTAAATGTGAATAAGTGCAGTTTTTGCATCCTCTGCATTTTCCTAAAGCTACCTTCATGTCATATCCGTATGTTTCCCGGATATCCTCATCGGAGTCTGTCTCCTCATCATCATAGTCTAGAGATGGCCGTGGTGAGGCGGTCCTATTGAATCCAGACTGCTGGAACGTCTGAATGTGTCCCTGTCAGAAAGAAAAAAAATGACATTATTTGTCCCATGTACATTAAATCATCATGAAAATCTTTTCTTCCCGTACCCCGTTATGCCTGGACGGGGGGTGTTACAGTTCATCACAAACATTGTCTGCATACTACACAATGGTAACAGTTATGCATAAAATTGCCATAAGCTAGTTTTAAGACCCCAGTCATCATCATGTCTTATCCCCGTAGGGTAGTGTAGCAATTGGACTCTTCCAGAGAAGATTAACCAGGACGCTGGAATGCTTGCTAACTAAAGACTAAGTCAAGACCCCAGTAAAAGATTCAGAATCAGTTGTGTGAAGCTGCAAACTCACCTGTAGGTCTGGATTAGCAGCAGCTTTCTGCAGCTCGGCATTGATGATCTTCTCAGTCTTCTCGCGAGCTGCAAGTTCCACCATGCGCTGGCTGAGCACAGACAACTTGGCTAGAGCAGAGGAGAGTTCGTCAGTGGCCAGGGCTTGCCGTGCCCGGTCCTGCCAGCTCATAGCACGTTCTGTCAAACACTGCAGAGCTTCGCCTTCAGGCAGCCGTACAGGAAGCTTCTGGAGGGACACTAATAACGAGAGGATGGTCTCGAGTCGGGGTCGCCTTGATCGCTGACATAGCGGACACAAAAACTTTGACTCTTTGCTAGCACTCTGCCAGCTGCTGCCTGTAGGCAGCTTCTTCTGTGAGCCCGCCTTGGGCAGAGGAACACAGGCGCCATGGAACCAGTCCTTACACAGCTCACACTGTAGCATAACTCCTCCAGCTGTCTTGCGGCACAGACAGAAGCGGACCTCATCGATGCGCTCAGCCATGCTCATTTTGGCCAAGTTGGCAGCCCGTAATGAATGCATAGCCTCTGCCTCTTGCTGTTCCTGAGCCTTAAAAGCAGCCACCACAGCAGAGGGTGAGCGCTCCTCATCTGCAGCCTCATCCAGGTCGCTAAGGCTCTCCGGTTCCACACCACGCTCTTTCTCTAGCAGCTCTTTCGCTCGTCTGCGCTTGCTTCTGCTGCTACCATATACACCAATGTCATTCCGGGGACTCAGGACCTAAGAGCCAAACCACAAAGTGAGAGTAAAACAAACAAAACATATTACACTGGTCTGGTTTTTACATGTGCCGTCCCTTACCTGTAGCAATGTATACGTGGAATTTTTCTTAAGAAAGGTGCGTGCTGTCCTCTCTCTCCAAGCCCGTGCTGAAGCCACTTGGGACTCCACCTGTGGCAGAGCATCCAGACGTACAGGAATAGAGCGGCCCCTCGCTAGTAAGGCCTCCAGCTGATCCAGGTATGAATAGTTGGTGCCGTTCTGTCCCAGGATAAAAATAACACAGCTCATCAACTCTGCAGTTAATCTATTTATACATGAAACAAACAAACAAAAAAAGTCGATTGAGATTCTAGTGTACCTGAATGGCCTCTACTCTTGCTGTCCACTCCTTGGCTTTATGAAGAGCTTCCCGGAGAGCCAGAACATTAGGCAGATAGGCTGGGATGTTCTTGGCCTCTACAACAATGCTTTCAAGCGTAGCCATACTGTGTCGAGGTCTAATAGCAAACATTCAGCACTGATAATTTCCATACATGCTTTTTACAGATTACTAAAACAAGAAAAAGTATTGTGTTCAATTAAAAAAAAAAAAAAAAAAAAAAAAAAAAAAAATTTCTCACCCTCAAGACATGAGTACATAAAAATAAACATTTGAAAAATTCTGTATCTGTGCTTTAAAATTAGGTCAAATTTTACTAGAGATGAAAAAAAATTGCATAAATATTTCTGTTTTCACAATTACCTTGCATGTAGGCATGAACGAGCCTTGTCCTCCCAGCGCTCAGACACAGTGAGAATTTCCTGCAGTTCAGCCATGGCTTTCTCCACCGCATGGTGCGGGGCCAGTCCCACACCTGAATCAATGAGGCGCTTCATGAGTTCAAGTGTGACACGCTGTGGCTCATTCAGGGTAAGACACACCTCATCCAGCCAACGAGCCTGCTGCAGCTCCTGCTTCAATCGCGCTAGTTCTGGGAGCTCCACATCAAGCCCTGAGCCCAATTCCACCAGAACCTGCAGCTTAGCCGAATCCGGGGTCTCGTCTGCCAGGGCCAGTTGAGCACGCTCGTGGAAATCCTCCACGTTCTCCAGAAGCTCCTGAGAGAAACAAGGGGGACAAGGTGAAGGATAAGACAGAAGATTTACATTAAAGTGCAGGCCACAATTCGTTGCTTAATTTGACCTTTTTTTAATTTTAAAACTAATAACATTTACAGCATTTTGCAAGCCTCACTTAGTCTGAAGAACTTACACATTTTCCTCAATTTATACTACTACAGAGAGGAAAGTTAAGAGCCTTGCCAGGATTTTCAAATTGTTTGAGTCGCAGGAGAACCACGAAAATTAGTAAGAACCTCTGTCCTTGTTATATCAGCATAAAGGTTCAAACTGGCACAGAAGATGCTGAATTGAGGATCCATTGTAAGAAATTGACGAACACGTGTGACACTGCACTGGCTGTGTGTGTGTGTGTGTGAGTGAGAGAGAATTATGCTTATGCTAATTATGCTAATAATGTCTCGTAGTTATCCTGCCCTTAACACAATTTCTTTAACAATTTATTACCATCTAATCACTCTTGATTTTCATCCTGGAAAAGACAAAGTGAGATTTATTGATTCTCAGAGCCCATTTTCAAATCTCTTTTCCTCACAGACACAATCTGACTAGTCTCATCACCACAATTAGAAGCTTTTGAGAAGACAAGAGTACATTAATGATCTGATGATTGTTTGATTATCAACATCATCTTGTAACCCTCAAATAGCTGTTTCTGCTTCCTGCCTTTGTTTTCTGTTTTTACAGACATGAATTTCTTTCATTGAAGTTTATACGTCTTTTAAACATTTAGCGACTTTATACTGGGAGTTTGATCCAATACTTAAGGGTCAGAATGGTTGCAGTCGCCTGCTCACTGTGCTTTCGCATTCTGGAGACCATGAATAAAACGGTACATATGCAGACGACATGAAAGGTCGGCATAGTCTACAACATGGGTCGGGAACCTTTTTGACCAAGAGAGCCGAAAAAAAAAAAAAAATTAAAATCTAATCCTCTGAGAGCCAAATATATTTTTAAATACTGAGACCAACAATTTTAGAGTATAATAAGACTCTGAATTTATTTTAAACAACCTTGTTATAACGAAGTTATTTATTAATAAGAAAAGTACTTCTTACTATTAATGCAACTTCTGGTGCTGCATGGTGTTGCTGATGGCTTTGTATCTGGTTGATATGTGCTGAGGTTCAGCTTCATGCAGGCGTTTAGGCTTCTATCTATGACGTGTGACCGCAGGTTGGTCTTGATGCTTTTCAGGTGTGAGAAGGACTGCTCACATGTGCACGTGGAGTCAAACATGGTCAATACGACAGGACTCACACACTGCAGTGTTTATGTGACAGGAAGTGCGTCCCAAGTTTTGGCAATTAGCTGGTCTGCCGGTTCAAGTTTTTTCTTGTCTGTCCATTTGTGTTTTGCTTGCCAGCTCTGCTTGGTTTCTTGCACATGAGCTGATCAGAACGAGGGAAATTTACCTCTTTACCCAAAACAACTCACGCAGGCTGTTGCATATAATCCAATAAAATTACAGTTTCAAGGTATCGGCCCCGCCCACATACTGGAGTACAGAAAGGATTGGCTCTCTGCTGCGCGCCACAGCAACAAGTGGAATCGAAAATCGATGTACTGTATGGATTGAAATGCGTGAGATTTATTTATGTTTTTGTTTTATTTGATGGCTTTTTTCTGTATTTCTATTTAAAGTACAGTATTAGTTATTCTGTTAAGAAAGGCCACTTGATTTATCTGAGAGCCAGATGCAGTCATCAAAAGAGCCACATCTGGCTCACGAGCCATAGGTTCCCGACCCCTCATCTACATGGAGACACACTACAATGCAAATGGAACACAGTGGGCCGGGTGCGAGTTTCCAATTTGAGGCAAAGTATGATTTGAGTGACAGCAATGAATCAACAAGACCATGTGAATGCGATGGCGGGTGGCAGGTTGCATGAAGGGAATATGCAGATTTTTTTCCATTAAAAATTGAATTAAAATAGATGGTGCAGTGTGACCAGAGGGAACTTTTTTTTTTTTCTTTTTTTGCCATATTAGGATAAAGAGTAATTCTACATCCACTACAGGAGGTGGCAGTAGCTTCCGAACTGTTAGTGTGAGCTCAGAGGTAAAATAAGAAATGAAACCCACCATGGAAATTTAATAACAATAATAATAAAAATAGTGTTTTATTTATTTTTGTTTTGTAGGTTAAAGTTTTTTTTATATATTGTGCTCCTGAGTTAATATTGCTGATCAATTTAAATTTATTATTTTTTATTGATTTTACTGATTTTTATTTTTCAGTATAAAATGGTTCAAATTGTTGATCAAAAAATGTTTACAGTTTAAATAAGGATACTCTTTATTTCAGGCAAATTGATGCACTTTATGAACAATTTTTAGTCTTTAAACAAAAAAGATTTAAAGTTATTCTTTGTTGGAAGTTGATCTATATTTCGTAATTTTTTTGTATTCCATAATGATAATAAGGGTTTATTGTGTTAACAAGGATACAGTGTATGCAGAGGATTACTTATAACAATTTTAGACAAATAACACTATTTATATTGGAGGGGCCAAATATTTTACCCTTCTTTGGGCTGGCAGAAAATAATTGAGAAGCACTGCCCTATACACACATGAGCTTACCATGGATGGAATGGGAGAAAGTTTGTCACTTGCACAGAGCACTGACCTCAAGCCCACTGACATGTTTAAGATAAACTAGAATGCTAACTGCCCCAGGTGTCTGCACCTGATATCAGGGCCTAACATTAATAATGGATAAATAAGCACAAATCCCCACAGCCCCACTACAAAATCTAGCGGACAGCCTTCCAAGAAGAGTAAAATTTATTACAAACCAAAGAGGAATGGAGCCTGCAGTCCAAACAAATATCACACAAGTGTTATGGTCAATTATCCCTAAATATTTGATCAGAGCTTTGACTCTAACTTGTGAAATGATTAAAATGAATAAAACTCATGATTCTCTAATACAAACTGTCCTGAATTACTTTTAATTCCTATCGACCAGGTGTACATTTCTATACAGTGGTACCTCACATTACGAAATTAATCTGTTCCAGAGCCTTTCTCAGAACCTGGATTTGACATTGAACTGCATTTTACATGTAAAATGTGTGATTTGTTCCAAGACCCCAAAAACTACCCCAAAACCCTTTAAAAATTAGAAAAATATACCTTTTAAGGCCTCCTTCTGCTTCAATATCGTACCGATGGTAAATGGGTTTGGCCATATGCCTTTGCGATATCACTCAACTGTATGCCAAGAGCCCGCTTCTTCTTTTCACTCGCACTGGAAATCACGCGCGCACGTGTGTGTGTGTGTGTGTGTGTTGACCATGTTTTAACGGAGTTATAATCTTACAAATGTTTATGCAAGGTTAAAGCCTGAGCCAAAAGAAAGTTGCAATGAGCACACTCGAAAAACTCATGAAACAACAGTAACTCTGTCCTTTACACAAAAAGTATTATGGGTGCTCCATAATAGCCAATGAGAGGGAGTTGCGTTATCCCTCCATGCCAATGGGTCAGTGGGGCAGGATGTTGGGAGTTATCCAATGGGAGGCCAGCAGGGCAGGATGTTGGGAAATGTAGTCAATGGGAGAGCAACTCATGCATTGTTAGAATTTTTGAGATGTTGCTTTCGTAACGTGAACTTGTTTTGTATCCAGAGACAAAAATTTCAGGAAAATGTTTTTCGTAACCTGGATTTTTTGTTTGTTGTGGCTTTCGTAATTTGAGGTTCCACTGTATTTAAGACATTGCATGTCCGTGTACGAATCTATATTTTGTTTTTTTTTTTCTCTCTCTCAAAGCATCATATAGAAATGTGTCTGGTACTCATAAAGAACATAAGAATTATTTTTGCTTTCATAAAAATAATGCAAGACAATAAAAAAATTAAAACACAACACTGTCGAATTGTTATATTTTTATATTATTAAATTATAATTTTATAATTATAAACTTTTATAAACTAGGCTCAACAATTCCTAACTGAAACCTAAACAATGCAGGACCCTGTTTCTGAACAAGCAACAAAACAGTTGGTTTGCTCCATGTGCTCTAGCAGGTGTCAGTGACGTCGTCTGACGGTAAGGACTCATTGTCGGATGTACTGGTTTGCTGGAAGGTGAGAAAATAGGATTTTTGAGTGTGAGGTTATTGTCTTACTTTGACCTGCCGTGCTTGGCTGATGATACATGGCAAACGAAAGAGTTGCTCCACAAACGCCTTCAGCTCCTCCACCGTCAGCTTGGTGCGTGTTCGACTGCTCTCCGTGTGCTCTTTTCTTAAATCACAAACATCAATCCATCAGGATTTTTTTTTTAAAAAACCAATACACTTTTTGCACATTTTATTCATTTGGAAAAAGGTGACAAATAAATGGAAAACTCAGGTTCTTTTGCTAGTATTTTTTGAAAAATGCATATTTTGAGGGCGGTCTAATACACATGGAGGGAAAGTGCTATCTGCCCTTCAGATGTCTGAGCTCATTCGTATGACGGACAGCACTATCTGCCCCTCAACTGAATGAGCTCAGACATGATAGGCAAGTGATTGCAGTGAGTGACAGAGAAGTGATCATTGGGTTAATAGTCACGCACCTTGTTGATTTGCCACACGGGAACCTCGAGCACAAGTTTTAAAATACTCTCAATACAAAGTCATGTCACCTTAAGCCTGTGATGACCCAGGCCGTATCCACATAAGTAATGTTTATTAAATGCAAAAACTATGTAAATCGTATGCCATGATCTTCATAACCACCAACCCAAGTGACTGCCCTTGACATATTTAGGAACAATTCGTTAGCCAAGGTTCCGTGTGAAGTGAGCGTATACACAGCAATAAAAATGTATGGAATCAATGCCAAGGTTAATTTGTGAATTAGTGGTGGCCCAAAACTAATACAGGGATCGCTCACTTTCCGTGGTTAATGGGGGCTGAGACACACACCCCTCCCGACCGCTGATTTCCACGAAGTAGGATCAAAACCCCCCCACACATATAGAGACGCTCCCCGACTTATGTTTTTAATTGGTTCCGGACGACCGAACGTTGAAAGTGAACGTAAGTTGTTACAGTGACGTATGACGCTCATACTGTACTATACATCCATAAATACCATTACCTTATCTCATAAAACACCCCTAAATCAATTATTATAAACATTGTAAAATAATATCAAATAAGTCACTTATTTATACCAAGTCACTTTACATGAAGCTTAAAACAGTCAATCAACGCTTACAATATGTGAGGCGCTCAATACCGTACTTGCTGTGAGTTATACAGACTTCTGGTCTTTCAAGTGCGCAAGGGTGCCATTGAACTCGTTTAGACTGCACTGATGTGAATCACGGAGCGGAGAGTTCCCTTTCCTGGATTCGGGCTTTCATTCATTTTACAACTCTCTTTGCTTAACTGAGTATGCATGGTAGATTGCGCTGATCTGAGCAGATAGTAATTCATCTCCGTGTAGGAGACTTGCACCCATGCTAATAGGCTTACGCTTCTGAGCAACCATATTTGCTTAGAGTTACAAAAGTCCGCAAAACAGTGTAAACACAAAGATCACAGAGACCACATCTTAACACAAGGGTAACACGCTACATAACTGAGATATAAAACGATGTATAAAACTGAACTGGGAAGAAGGAGAGGCACGTTCAGTCTGTCATTTGTAAACAATGGATGCAGTGTCATTACGTCAGCGTACAACGTAGGTAAGTCTAAATTCAAAATTTGACTTTTTTTTTGAAAAACAAACAAACAAACAAAAAAAACAACGCAAAATCGAAAAAACATAACGGATGAACGTAAGTCAGGGAGCGTCTGTACGTACATGTGGATATAATATCAATAAATAAATATTCAATGCTATCAATGCTTATAATAATTAAACATGAAAAAAATAATGCATAAGATGTAAATAAAATATAAATACACACATATAGAAGCATGCGTACGCACACACTCAGATGTGTACCTCACAAAAATGTAAGTAGTTTTGATGGGAGGTTTTGGGTTGTTTTTTTTGTTTGTTTACGTTTTTTTCTTTATTTGCATAATTGGTCTTGTTTTTGCAGCATTTTCCTTAACTTTTCCCCCTATTCTTCCTTAATTTCCTTTTTTTTTTTTAAATTTGACGAAGAAGAAAAAAAAACGCAATGCACTGAAGCCACATGAATTGAAGCGCGAAGTAGCGAGGGATCGCTGGATACACCCACTGTATATAAACATAGGGATGTGTAGGGGTTGTAGAAAATGTTTCAACTCTCATACTTTAGTATAGTTTATGCTTCATAAACTCCTACTTGTAAAGCTGCTTTGCACAATGTCAATCGTAAAGAACAGTATACAAATGAAACCGAATTAAATTGAAGTAAATGACAAGAGTTATGAGAGGTTGAGCGTTATTTTGGTAAAATGTCAGAAGGCAGAATTCCAGTTTCTGAATTCTGGCCCAGATTTGAAATAATTATAGAAGGACATTCTGAGAACTATACTGGCATTATGTGCCATGGTGATAGTATAGAAGCTGTAAATGATTTTCAAGATTTGACTTGAAAATTAACACTACCCAAATTTTTACATGTTTAATTATCTGCCATGAAAACAAAAATTAAAACTGCAGAAAATCCAAAAATATTAACGGACGCAACAACACTGCCCAACCGAAATAACTGTCAGGTTTGATAAAGAAATCTGAAACAGTTTTTGGATTCTGGCCCGGAAACAAACACCACTCGCATTCTTAAATGGCAAACCGGTCACCATGAAATCATGAAAATATGAATTGTAAAAAAAAAAAAAAAGAAGGAAAAAAAAATCGTAAAATATCAAAGGGCACATACACACGACCTGATAAAAGTGACTGCTAAAGTTTGATGAAGAAATTTCAAATGATTTCAGAGTTCTGGGAAGGAACACAAATGATCACAGACAGAATGAGACAGTGATGAATACTATATTCCCTGCACTACATGCGAGGAGGATAATAAATTAATACAATTTTTGACTTTGCAAAAAAAGCAGCTGAAAATATAGCGTCAACAAAACAATTCATAATTGAGTATTCATTATTCATAACTTGTTGAGAGTGTGTTAACTTACTTGTGTTTCTGTTTGTGGTTGAGTAAAAGCTGGGCTACAGATGAACAAGTCTCTGCCTCTTTCACCATCTCTCTGAGCTTACGGAACAGATTGTTCTCAGGGTACTTCCTGTCCTCTGCATCCTCCAGCAACACCTTCAGCTCAATCAGATCTGAAGTGAGTGACAGATTAGAGATGAATGGATCAGAATGTCAAAGTGTGTGTGTATGCATATGTGTAATATCATCTTGTCCTTTCGGCTTCCCTTCAGGGGTCGCCACAGCGAATCATCTGCCTCCATCTCACCCTATCCTCTGCATCTTTTTCTCTTACACCAACTGCCTTCATGTCCTCCTTCACCACATCCATGAATCGTCTCTTTGGTCTTCCTCTAGACCTTCTGCCTGGTAGTTCCAACCTCAACATCCTACTACTGATATACTCACTATCCCTCCTCTGTACATGTCCAAACCATCTCAATCGAGCCTCTCTGACTTTTTCTCCAAAACGTCTTACATGTGCTGTCCCTCTGATGTGCTCATTCCTGATTCTATCCATCCTCGTTACTCCCAAAGAGAACCTCAACATTTTCATCTCTGCTACCTCCAGCTCTGCCTCCTGTCTTTTCCCCAGGGCCACTGTTTCTAAACCATACAACATCGCTGGCCTCAACACCGTCTTGTACACTTTTCCTTTCATTTTTGCCGATACCTTCCTATCACACATCACACCGGACACTTTTCTCCAACCATTCCAACCAGCCTGCACACGTTTCTTCACCTCTTTTCCACACTTTCCATTGCTCTGGATTGTTGAGCCTAAGTACTTAAAATCCTCCACCTTCCTTATCTCTACTCCTTGTAACCTCACCATTCCTGTTGGGTCCTTGGCATTCATGCACATGTATTCTGTCTTACTGAGGCTAACCTTCATTCCCCTCCTTTCCAGGGCATACCTCCACCTCTCGAGGTTTTCCTGCACTTGTTCTGTGCTCTCACTGCAGATCACAATGTGATCTGTAAACATCATAGTCCATGGGGATTCTTGCCTAACCTCATCTGTCAGCCTGTCCATCACCACAGCAAACAAGAAGGGGCTGAGAGCTGACCCTTGATGCAGTACCACCTCCACCTTGAACTCTTATGTCACACCGACAGCACACCTCACCACTGTCTTACATCTCTCATACATGTTCTGCACCACTCTAACATACTTCTCTGCCACTCCAGACTTTCTCATGCAATACCACAGTTCCTCTCTCGGCACCCTGTCATATGCTTTCTCCTGATCCACAAAGGCACAATGCAGCTCCTTCTGACCTTCTTTGTACTTATCTATTGACATCCTCAAGGCAAACACTGCATCTGTGGTGCTCTTTCTTGGCACGAAACCAAACTGTTGTTCACAAATGCTGACCTCTGACCTTAGTCTTGCTTCCACTATTCTTTCCCATAACTTCATTGTATGGCTCATCAACTTTATCCCTCTGTAGTTGCCACAACTCTGCACATCTCCCTTGTTCTTAAAAATGGGCACCAGCACACTTCTCCTCCATTCCTCTGGCATCCTCTCACTCTCTAAGACCTTGTTAAATGTTCTTGTCAGGAAATCTACTGCTTCCTCTCCTAGACACTTCCATACCTCCACCGGTATGTCATCAGGGCCAACTGCCTTTCCATTCTTCATCCTCTTCAATGCCCTCCTCACTTCACCCTTACTAATCTTTGCTACTTCCTGGTCCTCAACAGTCACCCCTTCTACTCTTTTTTTCTCTCTCATTTTCCTCATTCATCAGCTCTTCAAAATACTCTTTCCATCTTCCCAGCACACTTCTGTCATCAGTCAATACATTTTCCACTCTGTCCTTTATCAATCTAACTTGCTGCACGTCCTTCCCATCTCTATTTCTCCGCTGTGCCAATCTGTACAAGTCATTTTCTCCCTCCTCACTATCCAACCTAGCATACAAGTCATCATGCGCCCTCTGTTTGGCCTTTGACACCGTTACCTTCGCCTTACGCTGTGTCTCCCTATACTCCCGTTTACTCTCTTCGGTCCTCTCCATGTCCCACTTCTTCTTAGCTAACCTCTTCTTTTGTACACACTCCTGAACTTCCTCATTCCACCACCAAGTCTCCTTATCTCCTCTCTTTCCAGATGACACACCAAGTATTCTCCTACCTGTCTCCCTGATCACATTAGCTGTAGTTGTCCAGTCATCTGGAAGCACTTCCTGACCACCCAAAGCCTGTTTCAACTCCTCCTTGAAGACAACACAACACTCCTCCTTTTTCAGCCTCCACCACTTTGTCTTCTGCTCTGCCTTTGCCTTCTTCACCTTCCTCACCATCAGCATCATCCTGCATACCACCATCCTATGCTGTTTGGCAACACTCTCACCCACTACTACTTTGCAGTCACTGACTTCCTTAAAATTACATCGCCTACACAGGATGTAGTCTACCTGTGTGCTCCTATCTCCGCTTTTATAAGTCACTCTATGCTCCTCTCTCTTTGGGAAGAAAGTATTCACCACAGCCATTTCCATCCTTTTTGAAAAATCTACCAACATCTGTCCTTCTGCGTTCCTGTCCTGGATACCAAACCTGCCCATCACTTCCTCGTCCCCTCTGTTTCCTGCACTAACATGTCCATTGAAGTCTGCCCCAATGACTACTCTTTCATCTTTTGGGGTATTCTGTATCACTTCATCTAACTCACGCCAGAATCTCTCCTTCTCTTCTAGCTTACATCCTGCCTGTGGGGCATAAGCACTAACAACATTGACCATCACGCCTTCAATTTCTAACTTGAGACTCATCACTCTGTCTGACACTCTTTTCACTTCTAGAACATTCCTGACAAACTCCTCCTTCAAGATGACTCCTACTCCATTTCTCTTCCCATCCACACCATGAAAAAACAGCTTAAACCCTGCTCCTAAGCTTTTAGCCTTGCTACCTTTCCACCTAGTCAATATATGTTCTGGTTACTCTGCTTCTCCTCATCAGAGGCGTCACTCTGGCCTTTCTACACTGTTAGGTTATGTTGATGGGCATGCACTTGGTCCTTCTTCATACGGAGCATCCTGATGCTGACAGTCCACTTCTCCTACTGCTACCTTCCTGTCTCTGTCCTTTCACCCTCATTTCCCTCTCCTGTCTCCTCTGATAATGAAAAAGCTGACTTATTCAATGACAGTTTCTGTGGATTTTGTTGTTACACCACTAGGTGGTGCTGGAGGCTCTGTAGACTCAGAGTGAAGAGAAAAGCTCTCTGGGTAACATTGGCAAATGTTATTACCTCCACCAAAGAGAATGTGTTTTTAGTACAGGTGTCTGTTTGTCTGTCACCAGGACAACTAAAAAAATTGTGAATGGATGTTTACGAAATGTGGAAAGAAGCAGTCAGCTAACTAATTATTATTATTTATTTATTTTGGAGGGTTGGTGTTGTTTTAGTTCCATTATGTTTACAGTGCCAGGTAGCAAGTCTTTGCCATGACTAAATGTCATATTATCCACTTCAAACTCACCTTCCCTCCCCCTCTTTCCCTTGCCTTTTCTCTTTACTACTGCTGCAAATGACATCTTTATTACAACAGTCCATCCCTCTTTGGTGGATGGCAACAAAGTTGTTATTTGCAGCAGTAGCAAAGACAAACGTCACAACCAGTGAGAATACAATCAGCTTTAATTTGTAAAAATAAAATAAAATAAAAACTACACCTACAGAAAAAACCCAGACAAACCTGATCTCGGTGTCCTTAGTGGCAACTACGGCCATGCATGCATGCATACACACGCACATTATATATATATATATATATAATGTGTATAAGTGTGTGTGTATATGTATATATATATATATTTTTTTTATGTATGTATGTGTGTGTGTGTGTGTATAAAAATGTCTGCTAATTACCTTTTTTGTTTTTCTGATCAGCTGACAATGCTTCACTGACTCTTTTAGCCCAGGTATCATAGGACTGGGCCCGGGATTTTACTCCATATAGCATAGCAGGGAACTCTTCCACATCATACCGGTACCTAGAACATACCACAGTTGGAGCATTGTATTATTTATGTTCACATTACATTCATTATCTACGGTGAAGAGAATACAGCAGATAATTTTATCTGTAATATAAAACAAAATAAAAAGCAAAATTCAAAAGATGTAGATAATTCAGAAAAAAAATTCTAAAATTGGTGCTGTAGACTCTCGTGTATGTCTCAGTGTTTTCTTGTGTGCTGACCTGAGACACTTGTTAGTAAAAGGACAATTGCAGAGCTCTGCAGCATGGTGCAAACAGACAAGGCGCTCTGGACTGCAGGAGCACGTCAGTGCAGACAAGAAGCAGGTTGTTTTACATTTGTAACACTGCCTCTCATCATCTGGAAGCAGCTCAAACACTTCCTGTTCGGAGGACAGCAACCCCTACAACCAAAGAGTAAGAAAACATACATGATATGGCTTCACATTTTAATATGTTCGCTATCCTTATAAAAATGCAACGTAAAAGCTTCTTTTATTTTCCAAAGATGTATCAAGCACTAATACTCAAACATGATTCGGACATGGGATCAAACTACTCTATTCTGAGGTTACTACAAGTTGTAAGCAGTGTTTTGATGTAAACCAGTTCGGAAATCTACATTCATGAAATAATAATTCACTACCATACTACAGAATACAGTGGAGCCTCGGTATTCGAACTTAATCCGTTCCAGACAGCTGTTCGGATTCCGATTTGTTCGGATTCCCAATCCGCTTTTCCAATTACAAATAATGTAAATAGTCTTAATCCGGTCTGTCGTCTTTTGAACAGAAGTTAACAGTACCATAACTCATACCATAGGTAAACAAATTAAGTGAAAAAACTATTGAATACAGTACACTAGGTTATGGTCGGTGTTGTGAGAGACTCTTTAACTGCGCTGTGGACTTTTATGGTCTCTTACAAATGAGTTGCGCGTTGAAATGCGTGTAGGAGAGGGGTGTGGTGAAGTGCTAAACAAACACCTGATTCCATTTAATCAGGGGCTATAAAGACTAGCAGCGCTCTTCCCGGTCGCGCTCGCGCGCTGGATCTCTCTCTCTCACACACACACACACAAAATCTCTCTCTCTCTCTCTCTCAGAGAGAGACCATGAGAGACTGTGTTTGTGTGTGTGTGTGTGTGTGTGTGTGTGTGTAAGAGAGAGAGAGAGAGACCGGGAAGAGTGCTGCTAGTCTTCTCCATAACAGCTTCAGGTAAATCAGCCAAAGGTGTTTATTTCTCTTGCTACCGCTTTGCATGGATGACTCCTAAAGAGGAGGAAACTCTTTTCAAAACTTTACAGAAATGGCTCATGACCTCAAAAGGTGTTCACAGCGTTGCTCGCACTTTTGCTTAGCTTTAGCTTACATACATACATACATACATACATGCATCCTCTTCAGCTTCGTTCAGGAGGTTATGCCTATAAGCCAATCTGTGGGTTTTCTGTTCCGTACTCTAAATCGTATTTGCCGCTGGAGGTGGTATATGGCGTTCGTGATTAGATAGCTTTAGTGCTTGTGATACGTACATAGTGCTGTATTAACAACTTCTGGACTTCCCCAGGACAGCTTTTAGAATGATACATAGTATCGACAACTTACGGACTTCCCCAGGACAGCTTGCATAGTATCAACTTCCGGACTTATCCAGAATATATATACAGAAAATACATATCAACAACCTCTGGACTTCCAGAAGTCGTGCACTTTTCCTCCCTCTCGGTCTCATTTTTTCTCACGCGTGTCTCAAGTTCAACTTCCTGTTTTTGTCGGTTTCCCAGACGGAAGAACTCGCGGATTTTTTTTTGTACAGATACCGATTTGTTCGGACTCTCGAGCATTCGGATTCCGAGGCTCCACTGTAATTAACAATTATGAAGAAAAAGCGGGGTGAATTTAATAGTCCCCGAGTGTCCAGTCTCAGAAACCATTCAGCGATATCCACTCTGCTGTTCCAATTATGATAGTGCGGCTTATTTTTTTCTTATAGCAGCATGTTTCATAGATATTTAACACATTAATCAATCTGAATTAGGAGTCTCACCATGTCCTGTACAGCCTGTCGGAGTCTGCTCTCCTCGTCTACCACTTCTGCCAGCTCACGGCACACGGCTGCTGCCAGCTCCACGTCCAGGCTTTCCGGGTCTGCTGCCATCTTACACAACAGCTCCTCGTGAGAGAACACGCAGTATCTCTGCAGCCGCCGGTAATGCGCCACACACTGACGGCCCATAGGTAGCTACACGGTACACAGGCAGGTGACAACGGAGGAGCGGTGATCATTAAACATGGCACTTACATACACAGAAAGTGGGCTAAGAATCATTTCATTACAACAGTTTTGCAAATCAGTGAGTCCATTAACTGAATGAGACAATGGTAAGGTAAGGTTGGGCTTTTTTTTTTTTTACACCCAAGACTAGTGGCTCATCAGGTCGGTACTTATTCCCAGCTTCCATAGCATGAAGCTACCAGAAGTTCATCTCCTCCTGGATGGCACGCTAGTCCATTGCAGGTTACCTTCCTAGTATTTTTACTGGTACCCATTTATACTGCTGGCTGGACAGAGGCACACTTGTGGTTAAGGCCTTGACCAGGAGTCTTAGCACAGTGAGGGTCTAACTGGTATACGAACCCACGACCTCCTGATTATGAGCCCAGCACCATAGCCACTACGCCACTGGAACCAACCTGGGCTGTCCTACCCAAGTACTAAGTGCAGAGGTGCCATGTGGTTATATTAAAATAACCCCCCAAAAAAAGATTGTGGTACACATCGTACAGCTTCCTTTGTTTCATAATAAAAAGGGGGTGGGTGTGGAGTGTCTATGGTGTTCAGTGTTACCCAGTCTGCAGTGCAGAAGTTGACAGCTTCAGCAAAGTTGTAGCCCTGGTTGAAGCCACTGTGATAGGCTCTTGGGAAGGTAACCACAAACTCTCCAGCACACTGATTGGTCCGATACACCTGTGGAAGCGGGGGGAAAAAAGCAAAAAACAAATCGCTAAGTTCTCTCTCAAACAACCCTATTCCAAAATCAAAAGCCAACCATACAAATTGTGCTCATAGTGTGTGTGGACCCACTGGGACGCCGTGCTCCATTAAAACATTGGGGTTCATGATCGTGACCAGTTGGTGCAGTAGATCAGGCTGAGAGTCAAAAAGTTCTGGTGCCAGTTTCTTCATCACCACTTCAAGCTGCTCCGCCGCATGAGCTGGGACTCCATACCAGGTCTTAGGCTCCCCCCTGAGAAATATAACACCAAGAAACATTTTCAACATTACATCATGATAAATAAATAAATAAATAAATATTTTGACTTCAAATTGGAGTGAACATTTTATAGATGCAGATATAAAATAAACTGGATTAACATTATTAACATGAATTCTGCATTGGCAATGATTTTCCGTATTTTCTGGACTGTATGTCGCTCCAGAGTACAAGTCGCATTGGCCAAGAAATGCATAATAAAGAAGAAGAAAAAAACACAAGTCGCACTGAACTATAAGTCGCAAACTCATGAAAACTGTCCACCTTGGTTTGGAAATCTGCTGGCAGTTTATGTGACGTTGTGGACCTCACACTGATAGCGAGGCGGTTGCATTGCATGAAGCGGTAACACCAAGAAAGTCCTCATGAAAAGCCATTTCTATTCATCTCCTTGAAAACTACCAGGACGTGGAGACGCAACTGCACTGTTGACAAGCCTCTCCCTGAGGCACATTGCTGAAGCACCCATGTGACAGCTCGTTCCTCTGTGACCATCTAGCTTTTAGCCCGCGATTAGCTTTTAGCCGACAATTAACTTTTTTTGTTTAATTTCTTCATTGCAGTAATAATAATCTCCGCTTTTCTGCCCTCTTGTGGTTGTGAGTGTAAAAATAAACATGTGAGATTACATTAGTCATTATTATGACAAACAGAATTATATAATAATAATAATAATTTCACTACCTGGACGTGGAGACGCAACTGCACTTTGACATGTTGACACTGTTGACACCCTTGACTCTCCCTGCAGCACGCTGCTCACATGTGCGAGCTCGTTCCACTAGCGGTGGCCATCTAGCTTTTAGCTTGAGATTAGCTTTTTTGCAATCCCTAACAAGTTTCTCATTCACTCCAAACTTTCTTTCTGCTGCTCGATTACTATTTTCTGCTGCATATTTTACTACTTGCAGCTTGAAATCCGCAGAATAGGATTTTCTTTTTGGGGACATTTCCTCATTGGTGGATGAGCAGGGACTGGTACCCAAGCCTAGAGTTCCCTCTTGTGGTTGCAAGTGTGTTTAAAAAAAAAAAAAAAAAGTGAAATTGTCTTATTATGAAGAACAGAATTATGCGTAATAGTTTCTGCCCCTTGCTAAAGGGTTGTGTGAGGAAGGGCATTCAACGTAAAAAACTTATGCCAATCAAACATGCGAATCATAAATTCGCTGTATCAACCCTGAGAAAAAGGAACAGTCGAAAGGAAAAGAAGAAGAAGAATTGCACATATAAGTCGCTCTGAAGTATAAATCGCACCTTCAGCCAAAGTATGAAAAAAGTGTGACTTGTAGTCCGGAAAATACGGTAATTTCATTCAATATGTACTCAATAAAAATTAATTCCTTCTCCTCACAGACAGACATGATCTCCGTTATCAGATTCTGTTTATTCTTTATGTTTTCAATCAGATCTGAGAATGCAGTCCTCCAGTGCAATTCCTCCAGTGATCATCTTACCAGTGCAGATAGTTGATGGAGTAACTCCAGTGGTCCTCGATATGCCAGCAGAAGGAAGAGAAACACATGCCGACATAAAGCCAGGGTACCTTCATCCCCGAGATGTCTGCATTAATGTGGGTAAGCACAGACTGCTCCAGCACTGGCATGTTGTTCAGGTTCCAGCCAGAGTTGATGTAATCCTGCGGCAGAGAGCATCATTGAAGAACCATAGTGACATCAATACATCATGGAAAAGTATATATAAGTGAAGAAACACATATGCCTTAATTGCGGTGTGCACTTTGAGGCGGCTAAAAGCGCTGTAGAGCTAATGTCTGCTTAACTCATTCAGAAACAATATTCAAGTAATTAAATGAAAGTTAACTGTACCCCATAAAAGCAATTTGGTATGTTCTAGGAAACACATACACAAACACAGAAAAGCAAGATGTTCGGGTTTATTTTTACATTTTAAATTGTGATAACGATAACATCACCTGTTCTAAGTGACCACGAAAAACTACAAGCACCCATCATCTGATTCAAGTACTACTCACTAAGAATAATGATTTTTCAATCATGAGATAGTGGACCAATAAGACTGCACCATTCTTGTGTAGTATAAACTAATCCAGATTTTCCAGGTGGATAATCAACAAATTACACTGTTTGTGCTTCAAAATTTAAAACCAAGCCACAAAAAGATAATTTTAATCTGTTTTTCCTGAGGTTCCTGTGATGCATTTTAACATTTAAAAAGAGTGTAAAAACAAGGTATTACAAAGCACTTTATGCTCTGCTCAAACAGCTCACCTGACCTGCATCAGTTATCTCTGAATGAGTTTAAAAACACGATGTGACAAAGCACTTATGGCGTTTGCAGAGCATTCATTCATTCATTTTCTGAACTGCTTGAAGCTAATTAGAGTTGCAGGGAGGCTGGCCCCCAAGATGGGTAAGGGCAGAGTACACCCTGGACAGCTCGCCAGGCCATCACAGAAACACGCTGACGGCTATGCAGCTACTCTTGACGAAAGTCAGCAATGGTTCTTTTACATGCCTCTCACCACAGACAGTGAGAGACATGGCCAGCCTTTGATAACCCAGTTAGCACTACTGGGGGGTCAAGCAGTGACAACCTGTTGAAAGTAGGGCTTGAACCTCCAACCTTGGAATCGGTAACCTGCACCCTATAACCGGGCTACCGCTGCCCCTGCAGAGCATTCAGTCATACATAAAATATATAAAAATGAAATATAGACATCTTGATATTGTTTACTTTTCATTTTCCTATCTAGTATATCCTAAAACAATCATTCACCTCTGGCTCAGGGAATGTCGCTGAATTAAAATACCCCTCAATACCGCAATATATTTTCTCTGGGATTATTCAGCCATCTTCAATGAACTTCTGGTGAGTAATTCTCAATGATTAAGATAAAATGAAATCCAGCTGACCTCCTCATCCCCTAACAGTCTTCTTTTTCCATCTCGGATGGGAAAGCCACTTCCCACATCTTTGGAGCTGATATCTGCCCCATACTCCACTATTACATCCTCCTCTATGCTGCTTACCAGCCTCCAGAACTCTTTCTCCACCAGTTCTGTCGGGACCATCTGTGATGAATAGAGATCAAACATGTTAAACAGAACGTATAATGATACATGTATGTAGAACTTTATGTGGATGAACGAGATAGAAAAGGAGTCATGACTACACTGCTCTTACATGAACGGGCATGTTGAAGTAGTCAGATTTAAAATGGTCAGCCATCTCTCCAAAGCTCTGGAGTGTGTACTCACGAACAGCCTGCTCAAACCCAAACGCCTCCCGGGGCTTGCTACATTCCTGATTGATAAAAGAATGAGCATTACCCATTAGACTCAAAATAAATAGAATGAATAGTAATATCAGGTCAAAATAGGTCTGTTTAAAGAAGCCCAGCTTTGCATACCTCTGCAAGACACTTTGGACAACGCCAGTCCCCTTTTGGCACTTCCTGAAGGGGTGGGATCAAGCAAAAGGTGTGGTAGCTGTCATCACACCCGTCACACAACAGGAGGCGGTCCTCCTCATCCCCCCGCCCACATGCCATACACAAGTACAGGTCAATCTAGAAGATGGTAAAGTTAAAGATTCATTTATAAACATGGTTTCTGGTTTAAAAGTTAATACAAAGGGTCTTTGTATTAGGTCAACCTATTTAAATTGATACCAAACACTTAATGCCTTTCTATGCTGTAGCTATGGTGCTAACGACTGCAAAGGGTAAAGGATATACACTAACTGGCCAAAACAAAAACAAAAAAGTCGCAAACACAAATATATTGTCGTTCCACAACTTGCTTACAGCATGCAATCAATGTGCTATTGTTTCAACAACCTTATGCAACATAGCATTTATTTCCATCCAGTGTTGGGTTTATTTCTCACTGATGTCTTGAATTGATGAGAAAATGACAGTGGTGGCCTGGTGGTAAAGGGTTCTGGATCGCTGATCTTAAGGTTGGGGGGTTCGAGTCCCACTCTCCAAATGGTTGTCACTGTCCACCTGTACAGCTAACTGGGTTATCAGATGCCGGCCATGTCTCTCACTGTCTATGGTGAGAGGTTTATGTAAAAGAAACATTGCTGACTTTCGTAAAAAGAGTAACTGCATAGCCATCAGCGTGTTTCTGCCCCTTGCTAAAGGGTTGTATTAGGAAGGGCATCTGACGTAAAAACCTATGCTAAATCAAACATGCGAATCAGATGATTCGCTGTGGCGACCCCTGAAAAAGGGAAAAAGCTGAAAGAAAAAGAAGAAAGAAGTAGTCTTGAATTGATGAGAAAAATTAAACCACTTAGTCTTTTTCAGCACATCCCAAAATATTTCAATTTGGTGAAGGCCAGGATTCTGTGATCAAGGCTAAATGCACTCCATAAAAATATTAAAGCATACAACTTTTTTTTTGACTGGGCAGTATACCGTCATGCTGTTGCATGACACACTGGAATTTAGTGCTTTTACACAGAAAGAGAGCACTGCAAGGTCCATGATTCCCCGATTGAATAAAAAATATAGGACAGCTTCAAGAAAACATTGTTCTGAAAGAAATTTGCTCGAGGGAAATACACCTCAAGTGATAAAATATAAAGCAAGTGAATTCTTAAAAAGCTTTGAACTTGTCTGTATTCACCAGTTTGGGCAGCTCAAAGGACTGCTGGTATACTTGGAGTTTAAATCAAGATTTAGATCGTATTGATCTACTGACACACACAGATACATTTTTATAATATATATATATATATATATATATATATATATATATATACACAAAAATAAAAGGACAGGACAAAGACTTTCTATTGAAACTCCATTTATCACTACAGATCTGTTTCGAGGGGTGGTGAAACCATCCTCTCTCTTCAGGTGATTATAGAAGAATGATTACAAGGTGCAATCATTATTATATATATATATATATATATATATATATATATATACACACACACACACACTCATTATACTACTGCAATATCAAGAGGACAGATTTTCAAGGGGAAAAAAAGGAGTATCCTGAAATGCATAGAGGGGAAAACGCTATGTTGGAAATCTAACCAATCATAGTTGTGGTTTGCACTGCCATGACATTCTATAGAGGTGGACGACAGGCTACGATGTAGGGTCTGACATAAGGTTTGTAGCTACAATAAACTTAGGAACATCTATTCAATGCAGAACTATAAACCACCTTTTAATACTCACAAAATTGACCTCCAGAGTCTCTTTGCGTGGTCGCATCTTAAAAGCAAACGCTTGAGCCTTCAGGTGCTTCTGTTTCTTTATGAAAGCGTCATCTGCATTACATAGACCAGAACATTACAACTGCTTTACACAGGATAGACTCCATACTCTGGTTGTAAGAAATAAAAAAACAATCTCCATATATTTACAGTCTGTAAAACAGTGTGATGTGTGGAAATCTTACCAGCTGGAATGATGTCAAAATCCACCACTTTAGGACTGCTGCTAAACATCTGGAGACCTTTAGGCTCCTTGTTTTCTCTCTGAAATGAACATCAAGCAATGAATTTGGTGCACAGATAAACACAGGATATTCGGAGGAGACATACAGCAAAGTGCAAATCTGGGATAGAATGAGAAGTATATTCTCTCAGGATGTGTTATTATTGATAACTGGGGATTCTGGGATAGTGATGGCTGCCTTATTAGCCATAGTTCTTCCCACTCCAAAATAATGTTTTTGGACAACTGCTTCCTATACACTTCAGCAACACAACTAATAATAAAATTGAATTCATACTTTTACAAATAACATTGTTATAAAGCACATTTACACAGCCAATTTTTTAAAAAGAATTTAAAGTTATTATTTTCAACATTTCTTGATAAATCCTATACATCTGTAATGAGAAGGTCCAACGTTAGAGTAACTAATGCTCTGTTTACTGATTTCTGTTTTAATGATAAGCAACTTTTGCATGAACTTGGGCCTTAATTATATTATATATATATATATAAAACCCAAAAGGGGATTTTCTTTTGGCATATGGGCGGTGTGTGTGTGTGTGTGTGTGTGGGGGGTTTAAAAACAATGAACTAGACCAACTGACTTCTTAGTTCTGTGATCAATCGAATGTTTTATTTTTTGACGCACCTGCCAGCTGGTTATTTTGTTTACATTAAACTACACAGCGCAAGCGTTTCGAATTCATTAGTGGCTGGCAGAAATCAGCCAATGAGAATGTGTTTATTGTGCGGCCATTTGCAACACTATACTGTATACTATTAGCTAACTTCACTTGGACCAGTGACACGGAGGATAATGTAGACTGTGTACCACCCTTCTCTCGTGGGTAACTGGCTTCAACTTCTGGCCACGTGGGGGTGAAAACAAGAAAGATGAAAAAATAAACAGGATGCTTGGTTTGTGTTGTGGTTTCATGCCATCTCTGCTTTAAAATGGTTCATCCTTGTGCTGTTGGCTGTGAAAACTGTGCTGACAGTCTCAAAGAAATCTCTTTTGACTGGTGTGGTTTTTTTTTTGTAAATGTGTTTTATAAGTGTTACTTCTTTATTTGAAGCTATCTAGCAGAAAAAAAGGTAAACTAGAAAACTTACTACAGAGACCTGAATAAAAAAAATTTGAAAAAGTAAGTAGTACAGTACAGGGGAATGATACCAATTACAATAATTAAAGTGTGGTAAATACAAATAAGAGACTGTCACTGTGGAAAGTAGCTTGGCATTTTAATGTATATGAAACTCTACTCAAGAGGTCATAAGAGCAACTTCTTTTTCACATTTATAAATAAAGAATAATTATATTTTGGACCTTTGATTTCTGACAAATTTATTAAATTTATTTGCGGTTTCACACATGCTTGCAAGAAAATAAATAATTTTTTAACCAGTCGGGGAAAACACTTTTTAGGCCTTATATTAATTCCATTCATGAGTAAAATCAAGTTTGAGTCATTCCATATAACTTCATCAAGTGGTGCCCATCTGACCCTCTCAGATTTTTCTAAATTTTTACATACTTATAGAACATTATATACACTGAGAAAATCCAAAACTTAAAGGCATAATTGTAAATAGATCCAAAGTTATGACCTTAATGTACATTTCTTATAATTAATAGTTTCTATGAATAGTCATAGTTACTTTTATATATATATATATATATATATATATATATATATAGAGAGAGAGAGAGAGAGAGAGAGAGAGAGAGAGGATTTTCTGAGTAGATCCTTCCGTAGGAGAGTGCTCAATACTTTTTGGTAGAGCAAATAAACAAAAATAAAAGGACAGGACAAAGACTTTCTATTGAAACTCCATTTATCACTACAGATCTGTTTCGAGGGGTGGTAAAACCATCCTCTCTCTTCAGGTGATTATAGAAGAATCTTCTATTATAGAAGAATCTTCTTCTATAATCACCTGAAGAGAGAGGATGGTTTCACCACCCCTCGAAACAGATCTGTAGTGATAAATGGAGTTTCAATAGAAAGTCTTTGTCCTGTCCTTTTATTTTTGTGTATATATATATATATATATATATATATATATATATATATATAAATAAATAAATAAATAAAAAATCTCTCAGTTATATAGCGTGTTACCCTTATGTTAAGACGTCGTCTCTGTGATCTTTGCGTTTACACTGTTTTGCGGACTTTTGTAACCCAAAGCAAATATGGTTGGTCAGAAGCATAAGCCTACTAGCATAGGTGCAAGTCTCAGACACAGAGATAAATTAACTATCTGCTCGGATCGGCGCAATCTACCATGCGTACTCAGTTAAGCAAAGAGAGTTGTAAAATGAATGAAAACGCGAATCCAGAAAACAAAGAGAATTCTCCGCTCTGCTAGTGATTCACATCAGTGCAGGCCGGGTTCTAAACGAGTTCAACGGTGCCCTTGCTCACTTGAAAATCCATAAGTCCATATAACTCACAACAAGTACACTACTTTCGGTTTTGAGTGCCTCACATATTGTCAGCGTTGATTGGCTGTTTTAAGCTTCATGTAAAGTGACTCTGTATAAATAAGTGACTTATTTGAAATTAATGCTGATATTATTTGATATATTTGATATTCTTTTACAATGTTATGTTTATAATAATTGATTTATGGGTGTTTTATGAGATAAGGTAATGGTATTTATGGATGTATAGTACAGTATGAGCGTCATACGTCACTATAACAACTTATGTTCACTTTCAACTTATGTTCGGCCGTCCGGAACCAATTTAAAATGTAAGTCGGGGAGCGTCTGTATACACATACACAGTAGGCCCTTGACTAGTCGCGGTTTTACACTCAAGGTTTGCATATTCGGACTGTCGAGCAACTGTCACGTCATTCAAATTATGCTATTTTCTGTTTACTTGCAGCTTTCATGTAAGTAGTTTGGTTGATATTACAAAATGAATAACAGAAATACCAGTAAAATTCTTTTATTGTTCTGTTATTATTCATGTTTTCCACCTCGATGTTAATAAACACTTACTGTTCCACTCCGCTGTTAACATTTTAATAAGCACCCACCCTGGGCACTTATCACGCCGAATATGTGATTTGATTTTATATAACTCATATCTAATTTTAAATAATTACATAGCTTACTGTAACATTTACAGTAAGCTACTGGACATGGATCTTACAGTAAGCTTATCCCTACCGTACTTACTGTAACATTTACAGTAAGTTGTTGGAAACTTCTGCTGCCAGCAAGTTACTGTAGTTTTTACAATTAATTTTTTACAGTGTGCCTATTCAGTTGACAGTTCATATTTGTCAAAATAAAGGTTCTTGTGGTGAAGACACGATCATATTTGAGGTTACTGCTCTGTCCATGAGTCCGAGTAGTAAAATATGTGTCACAAGAAGCCACTACAGCTTTTATTCACCTTTAACACAGCTTTACTGAACACCAGCAAACTCAGAATTAGCAGGGTCTCTGGTGTTTAGACTGAATGACCTTGTCGTCTGAGGAAACTGTGGAAGATTTGGTGGAGCATGACCTGCATCCTGGACAGTATGTTGCAGCTGTTTATAATTACTGGTGCTTGGGAAAGGTTGTCGAATTGTCAACTCAACAGATGTTTTCCTCAACGAGTTTGCAAACTATTCTTGAAAATTTGTCAGTACTTCATAATATCTTCTTGACTCTGCAATACATACTACTAAACACTTGAAAATCACTAAATTTTCTGTTATATGGCTCAAACATGGGGGCAAAAACGTGCATATTTAAATTGAACATTTAACATAGAAGGATTTATCGAAGCAAGATGCGATTGGTGACAATTTCAGACAATTCCCGTACTTTCACATTGTGCCTTTAATTTTGTGACACTAGCTATCCCCCATGCTGACACTTACCTTTGAATCCAAAGGCCGGACAGCTATTTTTTATTTTCATTCAGCTGTTCATATACGGATCATGCATAACATAAGATAATAGTCTGTCTTCCTTTCGGCTATTTCCCTTTTACTCGGGAGTCGCCACAGCGAATCATCTGATTCGCACGTTTTGATTTGGCAGAGGTTTTTACGTCGGATGCCCTTCCTGTCACAACCCTTTTTAGCAAGGGACAGAAACACGCTGACGACTTTGCAGCCTACTCTTTACGAAAATCAGCAATGGTTCTTTTACATGCCTCTCACCATAGACAGTGAGAGACATGGCCCGCCTTTGATAACCCAGTTAGCTGCACTGGGGGGGACAGTGACAACCTTGTGGAGAGTGGGACTCGAACCCCCAACCTTTGGATCAGCGATCCAGCGCCCTATACCACTAGACCACCACTGCTCCTCATAACATAAGATAATAGGACTTCTCATTTTACTCAGATCTGTTCACCAGGTAGCCAAGATATAGCACATGAAATTTCTAATGAATATGATTAGTTTTGGTATAATGGGTGGACAAAACTAGCATGTTATAAGTTCGGGATGGATAAATTCTTGACTTTGTCATTCTCTGTAACATGCAATTATAAATTTTAAGTTTCACATTTCTTAGGACTAGATTCCTTTGAAATGATTCTGAAAATTTCACACCTCTCGCTCTTGTTCAGAAATTACAGAAGCCTGAAAATAGCATAACATTTCAAGTCTTAATTTTGGTCACAATTTGATGGTACCCTTGCCTACTTCTAATGGTCATAACTTTGGAATTATTTACAATTAAGTCTTGAAATTTTAGATTTTCCCCATCATATATAATGTTCTGGCGGCACGGTGGCGTAGTGGTTAGCACGTCCACCTCAGAGCAAGAAGGCCTGGGTTCGATTCCCGGCCTGGGCGTTTCTGTGTGAAGTTTGCTTGTTCTCCCTGTGCTTGCGTGGGTTTCCTCCAGGTGCTCCAGTTTCCTCCCACAATCCAAAGACATGCACAGTAGGTTAATTGGCTGTTCTAAATTTCCCGTAGGTTCGCATCGTGCAGAAGACAATGGCAAACCACTGCACTAATCCTGTCAAGAAAACCTCCATGAAGATGATAACCAGGGCATTATCCTTCATGGCGGGTCGCCAATGGTCGTCTTATGTATCAGGCACTAGATAGACAGATAGATATAATGCTCTATAAGAATATAAATTTTTTTTTTTTTTTAATCTCAGAGGGTCAAGTGGGGAATTTTCTTAAAGTTTATCGATTTCTTATGGAATGCCCTGTTGTCATTATGCTTTATTTATTGTTTGATTCGCCTCCTTCTGTAAATTTCAGGAATTTTAAACTCGGGTTTCAAGGGATGCCTTATATAACATGATTATTCAGGAATGTGAGTCATCTTTAATTACTAAAATTAATTGCTATTAACTTGAATAAATTGCTTGGACAGAAGATAATGACAAAAAATTAGAAATCTTAAGAACAAAACTAATCTTCTTCTTCTTTTCCTTTCGGCTGCTCCCTTCAGGGGTCGCCACAGCAAATCATCCGCCATCATCTCATCCTGTCCTCTGCATCGTCTTCTCTGACTCCAACGACCTTCATGTCTTCTTTCACCACATCCATAAATCTCTTCTTTGGTCTTTCTCTAGGTCTTCTGCCTGGTAGTTCCAACCTCAGCATCCTACTGCCACTCACTATCCCTCCTCTGTACATGTCCAAACCATCTCAATCTAGCCTCTCTGACTTTGTCTCCAAAACATCTTACATGGGCTGTCCTTCTGATGTACTCATTTCTGATCCTAAGAACAAAACTAATAAAATGTGCATTATCATGGGAAAAAAATGTAACCAAAAAATGAATTATTATTATTTTCTCATGCTGACTACTACAAAAAACATTCAATGATTTTTCAGAAATATTTTTCAAAACCACGACACTACACTTTTTCAGTGCATGATAGCTCTGCGATACAAATTTGAGATACTGCAATACTATTCTGGCCATAGATTATAGCAGAGCGCCAGTGCTCCACACAAATCTACATACAGCCATGAGCTCGATTTTGTTGTTGTATTTGTCCTGACATGCCCAAACTGTAAATCATGAAAATGGTGGGAAAGTATATCAAGTACACATGCCACCGCCATCGACAGTAAGTGTGCTTGCACTTCACAGCTTATACTCTTAATTTAATTATATATATTCTAAATAAACCAGACAGGTCAGCCGGTTTCAGCAGTGAGAATAAGTAAAAAAACAAGACTCTGTCCAACTAACCTCAGACCTCAGGCGTCGTGAACGTCTCTCAGGAAGAGTGTGCTCCTTCTTCTGTGACTTTTCACTCAGACCATCTCGTTCCTTTCCTTCCTTCTCTTTAGGTTTCTCTTCATCCTCCTCATCCTCCTCACAGCCACGTTCTATCCCCTCATCCACCTCTTCGGCTTCATCTCCCTCCTGACAGAGCCGGTGGACACCCTAAAGCATGAAAGCGCTGATGTGTCATAATGCTAAGCAGCTCTTCATAACATACATAAAACACGTTACTAGTGTCTGTGTACACCAGGCTCATGGGTGAGTGAACTACTACAATGATGTCAGAAAGTTTGCTGTCCATGGTTATTGCAAAAACACACCAAAATCCTTTAGATGAAATAAGCTGTATTCACACATTCACATTTTATGAAGAGAAATAAAGGCATATTTTTCTAGATGAACCATTTTCTGTAACCTTGTACGTAATTCTAATTAGGGGAGGCTGGCACGCATGTAGGTAATTGATGTAAGAGAAGAAGATGCAGAGGACAGGGTCAGATGGGGGCGGATGATTTGCTGTGGCGACCCCTGAAGGGAGCAGCCGAAAGGAAAAGAAGAAGAAGAAGACGCATTCCAGCCAACACAGGTGTGAGGGGGGAGTGACAACCTGTGGTGAGTGGGGCTTGAACCCCCCAACCTTAGGATCAGTGATCCAGCACCTATACCACTCGGCCACCACTTCCCTCTAGATTAACCAATTAACACTTAAATTGTAAAGACTTTTATTTTGGATCTCTGACTGCACAAGTGTATGCTAGGATTATGGCCATTTGAGAGATGATGATGTTCTAGCCGGTTCTCTGTATGATGCTGTAATCAATCATTTGTGCTCGTCATCACCCCCCACCAGAAAAATAATTTTCACATGTCTGTTTTGCTCATAATTTGTCAGAACAGTAAATTACAATTAATTTGTCAGAGGCTATTGCAAAGTCTGTTGACAGCACTGCATACTTGTATTTCATGAGAAATACCTTAGAGCCCCCCGGTGCAGCTAACTGGGTTATCAAATGGCGGCCATGTCTCTCACTGTCTACGGTGATAGGAATGTAAAAGAACCATTGCTGACTTTTGACAGCAGTAGGTTGCATAGCTGACAGTGTTTCTGCCCGGCGATGGCCTGTTGAGCTGTCCAGGGTGTACTCTGCCCTCGCCCGGCATCGGCTAGGATGGGCGCCAGGCTCCCCGTGACCCTAATTAGGATTAAGGTAGGTAAGGTAAAGTCTGTTGGGTTTTTACACCCGAGCCATAGTGGCTCATCAGGCCGGTGCTTATCCCTGGTTTCCATAGCGTGAAGCGACCAGGAGTTCAACTCCTCCTGGATGGGACGCTAGTCCATCGCAGGTTACCTTCCCAGTATATTTTACTAGTACCCATTTATACTGCTGGGTGAGCAGAGGCACACTTGTGGTTGAGACCTTGCCCAGGGGTCTTAGCACAGTGAGGGTCTCGGTGGGATTTGAACTCAAAACCTCCCGATCATGAGCGCATCACCCTAAACACTACGCCACCGGCCCCATCAATTAGGATTAAGCGGTTCATAAAATTAATGAATGGATGACAGCCGAGATTTTGCTTTATCACTGAACATGTGGCAAGGGCACAAGAAATCCACCATATTCAGCCAGGACAACTTTGAAAAGTCAAAAAAAGATTGCCTCACATTGTATTGATTCATTTGTTTAGTTGAGCATAATAGTTTGCATGCTTGCAAGACAAATTGAAAAGAAGAACTGTAGTGTATAGCAGGAAGAGAATGAGTGCGATAGGTTTTACAGATGGCATCATAGACGAGAAAGTAATAAATAAAAAAGTAATCCAGTGGTGTAGCTTAAGGTTTAAATGTGGAAAACATGAAAATTATAGTGCAAAATGAAACTACAGGGATTCCTCAATACTTCACGCTTCAATTCATGCAGCTTCAGTGCATCGTGGGTTTTTTGTTTTTTTTTAAATATTCATCGAATTAAAAAAATAAGGAAAATTAAGGAAGAATAGGGGGAAAAGTTAAGGAAAATGCCACAAAAACAAGGCCAATTACACAAGAAAAAAAAAAAAAACCTAAAACAAAAAAACAAAACAAATAACCCAAAACCTCCCATCAAAACTAGTTACATTGTTGTGAGGTAGCATCCGAGTTCATGCACAAGCATCTGCGCGTGTCTGTATGTGTGTATTTATATTTTATTTACATCTTATGCATAATTTTTTAATGTTTAATTGTTATTATAAGCATTTATAGCATTGAATATGTATTTATTGATATTATATACACATGTACGTATACGTCAGTCGGGGGGGGTGATCCTACTTCGCGGATTTCGATGGTCGCGTGTGGATCTCGAATCCAATTAACTGTAGAAAGTGAGGGATCCCTGTATTGTTCCCTTTTAAAAACGTTTTACAATAAACTCAACTGTATCATCTGAGAGCTTTATGAAGAAACTGTTAAATAGACCTACATTTCACTTCTTTATTAAGATCGAGATGAATGCAAAAAAAATTTGAACAAAACTATAGATATGACAAAAGACATTTATTGTCAACTACTGCGTGAACAATGAAAATCAGTAACTAGCTACAAAATGGCCATTATTATTTCACTCTATGTCCAAATGTCCTTTTATTTTACTACAATGGTGTTAACAGTTATCTGCTAAAGCAGTGGTCCCCAACCCCCAGGCTGCGGACCGGTACCGGTCCATGGATCAATTGGTACCGGGCCGCACAAGAAATAATTATTTATTTCTGTTTTATTTATTATCTGAGTCTAAACTTTTTTATTTTTGAAAAATGACCGGATCCTCTCTGTTACATGTCGGTCGGGCAGCACATGTTTCAAACAATAGCGGGGATTTCGGGTGAGCCTGAGCCTTCATTCTCTCAGCTGGTGTACCATCACCTGTGGGTTTTTTTTTTTAAGAAGAGTTTGAGCTCGATTAAAAATGTAACACTTAATCCTGATTAGGGAGGCTGGCGCACATCTCAGCCGACTCTGGGCAAGGGCGGGGTATATTATATTTACAATATAAACAAGCTACCTACCCCCCACACCCCCTTTGTCAAGCGTAGACCAGTCCACGGTGATAAAAAGTTCGGGGACCACTGTGCTAAAGGACAGGGGGGTAACGATGAATAGTCCATGAGATTATTCTATTCTGCACCATCCACCAAGCCTGAGGGGTAGAATTGTTTCAATATATACAACATAGGAACATGGGGTATGAGTGGGGCTGGTGGTGTAGAGGTTAGGGTACTGGGCTTATGATCAAGAAGTGCATGGGTTCAAATTCCCATTAAATTTCCACCTTGATAAGACCTCAGCATGGTCTTAATCACAGGTGTGCCCCTGTTCAGCAAGCGGTATAAATGGGGAGCAGTAAAAATACTGGCAAAGTAACTTGCAAAGAACTAACATCCCCTCCAGGAAGAGTTACGCTCCTATTTGCATCACGCAAAACAAACCGAGGATAAGCCAGTAGTCTTGGGTGTAAAAGCTCAACAAGTTACCTTGCATGGAGTTTTTGTTTTCTTGCTTTTTTTTGTTTGTTTTTTTTTTTTTTACAAATGACCATAACAAAACAAAATAAATTAGGACTTTTTTTAAACTGATTTTTAAACATTTTAACCATGGCATGGGCAGGTCAGGTGAGCTCGGTGTTCTCTGACCAGAGCATAAGTGCTTTGTAGCTGCTTGCATCTATTTAAACTTAGAGCTTTAGTACACACCGAGTCAAAACACAAGAAAAATAAACTTAAAAAGAGATCATCAATTTGAGATAACCACTATCCAAAATAGTGGACCAATCAGATCTCATGGCTCCCAAGAAGTAAATAAGTTTTTTCTTTCAAAAAAAAAAAAAACATCTCTACGGAATATCATGATCATTCATCAGTAACTAGGATCGAGGTGTTCATCTGAACTCACAGAGAGTGAAGCTCCGGATTTGAAGAGCTCATATGGGTAAAGAACCCTCTCATAGTGAGAGCGCAGCAGGGACCCAATGCCTTTCCCGGCTACAAAACCCATGCGAGTGGCGATCTTGGACCAGCGTTTCTCCTTACACACAGCCTCGAAACCACCCTCAGAAGAGACGATCTACAGGGGAAAAGGTTTATGGCAATACTATGAGAGATGATCATGGAATCAATAAACATTTAACAGTATATTTGTGTTCCATCACAGCAAAGTGGGTATTACATTGGAAATTATTTATACTTTGTTGTACATCAAACACAACTTTTTAAACTCAAAACTTAATTGCTTAAAGGCTGAAAACTCTTAGCGCAGTGGTTCTTAACCTGGGTTCGATCGAACCCTAGGGGTTCGGTGAGTCGGTCTCAGGGGTTCGGCGGAGCCTCTGCCACGGAGGTCAAGACACACCCGACTCATCATGTCAATTAGTGATGACACGCCCCGCTTGGCCATCACTGGCTGCAGATGATCACATTACATTGCTTGGCCAATCAGTGCCGCGAGGAATTTAGCGCGCTCAGTCGTCAATGTGTGAAGTCGTGAGATTTTTTCGGAATATTTTAATCTATACTAACTATGTTGAGCAAAAAAAGAAAGTGGTTGGACGAATATGTACAACATGGATTCACATGCATCACAGAACGTGATGGGACTCGGCATCCTATCTGAATGATTGGCAATGCCAAGTTGAGCAACTCTAGTCTCGCACCGGCAAAACTAAAGGAACACTTTGTGAAACTGCATGGAGATGGGGAATACAAGAACACAACAGTACCTCTGTCTTGAATTTGTAAAAAAAAAAAAAAATCATGTTTTTATTTTTCACTGATGAAGGGTTCGGTGAATGTGCATATGAAACTGGTGGGGTTCGGTACCTCCAACAAGGTTAAGAACCACTGTCTTAGCGGGTGGTAGTTAGTTACTCCAAAACAAAAGATAAATATGTGAGAAATTTTGGTATCATATTAAAGTTTCAAAATGCTACCAATAACTTAAAATTAGTAATTTTGGGTTCATATCCACTTTGCTGTGATGGGTCCCATTGACAGCCTGGAAAATACATTCATATGGTGAAAGTTTATATAGAAAGTTCTCAAGTATATACAACATGAAGGATGTACAGATAGATCTTTGTGCTATACAAAAAGACTTATTTATGAAACAATACTTATTACATACAATATTAGCTCAGATTCCTTGTAATTGAGTAATGTTGGGAGTCTGTGACTGCAAATCCTCATGCACAGCGGATCCCTGAATCCTGTTCTAATTACTTTTTCATGGGTCGAGTTCAAAATACAAGTGCAACAGTAATGCGTCAATAGCACTTCATCGAGTATGTCAGTTTTTAATGAATTAATTTTAACTTTTAATGGACCTAATGGTACAAATAAGAGCAAAGAATCATTACACCTACATTCATATTTAAGTTTCTCTCCACATTATGCCCCCAGTTCATTTGTCAAAACAGACACCAGAGAAGATCCTTACTGCCTATGCCTCATTACCTCCATCAAAAAAGTTAGAATTTTGGAGAGCTGGGTGGGTTTTTAGCAGTATTACGCAAAAACAACTGTGTGAATTTTCATTAAATGTCTGGTTTATTTTAGATTCTATATGCAACAAAGCAGATAAAACATGACATACAGCTCTTGCATTTGTTTTCATTTGAGAAAGAGATTCATTAGAATTTGGGAAACTCTGTTTCCACTCTGTTTTGTAACAACCACAGTTGACATAATCTGTTTATTCGTCCATTCATTTTCTGTAACCGCTTGATCCCAATTAGGGTCACGGGGAGGCTGGTGTCCATCCCAGCCGACTGCGGGCGAGGGCACAGTATACCCTGGACAGCTCGCCAGACCATCGCAGTGCGGAAACATGTTGACGGCTATGCGGATACTCATGTCAAAAGTCAGCAATGATTCTTTTACATGAACCTCACACCATAGACAGTGAGAGAGATGGCCGGCCTTTGATAACTCAGTTAGCTGCACTGGGGAGGGTTGAGATATCTGACATGTTAAAATTCATGTAGTATGCAGCCATGAGGTGGGGGGGGGCACTAACCAGTGTCTCTCCCCCTCATGCCGGTCCCAAGCCCGGAGAAATGCAGAGGGTTGTGTCAGGAAGGGCATCCGACGTAAAACCAATGCCAAATATTTATGATGCAAATCAGAAGTATTACCCCCATACCGGATCGGTCGAGGCCCGGGTTAACAACGACCGCCATCAGTGCTGTCAATCAACAGGGTGCTGATGGAAATTGGACTACTGTTGGTCGAAGACGTCGAAGAAGGAGAGGTGGGAGGCGTGTCCGTAGGCAGAGAGAGAAGAGGAAAGGCATGAGTGGGGACTTTGAATGTTGGAACTATGCAAAGAAAAGGTAGAGAGCTGGCTGACATGATGCAGAGGAGGAAAGTGGACATACTGTGTGTTCAGGAGACCAGGTGGAAAGGTAGCAAAGCTAAAAGCTTAGGAGCAGGGTTTAAGCTATTTTATCACAGTGTGGATGGGAAGAGAAATGGAGTAGGAGTCATCTTGAAGGAGGAGTTTCTCAGGAATGTTCTAAAAGTGAAAAGAGTGTCAGACAGAGTGATGAGTCTCAAGTTAGAAATTGAAGGTGTGATGCTCAATGTTGTTAGTGCTTATGCCCCACAGGCAGGATGTGAGCTAGAAGAGAAGGAGAGATTCTGGAGTGAGTTAGATGAAGTGATGCAGAGTACCCCCAGAGGTGAAAGAGTGGTCATTGGTGCAGACTTCAATGGACATGTTGGTGCAGGCAACAGAGGGGACGAGGAAGTGATGGGTAGGTTTGATATCCAGGACAGGAACGCAGAAGGACAGATGTTGATAGATTTTGCAAAAAGGATGGAAATGGCTGTGGTGAATACTTTCTTCCAGAAGAAACAGGAGCATAGGGTGACTTATAAAAGCGGAGGTAGGAGCACACAGGTAGACTACATCTTGTGCAGGCGATGTAATTTGAAGGAAGTCAGTGACTGCAAAGTCATAGTGGGTGAGAGTGTTGCCAAACAGCATAGGATGGTGGTGTGCAGGATGACTCTGATGGTGAGAAAGGTGAAAAAGGCAAAGGCAGAGCAGAAGACAAAGTGGTGGAAGCTGAAAAGGAAGAGTGTCGTGTTGTCTTCAAGGAGGAGTTGAAACAGGCTTTGGGTGGCCAGGAAGTGCTTCCAAATGACTGGACAACCACAGCAAATGTGATCAGGGACAGAGGTAGGAGAGTACTTGGTGTGTCCTCTGGAAGGAAAGTAGATAAGGAGACTTGGTGGTGGAATGAGGAAGTGCAGGAGTGTGTACAAAGGAAGAGGTTAGCTAAGAAGAAGTGGGACATTGAGAGGACCGAAGAGAGTAAACAGGAGTACAGGGAGACACAGCGTAAGGCGAAAGTAGCAGTGGCTAAGGCCAAACAGAGGGCGTATGATGACTTGTATGATAGGTTGGATAGTAAAGAGGGAGAAAATGATCTATACAGGTTGGCACAGCAGAGAAATAGAGATGGGAAGTACGTGCAGCAAGTTAGATTGATAAAGGACAGAGAGGGAAATGTATTGACTGATGACAGAAGTGTGCTGGGAAGATGGAAAGAGTACTTTGAAGAGCTGATGAATGAGGAAAATGAGAGAGAAAAAAGAGTAGAAGAGGTGACCATTGAGGAGCAGGATGTAGCAAAGATCAGTAAGGGTGAAGTGAGAAGGGCATTGAAGAGGATGAAGAATGGAAAGGCAGTTGGTCCTGATGATATACCTGTGGAGGTATGGAAGTGTCTAGGAGAGGTAGCAGTAGATTTTCTGACAAGAACATTCAACAAGGTCCTAGAGAGTGAGCAGATGCCGGAGGAGTGGAGAAGTGTGCTGGTGCCCATATTTAAGAACAAGGGAGACGTGCAGAGTTGCAGCAACTACAGAGGGATAAAGTTGATGAGCCATACGATGAAGTTATGGGAAAGAATAGTGGAAGGTAGACGAAGGGCAGAGGTCAGCATTTGTGAACAACAGTTTGGTTTCATGCCAAGAAAGAGCATCACAGATGCAATGTTTGCTTTGAGGATGTTAATAGAGAAGTACAGAGAAGGTCAGAGGGAGCAACATTGTGCCTTTGTGGATCTGGAAAAAGCATATGACAGGGTGCCAAGAGAAGAACTGTGGTATTGCATGAGGAACTCTGGAGTGGCAGAGAAGTATGTTAGAGTGGTGCAGGACATGTATGAGAGATGTAAGACAGCGGTGAGGTGTGCTGTCGGTGTGACCGACGAATTCAAGGTGGAGGTGGGACTGCATCAAGGGTCAGCTCTGAGCCCCTTCTTGTTTGCTATGGTGATGGACAGGCTGACAGGCGAGGTGAGACAAGAATCTCCATGGACTATGATGTTTGCAGATGACATTGTGATCTGTAGTGAGAGCAGAGAACAAGTGCAGGAAAATCTAGAGAGGTGGAGGTATGCCCTGGAAAGGAGAGGAATGAAGGTTAGCCTCAGAAAATCAGAATACATGTGTGTGAATGAGAAGGACCCAGGAGGAACGGTGATGTTACAGGGAGCAGAGATAACGAAGGTGGAGGATTTTAAGTACTTCGGCTCAACAATCCAGAGCAATGGAGAGTGTGGAAAGAGGTGAAGAAACGTGTGCAGGCAGGCTGGAATGGTTGGAGAAAAGTGTCGGTGTGATGTGCGATAGGAGAGTGTCAGCAAGAATGAAGGGAAAAGTGTACAAGACGGTGGTGAGGCCAGCGATGTTGTATGGATTAGAAACAGTGGCGCTGAAGAAAAGGCAGGAGGCAGAGCTGGAGGTAGCGGAGATGAAAATGTTGAGGTTCTCTCTGGGAATAACGAGGATGGATAGGATCAGAAATGAGTATATCAGAGGGACAGCCCACGTAAGATGTTTTGGAGACAAAGTCAGAGAGGCTAGATTGAGATGGTTTGGACATGTACAGAGGAGGGATAGAGAGTATATTGGCAGTAGGATGCTGAGGTTGGAACTTCCAGGCAGAAGACCTCGAGGAAGACCAAAGAAGAGATTTATGGATGTGGTGAAGGAAGACATGAAGGTCGTTGGAGTCAGAAAAGAAGATGCGGAGGACAGGGTCAGGGTGAGGTGGAGGCGGATGATTTGCTGTGGCGACCCCTGAAGGGAGCAGCCGAAAGTAAAAGAAGAAGAAGCACTAGATTTATACAGACCTCTGCAATCTTTGTAAAAAGCCCAATAAAGGTTTAAAATATTTAAAAAAAAAACCAGAATAAATAAATCATAATTGTTCAACATCATAAGTTTAAACTCTAAAAGGTTTTAAAGTATGTTTTTTATGGACAAAACTTTTTTCCGCATCCATGATGCTAATCACTTAGCTCAGTGAGGAAGACTTGCCTTGGTGAGACGATACAAGTCCAGAATTTTTCTCTCTACATGTGGAAAGCGTAGTTTCGAGCCTTGGAGTTCCCAAAACTTTGCAATTTGATCCAAGAAATTGAGTTTTATTCTGGTGAGTGCCTGAAAGGAAATTGATAAAAGCATAAATAATGCCACCATGTACAGTGATAAACATTTCCAACTACAGTGTGTGCTTAAGCGATAAAATAGATGTTTGAATTAATTAATAAATGCAAAATTACTTTAAGAATTTCGATCACCTGAAGTACAAAATGAAAAAATGGCTGTTAAAGGAAAATTAAACCCAAACTAAAAATTTTTTTACATATATCATCTATGCCTGTGTATATCGAAAATGCACTATTGTTATTACAATTTCAGTAATAAATCCTCACACTGGTGTGCTATTGTCCTGCAAAACGTCACACGTGACTCACATATGAGATACTACAAACAATGAAATGTTTTACATATAAATAAACTGGGGTATATTCTACCTGATTTGTTAGTTTAATATCTGAATATTGTTAGTTTTGCTGATGTCTATATGAATTGATGCATCCACGTACTATTCTTGCAGACTCACAGATGTAAAATTGACTGAACATAACAGCCTTTCAAACACTGGATGGATTGTAGCAAATGTACAATTTCAAAAAGTAAAAAAATTAAAGTAAAAACCATCTGATGGTGAAAATATACATATTTTTTTAATGTAACAGGAAATATTGGAAGGCTTTTTTAAGTAAACCAGACTACCACTACTATCCACATTAGATATTATCATTAATTTATTTAAAACAATTAAAAGCATTGAGGTCAATTTATGAGAAGATGCAGTTGAGACTGATATGAGGTGTTTAAACAGTAGAATCACATACACCTTTACATACTGACCATTCAAATGAGGTCATTGAATTGTTTGAGTGATGCATTATATGCCAGCTTTGTATTAACCATCAGCAGATTAGCAACACCAGTGAACTGTATGACCAGGAACACTCTCCAAGGACACCACTATCATCAACTTCTTCCAAGCTTTATTTTACATCAAAAATTGCTCTATACAAAAAGAAAGGGTTAATCTCCTAGATTTTCATAGTCAAGCAGTAAAAAGTAACTGATTGCAGTTTGGACTTGCGTTGTTAAGAAGGAAAAAAAAAAAAAAGTTGCACAACACATGCTATAGGAATGTACCGAGGAACTATTTGATCCAATTATTTTAATTTGTTGCCTTGCCATGTCACATGTAACCGAATGAAGCTGAGAAAATCTCGATTCACATGCTGCTTGATACCGTGACGCTTTGCACATTGTGATGATATTGTAGCCTAGTGTGCAGCACATACATAGTAAATAAACATTCACATTCCATTTGCAGGTGTGAACTCAGGGTGAGGTGTTTAAAGTAACAAATGAACCACACTTTATATCTTGTTGCTATGAATTAGACCATCTTCTCAAAGTTGTCCCAATGGTATACAAATATTTACAATAATCTGTACTCTAAATAAATAAAATAAAAAACTGAACGGTACTTTTTCCATGATAAATGTAGCTTGAAAAATTTTACATTCAGGGGATAAGCAACATGAATGAAAGCCTGGAGAATATGATTTCCTGAGTGTTATTTAAACATTATCAGCAAACATAATGTAAAAATTCTGCACACAAGTTAGTGTGTACACAGCACAAGAACAATGAAACAGAAAAGAAAATCTCACCTCAAGCTCATTGAGTCGCTGAACTCGTGGTGTGAAGCGGAAGTTACGCACATCACAAGCAAAAGGAGGCTGCCAGTCCTAAACAAACAAACAAACAAACAAACAAACAAACAATCAAACTTTATTCTGGGCCGTGACGTTTGAGTAAGTGTAAACTGCTTTGGTTCATGGTACCGCTTTACACCGTAATGTCTACTCCATTGAACTCGTTACTAAATGACATCCAGTATAATATACTCTAATATTATAACAGTCTAGAATTCTTTTTGGGGACTAAAAATCAGAGAATAAGGATATAAAGAATTAGAAAATTATCATGACAAAAAACCAAGATGTTTTCAATAATTGTTAAAGGATGGTTTCTTATAGACTGATAATCAGAAAGGTTTCAGATTCATCTTTCTGGCTTCTGTAACATCATGTCTGAAACATTATTAATAAAATGACAAAAAAAAATATTTATGTCACCATCATTATCCACTTGCTGCCTCCTGCATTACATTATAGCTGCGAAACAAGTAATTCATAGGATGTGCAAAAGGCATTTGTCGAAGCACAAATCTAAATGTTACAGAAAAATAATGAAACATGAAAGAGTAAACCAGAATTTTTCACATCAAATAAATAAAAAAATAAATAAAATTCAGACAAAAAAATAATAATAATAACGAAATTGGCTGGATTTTGATTGCGAAAGTAAGAGGCAAGTATGAGTCAAAAACTTCAGAAAAAAATAAACTAGTTCTGTAATATGTTCAATGAAAACTTACAGGTAATAGTAAAAAAAAAAAATATATATATATATATATATATATAATATATCTCTAATCTCTAATAAGATTCTTCTATAATCACCTGAAGAGAGAGGATGGTTTCACCACCCCTCGAAACAGATCTGTAGTGATAAATGGAGTTTCAATAGAAAGTCTTTGTCCTGTCCTTTTGTTATTTGCTCTACCAAAAAGTATTGAGCACTCTCCTACGGAAGGATCTACTCAGAAAATCCTCTATATATATATATATATAGATATATATATATATATATACATATATAGTACAAGTAAAAGCTATTTAAAATCTTCTTCTTTTCCTTTCAGCTGTTCCCTTCAGGGGTCGTCACAGCAAATGATCTGCCTCCATCTCTCCCTATCCTCTGCATCTTCTACTCTTACTCCAACGACCTTCATGTCCACCTTCACCACATCCATAAATCTTCTCTTTGGTCTTCCTCTGAGCCTTTTGCCTGGTAGTTCCAACCTCAGCATCCTACTACCAATATACTCACGATCCCTCCTCTGTACATGTCCAATCCATCTCAATCTAGCCTGACTTTGTCTCCAAAACATCTAACATGTTCTGTCCCTCTGATGTACTCATTTCTGATCCTATCCATCCTCGTTACTCCCAAAGAGAACCTCAACACTTTCATCTCTGCTACCTCCAACTCCGACTCCTGTCTTTTCCCGAGGGCCACTGTTTCTAAACCATACAACATCGCTGGCCTCATCACCGTCTTGTACACTTTTCCCTTCATCCTTGCCGATACTCTCCTATCACACCGGATACTTTTCTCCATCCATTCCAACCTGCCTGCACGCGCTTCTTCACCTCTTATCCACACTCTCCATTGCTCTGGATTGTTGAGCCTAAGTACTTAAAATCCTCCACCTTCTTTATCTCTGCCCCCTGTAACCTCAAAGTTCCTCTTGGGTCCTTGTCGTTCACACACATGTATTCCGTCTTACTGAGACTAACCTTCAATCCCCTCCTTTCCAGGGCATACCCCCACCTCTCTAGATTTTCCTCCACTTGTTCTCTGCTCTCACTACAGATCACGATGTCATCTGCAAACATCATAGTCCATGGAGATTCTTGTCTAACCTCGTCCGTTAGCCTGTCCATCACCATAGCAAACAAGAAGGAGCAGAGAGCTGACCCTTGATGCAGTCCCACCTCCACCTTGAACTCTTCTGTCACACCGACAGCACACCTCACCACTGTCTTACATCTCTCATACATGTCCTGCACCACTCTAACATACTTCTCTGTCACTCCAGACTTCCTCACACAATACCACAGTTCTTCTCTCGGCACCCTGTCATATGCTTTCTCCAGATCCACAAAGGCACAATGCAGCTCCTTCTGACCTTCTCTATACTTCTCTCTTAACATCCTCAAAGCAAACACTGCATCTGTGGTGCTCTTTCTTGGCATGAAACCAAACTGTTGTTCACAAATGCTGACCCCTGCCCTTAGTCTTGCTTCCATTATTCTTTCCCATAGCTTCATTGTATTCACCTTTCTCACCATCAGAGTCATCCTGCACACCACCATCCTATGCTGTTTGGCAACACTCTCACCCACTACTACTTTGCAGTCACTGACTTCCTTCAAATCACATCGCCTACACAAGATGTAGTCTACCTGTGTGCTCTTACCTCCGCTTTCATAAGTCACCCTATGCTCCTGTTTCTTCTTGAAGAAAGTATTCACCACAGCCATTTCCATCCTTTTTGCAAAATCGATCAACATCTGTCCTTCTGGGTTCCTGTCCTGGATACCAAACCTGCCCATCACTTCCTCGTCCCCTTTGTTGCCTGCACCAACATGTCCATTGAAGTCTGCACCAATGACCACTCTTTCACCTCTGGGGGTACTCTGCATCACTTCATCTAACTCACTCCAGGATCTCTCCTTCTCTTCTCGCTCACATCCTGCCTGTGGGGCATAAGCACTAACAACATTGACCATCACGCCTTCAATTTCTAACTTGAGACTCATCACTCTGTCTGACACTCTTTTCACTTTTAGAACATTCCTGACAAACCCCTCCTTCAAGATGACTCCTACTCCAGTTCTCTTCCCATCCACACCATTATAAAACAGCTTAAACCCTGCTCCTAAGCTTCTAGCCTTGCTACCTTTCCACCTGGTCTCCTGAACACACAGTATGTCCACCTTCCTCCTCTGCATCATGTCAGTCAGCTCCCTATCTTTTCCTTGCATAGTTCCAACATTCAAAGTCCCTATTCTCAGTCCTTGGCTCACGCATTTCCTCTTCTCTCTCTGCCTACGGACACGCCTCCCACCTCTCCTTCTTCGACCAACAGTAGTCCAATTTCCATCAGCACCCGGTTGGTTGACAGCACTATTTAAAATGACTATATAAAAAAGGGTTGATACAGCCAATCCTAACTTAATTAATTTAATTGCTGATTACTGTATATTATAGTGTTTTTCCTTTGACTAAAAAGATGAATGAGCACATCGATGGATAGGATCAGGAATGAGCACATCAGAGGGACAGCACATGTAAGACGTTTTGGAAACAAAGTCAGAGAGGCTAGATTGAGATGGTTTGGACATGTACAGAGGAGGGATAGTGAATATATTGGTAGTAGGATGCTGAGGTTGCAACGACCAGGCAGAAGGCCTAGAGGAAGACCAAAGAGATGATTCATGGATGTGGTGAAGGAGGACATGAAGGTAGCTGGTATAAGAGAAGAATATGCAAAGGATAGGGTGAGATGGAGGCAGATGATTCGCTGTGGCGACCCCTGAAGGGAAAAGCCGAAAGGAAAAGAAGAAGAGGATTTCTGAACTCATCTTTTATAGCTTTTCCCCATGAGACATTTCATACCACAACTGATTTATAATAAAGATTCCTAATTCATTTTTGTGCTTTGATGGTGTAGCTTAGAAAAGGTTACTCGAAATTATTTTCACTTTTTCTCGTTTGATAAGATAATCATTCAAAAATAAACATCCCTAATTATTTAGTTCATCCAGTGATGGCACACAGTGTCCCCTTCACCTGGCTTCTTCTCATTTAAAGGGACTGACTGTCATGTCCCAGTGGAGGAGGAGGACCTTCACTCTGCACAAATGTAAACAAATAAGTGGTTAAAACGCAGAGTAAAGCTGAAGATGTGGCTTACCTGAGGTGGTCTGATCTTACAGATTCCGCTTTTCTCTGCGAAAGGTCGGATCTTACTGATGAAGCCGAGCGGATCAGAGAAATCCTCCCAGCTCGGCTCAAACACTGGGCACTCCGGAGGTGGCAGGAACTCCGTGTACACAGCCATGATGGGTTTCAGCCTCGAGCTTCACTTCACAACAACCAGATCTTTAGACATTGAAGCATAGAAGACATCCTTTCCAACGCCTCGGTATTGTACTGTACTGTACTAAACGCATGATCGGCTGTCGAAATTAAAAAAAAAAAAAAAAAAAACAAGCCCCCACACACACACACACACACACAACTGAGACACCGGAACTGCTTTATTTCATCTCATCGCCATGATCGTGGCCTTCAAGTACAAACGACATGAAAACAATCCCCTTTCGCCCATTTTGTACCACGTAACCAACGACTTCATGCACTCAAAATACCAGAAGACTAATGCATTATTCCACCCAGAAAAACAAACACATTTGCTCTAAAAATCTACGAGTTCAACTCCATCGTAATCTTCCCTCTGTCGTTTGTAAAACAGCGGGTCGAATTGAACACAAACCCTACACTACTACACCACTCCCGAGTTAGCTTTTCCTACCTTATTTAGGGAAAATCCCACCTCCAACAATTAGAGGTCTCTGATTGGTTAAACGTTCAAAAGAAAAACTACTAACCAATCACAGCGCTGCCAGGAGCCAATAAGATTACAGGAAGCCTGATGCTTCGGAATATGGGTTGTAAAAATAAGAAAGAAAGAAAGAAAATCAGTACCAGAGGCTTCGCAGGGCTGCGAAAAGTGACCAGTGATATTTACACGGAACACAGATGTTTCTCACCAATAGAGAAATAATCTTTGGCAAATAACATAACTAGTACTTTATGTAGTTCTTTCGTGACGTCAGAAATATTTCGGTTTGCCTTGAGAACCTTACTTAGCTCGGGACGCTAACGGACAGTGCCCAAGCTACAGAGGACTGATTACGTCACATTCGTGCCGGAAGCGAATTTAACGATTTTTTTTTTAAATTCCTGATACAAACTGCATTACAGTTACAATGCATTACATTGCATTGCAAGCTTTAAACTTCATTGTTTTCACTCTCAAATAAGTATGAAACTAAAAACTGCCAAATAACTAAGTAAAAACTTTATTTCCATTTCATTTCCAAAATTCTATAGATGACAGTTTATAAAAGTGTCATTCGCAAATTCTGCCCGCCCACAGGGCCAGCAAATGAGCAAATGCAAGGTGATTTGCATAAAATTACACACACACACACACACACACACATACGAGTCCTTCTCAAAAAATTAGCATATTGTGATAAAGTTCATTATTTTCTGAAATGCACCGATAAAAATTAAACTTTCATATATTTTAGATTCATTGTACACCAACTGAAATATTTCAAGTCTTTAATTGTTTTAATACTGATGATTTTGGCATACAGCTCATGAAAACCCAAAATTCTTATCTCAAAAAATTAGCATATTTCATCCGACCAAAAAGAAAAAAGTGTTTTTAATACAAAAAAAAGTCAACCTTCAAATAATTATGTTCAGTTATGCACTCAATACTTGGTCAGGAATCCTTTTGTAGAAATGACTGCTTCAACGCGGCATGGCATGGAGGTAATCAGCCTGTGGCACTGCTGAGGTGTTATGGAGGCCCAGGATGCTTCGATAGCGGCCTTAAGCTCATCCACAGTGTTGGGTCTGGTGTCTCTCAACTTTCTCTTCACAATATCCCACAGATTCTCCATGGGGTTCAGGTCAGGAGAGTTGGCAGGCCAATTGAGCACAGTAATACCATGGTCAGTAAACCATTTAGCAGTGGTTTTGGCACTGTGAGCAGGTGCCAGGTCGTGCTGAAAAATGAAATCTTCATCTCCATGAAGCTTTTCAACAGATGGAAGCATGAAGTGCTCCAAAATCTCCTGATAGCTATCTGCATTGACCCTGCCCTTGATAAAACACAGTGGACCAACACCAGCAGCTGACATGGCACCCCAGACCATCACTGACTGTGGGTACTTGACACTGGACTTCAGGAATTTTGGCATTTCCTTCTCCCCAGTCTTCCTCCACACTCTGGCACCTTGATTTCCGAATGACATGTAAAATTTGCTTTCATCCGAAAAAAGTACTTTGGACCACTGAGCAACAGTCCGGTGCTGCTTCTCTGTAGCCCAGGTCAGCCGCTTCTGCCGTTGTTTCTGGTTCAAAAGTGACTTGACCTGGGGAATGCTGATCTGGTGCGCAGTCCACTGCTTCCACAGGTCCCCCAAGGTCTGGAATCGGCCCTTCTTCACAATCTTCCTCAGGGTCCGGTCACCTCTTCTGGTTGTGCAGCGTTTTCTCCCACACTTGTTCCTTCTAGACCTGAAATATTTAAGTTGTTGTGCAAGGAATCTAAAATATATGAAAGTTTAATTTTTATCAGTACATTACAGAAAATAATGAACTTTATCACAATATGCTAATTTTTTGAGAAGGACTAGTATATATACACTGTGTGTGTGTGTGTGTGTGTATATATATATATATATATATATAATTATTATTATGATACATCTCTCAGATGCTCCTGAACACATCATATATATATATATATATATATATATATATATATATATATATATATATACGCAGCCCTGCTTCACTCCGCTTTGGATGTTGAAGGCCTCTGACGTGGAATCATTGAAGACCACAGTGTCCTTTAGGTCTTTGTGGAAGGACCGGATCACGCTGAGGAGTCTCAGTGGGCATCCGATCCTGGAGAGGATCTCGAAAAGGTTGTCCCTGCTCACCAGGTCAAAGGCCTTTGTGACGTCAATGAAAGCAATGAACAGTGGCTGCCGTTGCTCTCTGCATTTCTCCTGCAGCTACGTGATAGAGAAGACCTTGTCTATAGTGGACCTGTTGGCTCGGAATCCACACTGTGACTCTGGGTAGACTCGCTCACCAAGAACTTGCAGTCTCTTCAGGGTGACTCGACGAAGAGCTTGCCAACGACGCTGAGAAGCGAGATGCCATGGTAGTTGTTGCAGTCACTCGTGTCACCTTGTTCTTGTACAGGGTGACGATGTTGGCGTCCCACATGTCCTGTGGTACCTCGCCCTCTCTCCAGCACAGGCAGAGGATGTGGTGTAGCTCTGAGATGAGAGTATCCTTGCAGCACTTCAGAACCTCAGCAGGAATGCCATCATTCCCTGGGGCTTTGCCATTGGTGAGGGACTCCAGGGCCTGGCTGAGCTCCTGGACAGTTGGCTCCCCATTGAGTTCTTTGAGTAGTGGCAGGCATTCAATCGCATTCAGGGAATCTTCAGTAACCACGTTCTCACTGGCATAGAGCTCTGAGTAGTGCTCCACCCATCACTCCATCTGATGTGTCCAGTCTTAGATGACATCACCGGTGTCCAACTTCAAGGGAGCAGTTTTCTTCTGCATCGGACCAAAAACCTGCTTAATCCCCTCGTACAACCCTCTGATGTTTCCTGTGTCGGCTGCGGTCTGTATTAAGATGCAGAGCTGGAGCCAGTAGTCATTGGTGCACCGCCTACCAGTCCTCTGGACCTTGTTGCGGGCAGCCCAGAGTGCCTGGAGGGTGAGTTCGCTGGAGCAGGCCTTGTTGGCTGCTAGTGCGTGCCTCTTCTCTTCGAGGACTAGTGTCAGCTGCAAAGTGAACCTTGAACCAGTCTGCTGACTTGCTGGTCTTCTTGCCATAGGTGGTCATGGCAGCATTGTAGACAGCCTCTCTGAAGTATTCCTAGCTTTCTTGGGTGCAGGTTGTGGGTGGACCTGGGAGGGATTTTTCAATAGCTCTCACAAATTCTTTGACCTTCTCCTGATCCTGAATTCTGATGGTGTCGATTCTGGGTCTGCCCTCCTTCTTGCTGTGACGCATTTTCTTTGCTCCCAGCTTCACCCTGCAGCATACAAGGGAGTGGTCAGTGTCGCAGTCAGCACTCTGGTAGGTGTGTGAGCGTGATGTTGGAGAGGCTGGAGCACCTGGTAAGGATCAGGTTGAGCCGGTGCCAGTGCCTGGATCTGGGTTGCCTCCAGAATACTATGTGCTGGGGCTTGGTGTTGAAGAACGTGTTGCTGATGCACAGGCCATGGTGGCAGCACAGCTCAAGCAGGCATTGCCCGTTCTCATTCATCTTCCCTGTGCCGAACTAACCGAGGCAGGTTGGCCAGGAGTTGGGAGCAGCACCCACTCTGGTGTTGAAGTCGCCAAGGATGAACAGTGATTCCTTTTCAGGGACTCTGCTGATAGCGGTGCTGAGATTGTCGTAGGACAAGTTCTACGAAACTGAGTTCCTTAGAGGAAGTTAGTGTAGGAGCGTACGTGTTAATCAGGGTGAACAGACCGGCTGCGATGAGGAGTTGGAGGGACAGGATCCCCTTGCTGCTCTCTGTGGGCGGACTCATGGACTCTAGCAGACTGTTTCTGACTGCAAATCCTACAGTGTTCTCTGGCCTCCCCCGGTGCTTTCCCTCACCAGAAGAAGGAGAAGTCTCTTTCTCTCACAGACCCAGACCCGGAGAGCCTGGAGAGTGACGATGTCCATCTGCAGCCTGCTCAGTTCTCTGTCAATAACTGCCGTCTTGCGTGCATCATTCTCCTGCAGGTCATTGCTAGATCCGGGTGTCATTGTTCTGATGTTCCAAGGGCTCAACTTGAGAGCAGGTGTTTTCTTTGATTTGTTGCCTGGTGCAGAATTTGACAATCTACTTGTCGGTTTGACCCTAAACCTCACGCACCCAGTGATGTTAGCAGACTGTGGCGAGCACCTGTCTGGGGATTGCTCAGTTTAAGGCGGGTGGTAGCTGCACAGTGAGGCACGAAAGTCTCTCCCACCGACGGAAACAGCCCCTGGCATTCAGCTCTATGCCAATCGAGCTGGAGACTTATAAACGATCAACTGCTGCTTCCTGTGTTGTGTCGACACTATGAAGCGAAGCTGGAGTGTGCAGAGCCTGGATAGGAAGTGTGCAGAACAGGCTGTTACCCAGGCAGCAAATCCCCCCTCTCGGCGTCACTAGAGGAATCCAATGAAAGTGCAAGAGCCGATACAACTGGGTTCCAGTGCCACTGCAGGAGTTGCCAGAATGTTGTTGTGAACAAAACAAACTGCCTCAGGGACTCCGACTCCTGATTTTTCCTCAGGGTTGACTCCCGAAGCCGTCCCCATGTGTGAGTATAGCCGTAAGGCTGCGGAGGTTTGGAATCAGTGTTTACCTTCATCTAGATGGGTTACCAGCCAAGGTTGACGAGCCTCGTCTGCCAGAAATTTTAATGTAAATATCTAACACAAAAGAAACATGCTAATGTAACACACTAACACAAAGGAAACATGCCAATGTAAGCACGCTACCACAAAGGAAACATGCTAATGTAAACACACGAACATAAAAGAAGCACTCATTTAATCATGTTGATGCAAAGGAAACATCCTAATGTAAACACACTAACAAAAGAAACATGCTAATGTAAACACACTAACACAAAGGAAACATGTTAATTTAAAGGCATTTAATTTGGAGGCAGTGGTGGCCCGGTGGTGAGGTGCTGAATCACTGAACCGAAAGCTGGGTGTTCAAGCCCCACTCTCAATGGGTTGTCACTCCCCCCCCCAATTCAGTTAACTGGGTTATCAAAGGCCAGCCATATCTCTCAGTGTCCATGGTGAGCGGTTAATGCAAAAGATATTGCTGACTTTTGTCAAGAGTAGGCTGCATAGCAATCAGTGTGTTTCTGGCCTGTGATGGCCTGGCGAGTTGTCCAGGGTCCTAATTAGGATTAAGCGGTTGAGAAAATGAATGAAAAAATGAAGGGATTTTACATACCTGTTTCTCAGTTATGGTGGCGTAGTGATTAGCATATTTGCAACACAGCAAAATGGCCTGAGTTAAATTTCCAGCTTCGGTGTTTCTGTGTAGAGTTTGTATGTTCGCCCAGTGCTTGCATGGGTTTCCTTTAGGTACTCTGGTTTCCTCCCAATTCCTTCCTCCCAATGCAGCCGTGAGGGGGGGGGCACAAACCAGTGTCTCTCCCTCACGCCGGTCCCAAGCCCGGATAAATGCAGAGGGTTGCGTCAGGAAGGGCATCCGGCGTAAAACAAATGCCAAATAAACTATGCGAATCACAAGAAAAAATGACATATCGGATCGGTCGAGGCCCGGGTTAGCAACGACCGCCATCAGTGCCGTCAACCAACAGGGTGCTGATGGAAATTGGACTACTGTTGGTCGAAGACGTCGAAGAAGGAGAGGCGGGAGGCGTGTCCGTTGCCAGAGAGAGAAGCATGAGTCTAGGACTGAAAGTAGGGACTTTGAACGTTGGAACTATGACAGGAAAAGGTAGAGAGCTGGCTGACATGATGCAGAGGAGGAAGGTGGACATACTGTGTGTTCAGGAGACCAGGTGGAAAGGTAACAAGGCTAGAAGCATAGGAGCAGGGTTTAAGATGTTTTATCATGGTGTGGATGGGAAGAGAAATGGAGTCGGAGTCATCTTGAAGGAGGAGTTTGTCAGGAATGTTCTAAAAGTGAAAAGAGTGTCAGACAGAGTGATGAGTCTCAAGTTAGAAATTGAAGGTGTGATGGTCAATGTTGTTAGTGCTTATGCCCCACCGACAGCATGTGAGCGAGAAGAGAAGGAGAGATTCTGGAGGGAGTTAGATGAAGTGATGCAGAGTACCCCCAGAGGTGAAAAAGTGGTCATTGGGGCAGACTTCAATGGACATGTTGGTGCAGGAAACAGAGGGGACGAGGAAGTGATGGGCAGGTTTGGTATCCAGGACAGGAACGCAGAAGGACAGATGTTGGTAGATTTTGCAAAAAGGATGGAAATGGCTGTGGTGAATACTTTCTTCCAGAAGAGAGAGGAGCATAGGGTGACTTATAAAAGTGGAGGTAGAAGCACACAGGTAGACTACATCTTGTGCAGGCGATGTAATTTAAAGGAAGCCAGTGACTGCAAAGTAGTAGCGGGTGAGAGTGTTGCCAAACAGCATATGATGGTGGTGTGCAGGATGGTGCTGATGGTGAGCAAGGTGAAGAAGGCAAAGGCAGAGCAGAAGACAAAGTGGTGCAAGTTGAAAAAGGAAGAGTGTCGGGTTGTCTTCAAGGAGGAGTTGAAACAGGCTTTGGGTGGTCAGGAAGTGCTTCCAGATGACTGGACAACTACAGCTAATGTGATCAGGGAGACAGGTAGGAGAATACTTGGTGTGTCCTCTGGAAGGAAAGTAGATAAGGAGACTTTGTGGTGGAATGAGGAAGTACAGGAGTGTGTACAAAGGAAGAGGTTAGCTAAGAAGAAGTGGGACATTGAAAAAACCGAAGAGAGTAAACAGGAGTACAGGGAGACACAGCGTAAGGCAAAGGTAGCAGTGTCAAAGGCCAAACAGAGCGCATTTGATGACTTGTATGCTCGGTTGGAAAGTAAGGAGGGAGAAAATGATTTATACAGGTTGGCACAGCAGAGAAATAGAGATGGGAAGGACATGCAGCAAGTTAGATTGATAAAGGACAGAGAGGGAAATGTATTGACTGATGACAGAAGTGTGCTGGGAAGATGGAAAGAGTACTTTGAAGAGCTGATGAATGAGGAAAATGAGAGAGAAAAAAAGAGTAGAAGAGGTGACTGTTGAGGACCAGGAAGTAGCAAAGATTAGTAAGGGTGAAGTGAGGAGGGCATTGAAGAGGATGAAGAATGGAAAGGCAGTTGGTCCTGATGACATACCGGTGGAGGTATGGAAGTGTCTAGGGGCGGTAGCAGTAGATTTTCTGACAAGAACATTTAACAAGGTCTTAGAGAGTGAGAGGATGCCAGAGGAATGGAGGAGAAGTGTGCTTGTGCCCATTTTTAAGAACAAGGGAGACGTGCAGAGTTGTGGCAACTACAGAGGGATAAAGTTGATGAGCCATACGATGAAGTTATGGGAAAGAATAGTGGAAGCTAGACTAAGGTATGCCCTGGAAAGGAGGGGAATGAAGATTCGCCTCAGTCAGACAGAATACATGTGCATGAATGACAAGGACCCAAGAGGAACGGTGAGATTACAGGGAGCAGAGATAAGAAAGGTGGAGGATTTTAAGTACTTAGGCTCAACAATCCAGAGCAATGGAGAGTGTGGAAAAGAAGTGAAGAAGCGTGTGCAGGCAGGTTGGAATGGTTGGAGAAAAGTGTCCGGTGTGATGAATGATAGGAGGGTATCGGCAAGAATGAAAGGAAAAGTGTACAAGACGGTGTTGAGGCCAACGATGTTGTATGGGTTAGAAACAGTGGCCCTGGGGAAAAGACAGGAGGCAGAGCTGGAGGTAGCAGAGATGAAAATGTTGAGGTTCTCTTTGGGAGTAACGAGGATGGATAGGATTAGGAATGAGCACATCAGAGGGACAGCACATGTAAGATGTTTTGGAGACAAAGTCAGAGAGGCTAGATTGAGATGGTTTGGACATGTACAGAGGAGGGATAGTGAGTATATTGGTAATAGGATACTGAGGCTGGAACTACCAGGCAAAAGGCCTAGAGGAAGACCAAAGAGACGATTCATGGATGTGGTGAAAGAGGACATGAAGGTCGTTGGTGTAAGAGAAGAAGATGCAAAGGATAGGGTGAGATGGAGGCAGATGATTCGCTGTGGCGACCCCTGAAGGGAAAATCCGAAAGGAAAAGAAGAAGACTCTGGTTTCCTCCCACAGTCCAACAACAATCACCTCTAGGTGTGAGTGTTGGCCCTGCGATGGTCTGGCGAGCTGTATAGGGTGTATACCGCCCTTGCCCGGAGCTGACTGAGATGGGTGCCAGTCTGCCTGGATGCTAATTAGGATTAAGCGGTTCAGAAAATTAATGAATGAATAAAATTCACCCCAGTTCTCTGTAAATTTTCCTACTAGATCGTTGGAATAATAGCTCAGAAAACATGTGAACATGTCATGAATTTTAATGCAATCAGTCAAACAGATCACAAGAAATTCTGATATTATAGTGGTACCTTGATTTACCGGTGTCTTCTATCAGGAATTTTCCATGATACGAGCTTTGATCCCACCAAAAATGTGCCCCATCCAATGAGCAAAATTTTGATTTACGAGCTTTGCTGGGGAAATGGCTTTTCCAGGCCGATTAGCCTTGTATTCTTACATGTGTATTCCTCCGCGCATGAATATTTTGACTTACGAGCTTGCCCTTGGAACAGATTAATTTCGTAAGTCAAGGTATCACTGTATTATTAGGTATCTTGCAATTGTTTGACTTGATAGATTCAACTTTCATTTTATGGCTATATCATATGACATGTTTCTGTATACTGTCACAAAAATTATTAATTTTAAACAGTGATTCACCCAGATGTACCCTCAGTAAATAAATAAAGAAAAACAAGAAACTTGTTTAAATTTGAACTGGACACTAGAGGTAGCTACTAGACACTAGATTGCACTAGATATACAATTCAAAATTGTTCACCTTATATGAATATCCCCTTTCAGTTTCTTATTGGTGATGCCAGAAGGTCAGTATTCCATCGCCTGTCTGGATATGGTTCCAACATCACTAATAAACATATTTTATATTGTAACATTTTATTATTTTTTTTCATTCTATTAATATAATAGCTGATCCACAATATGTTTTTGTTCATACAGGCTCATAGCAAATCATTTATAATACCTCCATAAATAAATATTTCCATATCATATAAAATTCACGTGCACAGTACTGATACCAGTTTTACAAGGTCATGCCATCAACACTTCTCTCCTCTCTCTCTCTCTCTCTCTCGCTCTCTCTCTCTCAAAAGTGTACATTTACCATGATTAAGTTTTATAATTGAAATTCTTTAAATCACTTGTTAAGATCAGATACAAAAACAAACAAATACATTACAGCATTTGCTAAATACTCTTGTACAGAGCGACTTACAATTACCCTTTTTTCATAGAACTGAGCAATTTAGGGTTAACTAAATAGGGTTGCCCAACAGAACATGAGGATTGAACTTGTAACCTTTGGCTCAGTAACCCACCGCCTTATCCATTACGCCACCAACACAACTACGCAACAAACAGACGACAAAAAAAAAAAAACCTCCAAAAGAAGGTCATTCCCTCTATTCCACATTGACTCCATGAATCTGACTTGAGCATGAGCTCATATGATAACTGTTTTATTATATTGTCGCATACAGTGGTTTAGAATAACTATGAAAATAGGAAATATTTTATTCAAATTTTGAAAAAATATTATACGAAACAAATCATTACTATTTGTGGGGTACACAGCTTGGTTACTCAGTGAACTATGTACAAACACATCTACAGCATAGTGGAACATAGAGATTGTCTTGTAAAAAGTTGTCTTTTTGTCTTGAAGAGGTAAAAATTAGTTTTAGCCATAATTATATCTCTGTTCTGACATCATATTTTCCTATTTTGTTTGACGTCTGGAATCAGTCAAGAAAAAGGTCAAACAAATGACAAAGAATGTAAATAAACCCAAATTATTTCTCAACATGAGAGCAACAGTCAAAATCAACAACTTATTGATGAACAATTCAAAATTATATTTATTTAAAATTAAAATGTCTATATTTTAACCATCAAATACTTTTCATCTAGATTTTGTTGCCTTTTTTCTTTTTGCATTTATACTTCTGCCCAAAATAGAATTTTGGCAGAACTATTATAATTATCATATTGGTGAGTCATTTTTTCCCCCACTCAATTTGCCTGTGACCAACATCCTGGACACATCCATACATGGATAGTCACATGGAGAGGACACTACCCTTCTGAAGTCCCAGAGATGATTTGATTTTTAAATATTTGGATCAAAAGGTAAGGTCAGAGCAAGGTCACAAATTTTGTATATAGACCATTGCCCATGTTAATTTGAAATTGCTTAGATCTCAAAAACAAATTGACAGATGCCAGAGAAACCTTGAAAGGTCAAAATCAAGGTGACCAGATTAACTTTAAAGAAACTTTAAATTTTAAGTGCCAAGAGACATGTCACAGATACATAACACTGATAGGAAGTCATTTATGGGCTTTAAACTAAGATAATCCCATTTGATCTTAAGTGACCAGGAAAGGTAAAAAGTCATAGGATCTATATATATATATATATACACACACACACACACACACACACACACACACACACACACACACATATATATATATATATATATATATATATATATATATATATATATATATATATATATATATTTACACACACAACACACACACACACAAATCTAAAAATATCAGTGAATGAACAAATACAAAGACAGATTTTTGAGATAAAATTATTTATTTGAATATTGTATTAAGTGTCAAAGTAGATTATAATGTTATAGTAAAAGATTACACTCAAATGGTACAATGATTATGCTGATAATTTTCAAAGATTTTAACCTTTATATCATACACTGTTCTTTATTTCTGTTGCTCATTTACAATCCGAGTTCCAGAAAATCTGGGACGCTCTTTAAATTTGAATGAAAACTGAGGAAAAAAAAGAACTTTCTATCACACAAGCCAATATTTTAGTCACAACAGAATACAGTATACATAACAAATGTTCAAAGTGAATTTTTTTTAATAAATTTTATTTATTATTCCAGTTCTGTTGCGAATAAAATATTAGCTTGTGTGATTTGACAGTCTTTCAGTTTTTATTTAACTTAAATTTAAAGAACGTCCCAACTTTTCCAGAATTCTGGTAGTGAAACCACTTTAGTATTCGTCATGAAATGGATATTCCGGATGATCACTCCACCTAAGAGGGGTGAAACAATAGTTAGATACAGTTCAAACTTCTTGTGGCTGTCATTTCTTGTGTTTGCCTCAGGTCCAAGCACTTCACGACTGAGCTACCTCCACGGGGTGTGTGTGTGTGTGTGTGTGTGTGTGTGTGTGTGTGTGTGTGTGTGTGTGTGTGTGTGTGTGTGTGTGTGTGTGTGTGTGTGTGAGACCATGTCAACTTGATGCTAACTTCATGACACTAATGGATGGAGTTCCATAAATTTTTAAACAAATGTGTGTCTTGGGTCAACAAAAAACTGATAAAATTTTGAATGTAATTCCAATCCAGGATGGTTTTGAAGGATTTTTTCCTGACACTGCATCATTGGGCAAGGATTGGGAAAAGCCATCAGTTCAGGTGATTTACAGGCCAATAGTACAGCCAGGGCGGACTTGAAGAGGGGTATCAAAAAGGCCAAGCATGACCACAAGCTAGAGGTGGAGGAACACTTTGTCAATTCTGACCCCGACACGAGTGGGAGGGCATTTAGGCCATCACCGACTAAGCAAAGCAACCCCACACTAACTGCCATGAATGTGTCCTTCCTCAATGAGCTGAATGACTTTTATGCTCTTTTTGACAAGGACAACAAGGACAAGGCCGTAAAGACCAAGCCTTGAATGACCACCAGACCCTTACACTCTCTCCCATAGATGTTAATAATGCACTGAACCGAATTAACACACATAAGGCTGCTGATCCTGACGACATTCCTGGATGTGTGCTCAGAGCTTGTGCTGAGCAGGTCACAGGGGTCTTCACAGATATCTTCAACCTATCTCTAGCCCAAGCAGCAGTACCAGCGTGCTTCAATTGCCAGTGCCGAAACACTCTTTTAGACTGCTCTATTGCACTAATACCCATTGTGATGAAGTGCTTTGAGTGACTGGCACACCTCAAGTAATGTCTGTTTCCCACACTAGACCAACACAATTTGCATACCAAAGCAACAGGAATACAGTAGCAGTAGCACTGCACTATGTGTATTCACAAATAAACAACAAGAACAATTATGCAAGAATGCTGTCAGTTGACTTCAGCTCAGCATTTAACACAATCATTGATGATTTTTAACCACAAAACATGAGGATGTTGGAATCAATACCTCACTCTGCAACTGGATCATGGACTTTGTAACCGACCCCAGTATGTTAGGTCAGGCCACAACTGTTCCTTCACCATCAAACTCAACACTGGCACACCTCAGGACTGTGTGCTGAGAACGTTCCTCGACTCCCTCTTTATCGATGACTGTATACCTATGTATGGATCCAACTCCATCATAAAGTTCTCAGATGGCACCACAGTGATTGGACGCATCAGTGACAATGATTATTATTATGAAATATTTATTGTTTTTACATATATTAAAGCAATATATTAGGTCAAATATGCTTGTCTGTGGAAGGTTATATGAGTCTGCGAGGGGGTTGGAATGGATTAATTGGTTTTCTGCTATTTCTTATGGGAATAACTGTTTCATCCAACCAACTTTTCGGCTTACAAGCTTGCCCTCGGAATGGACTAAATTTGTTAGCTGAGGTATAACTGTATGTATGTATGTATGTATATATATATATATATATATATATATATATATATATATATATATACACACATATATATATATATATATATATATATATTGAGAGAGAGAGAGAGAGAGAGAGAGAGAGAACATCTGTATATTTTGTAATTTGTCTATATTGTATCTGCATATTTACTCTTCTGTATAGTAATATAGAACATCTGTATATTGCGCCGATGTAAATTAATGTTAATTTATTCTCACCTTTATGCCGCCCTTATCTGTACATAACTGCTTCTAACTGTACATTCTGTATATATTGCACTTGCTGCTCTCTGCACTTCTGATTGGATGCCAACTTGTATTTATACATATGTAATTACATTCAAGTTGAATCTAATCTAATCTAATCAGCAAGCAGAAATTACCCAATGTGTGGCAAGAAAAAATACAGCACTCAAAAATAAATCCAAAACAAGCCTCAAGTGAGTGGGTACTGTAATTCTTCATCTGCCACTGTGACCCATGCAAAGACAAGCTTTCACTACCTTGGAGGTGGTCTGCACTCTCTAAGTACATTTATGATAATAAGCATCAAGAAATGATGGCGCAGCAGTGAAAGTTCTGTGCTAGTAAACAGTCACTTCTATGTTTGGATGTAGATTCAATTTTACATGTTCATTGTTTGAATAAACTATATTTGAAATTAAGCAATAACTGTGTGTGTTTATAACTTACATGAGAAGTTCCACAAATCGAATGTTCTTGTCAAGCCCTTCAATTGCTTTAATTTCTTCCTCAGTCAAAGAGAAGTCAAATATCTAGCCAGAAAAGATAAATATTTAACAGCTTTGACAACAGTCACCCCTTCATTATTAGGTTTTAACATAAATATTTGCAACAGGCAAGACTCCAAAACAGTGTTTGTTTAATCTCATTCAAAGCTGAGCCTAGACGTTGCGTCCATAAAAATTATGAACAGAATCGATGACACCCATGATGGACTCAACCCAAAAAACAAATAAAAATTACAATTTCCAATACAAAAAGTAAGAAACCAGAAAAATCCAGGTGAATCACATTCAGAAATACGGCTGAGTGATATGACCTATAAAAAAATTACAGTGATATTTTTGATAATTTCATGAGAGCAATGTTTATCATCATATACTGCATATTACTATGGTAGTAAAGTTCAGAAATAAAGACCATGACAGCACATGCACACTGTTTATAAGTAAACTGATACTAGGGGGACATAGGATTTGGATGCATTCCTTTGTACCTGAAACCAGTTTGATCTGAACTTTCATAAATGTAGGTCATTCCTAAAGCAGTGTTCATTCATGAGAACCAGTATTGTGCTTGTACTGTTCCCTCTGCTGTTTTTCTCTGAAATTCTACCTGGATCTGCTGAACAAAAGCATGCAGACACAGATAGAATTTCAGAGCAAAAAGCAGAGTGAACAATACAAGTACAACATTAGTTCTCATGCAGGAGCACTGTTTTGGGCTTCAGTTTTTTTTACACCCGAGCCAAGTGGCTCATCAGGCCAGTGCTTCTTTCCAATTTCCATAGCATGAAGCGACCAGCAGTTCAACTCCTCCTGGATGGGACACTAGTCCATCGCAGATTACCTTAGCAGTATACATTTTCACTGGTACCCATTTATACTGCTCAGTAAACAGAAACGCACTTGTGGTTAAGACAGTGGTTCTCAAATCATGGGGCATGCCCCCCCCCCCGGGGGGGGGGTGATGCTGGGGGGGGGGGGGCCCCAGGGAACGTGCTTTTTTGCCATATTGGAATAAAGTGTAATTGTACATCCACTACAGCAGGTGGCAGTGGCTTCCTCACTATCAAAATGTGCTCAAAGGTAAAATAAGAAGTGAAGTTAAACCCACCATGGAAATTTTTAATAGGGACGGGAAGAGAGGCGGAGAGAGATGGAGACAGTGAGAGAAATGACAGTCTCCCGAAAGCTAAGTCGAGGAGGTGTGATGAAGAAGATGTACCACTCGGCTTCACTGTGTTGCGGTGAGAAACGAGGAAAGAACTCTGTGTTTACTGTGTCTGAAAACATTGGTAGCGGAGAGCATGAACCCAAATAAATGAAGTCATCACTTAAAGACATCTCAACCCGATCACGTAATGAGCCGCGTGAGTTTTTTCAACAAAAACGTGCCGAGTATTGCCAACAACCATCTCGCTTTGTGAATGCTACTCCAGCAAACCAGCGAGCTCTGTTAGCATCAGATTAGGTGGAGTACCAAACTGCTCAGTGCAGAAAACCCCACAGCAGTGAAGAGGAACTGATCCTTCCTGCAGCAGATACGGTCTCTGTCATGCTAGATGACGTCACTGCTAGGAAGTCCAAGTCCCAGTTCAGCATTGAGCAGGAGCTGAGAGTTCAGTATTGTGCTTTAAACCCTGCTTCGAAAAGCTGTGCACTGCCAAATGTGCTCATTGTACTATTAATCTAGACTTAATCATTTTGACAAAAAAAATAATAAAACTACAAATTGTTTAATTCATTTTTGTTTTGTAGGTTAAAGTGTTTTATATATTGTGGTCCTGAGTTAATGTTGATCAATTTGAATTTATTATTAGTTATTAATTTTATTTTTCAGTATCAAATGGTTCAAATTGTTGGTAAAAATGACAGTTTAAATAAGGATACTTTTTTAATTTCAGGCAAATTGATGCACTTTAAATCTTTTTGTTTAAAGACTAAAAAATTATTAATAAAGTTATTCTTTGTTGGAAGTTAATCTATATTTCTTCCTTTTTTTGTACTCCATTACGCTAATAAGGCTTTATTATGTTAATAAGGCTAAAGTTTTATTTACACTGTAATAATAAGGATACAGAGGATTACTTAAAATGCTGAGCCAAATAACACTATTTATATTGGGGGACCGGCGAAATGTTTTCCTCTTCCGGGGGGGGGGGGGGGGCAGAAAATAATTGAGAAGCACTAGGTTGGATTCGAACACACAACCTCCTGATCATGAGCACAGCAGCCTAACCACCTTACCACAGGCCCTACTACTGTTTTGGGAGTGATGCACATTTATGAAAGGTGTCTGCATAGGTTTTTTTTTTTGTTTTCTTACTACCTTGTTACTCCAGTCATGGGTTGGTAAAAACTACACAATTCTATTTGGGCCATAAGGAAGCTGAAATCTATCTCAACCAACTCTGGGAAAAGGTGGAGTACATCTTGAACAGCTCGCCAGCCCATTGCAGGGATAACACACACACACACACACACACACACACACACACACACACACCTTAACATCTAGGGGCAATTTGGAACAGCCAGTTCGCTTCAGGTGCATGCCTTAGGCCTATGGGAGGAAACCAGAGCACCTGGAGGAAACCCATGTAAGCACAGGGAGATCATGTAAATTTCAGGCAGAACCAGCTTTGCCAAGCCTGGGAATTAAACCAAGGACCTTCTTTCTTTGAACGTGCTAATCACTACACCACTGCTTCCCTAGTTCTGCTGAACTATACATATTGTGCTACATTATACAGATTCTTCATGAGAGTAAAACACTAAATATGCCTGTTTATTTTTGGTTTGATGTTTTCCTCTACTGCGATATTCAGATGGCTGATAATATTGTGTTACAATAATATCTCAATAGATTTCCCTGCTCTCATCAGAAATACAATTTTGATTAGTAATATTTTTATGCCATTTTAATTACTTGTAAAAAGGTACAAACAATGGGAGAACTTCAGGCTACCTAACCTGTACATCTTGGTTGCTTAATAAAGTAATGTAAATAAATAAAGCAATGGTGGCCGAGTGGTAAGGTGTTCAATTACTAATCCTAAGGTTGGGGGTACACTGTACAGGTACAGGTAACTGGGTTATCAAAGGCTGGCCATGTCTATCACTGTCTATGGTGAGATGTTCATATTCAACCATTGCTGACTTTCATCAAGAGTAGCTGCATAGCAGTTAGCATGTTCCTGCCCTGCAATGGCCTGGCAAGCTATCCATAGTTGGCTGAGATGGGCGCCAGCCTCCCCACAACCCTAATTAGGATTAAGCAGTTCAGAAAATGAATGAATGAATCTTCTTCTTCTTCTTTTCCTTTCGGCTGTTCCCTTCAGGGGTTGCCACAGCAAATCATCTGACCCTATCCTCTACATCTTTTTCTCCTACACCAACTACCCTCATGTCCTCCTTCAGCACATCCATTATTTTTCTCTTTGGTCTTCCTCTAGGCCTTCTGCCTGGTAGTTCCAACATCAGCATCCTACTACCAATATATTCACTATCCCTCCTCAGTACATGTCCAAACCATCTTAATCTAGCCTCTCTGAATTTGTCTCCAAAATATCTTACATGGATTGGCCCTCTGATGTACTCATTCCTGATCCTATCTGTCCTCGTCATTCCCAAAGAGAACCTCAACATTTTCATCTTTGAAAATGAATTAATGAATGAATAATGATATTCTGCTTTGTACTCAACTATACAATATTCAGTTCTGAGAATATTCAAACCTCAAAGTTCTCCTTGATGCGTTTCGGGCTGAAGCTCTTGGGAATGACAGCCACGCCTCGCTGCACGTTGAATCTAAGCGCAACTTGTGCTGTGGACTTATTATACTTCTGAGCGATGGAGACCAGAAGCTCATCCTCCAGCAAAGGTGGACACTTTAAATTCACCCTGTAGCACAGAACAAAGATCTGTATACACTCAGGAAGAACTACTCATACATGACTCACACATTTTTCTTACACTGGGCCTCATTTTTCAAAGCTGCATATGAATGAGTCACATTTATTAACAATTATTACACAAAAAATGTTATATTTCTGAACATCTAGTTGTCTCAGAAACATACTTGCATCTTTCAAAAGCTACAAACATATTGTATACATTTATATAAATTAAAGATAATCATTAATATGAACAGTCAGATCATATCATTAATGAGCTAGGACAAGTTTATACAGATTGTATCGCCTGGTTAATGATTTTCTGACAAGAACATTCAACAGAGTCTTAGAGAGTGAGAGGATGTCGGAGGAATGGAGGAGAAGTGTGCTTGTGCCCATTTTTAAGAGCAAGGGAGATGTACAGAGTTGTGGCAACTACAGAGGGATAAAGTTGATGAGCCATACGATGAAGTTATGGAAAAGAATAGTGGAAGCTAGACTGAGGGCAGAGGTCAGCATTTGTGAACAACAGTTTGGTTTCATGCCAAGAAAGAGCACCGCAGATGCAGTGTTTGCCTTGAGGATGTTAATAGAGAAGTACAGAGAAGGTCAGACAGAGCCGCATTGTGCCTTTGTGGATCTGGAGAAAGCATATGACAGGGTGCCGAGAGAGGAACTGTGGTATTTTATGAGGAAATCTGGAGTGGCAGAGAAGTATGTTCGAGTAGTGCAGGACATGTATGAGAGATACAAGACCGTGGTGAAGTGTGCTGTCGGTGTGACAGAAGAGTTCAAGGTGGAGGTTGGACTGCATTAAGAGTCAGCTCTGAGCCCCATCTTGTTTGCTATGGTGATGGACAGGCTGACAGACGAGGTTAGACAAGAATCTCCATGGACTATGATGTTTGCAGATGACATCGTGATCTGTAGTGAGAGCAGAGAACAAGTGCAGGAAAATCTAGAGAGGTGGAGGTATGCCCTGGAAAGGAGAGGAATGAAGGCTAGCCTCACTAAAACAGAATACATGTGTGTGAACGACAAGGACCCAAGAGGAACAGTGAGGTGACAGGGAGCAGAGATAAAGAAGGTGAACGATTTTAAGTACTTAGGCTCAACAATCCAGAGCAATGGAGAGTGTGGAAAAGAGGTGAAGAAGCATGTGCAGGCAGGTTGGAATGGTTGGAGAAAAGTGTCCGGTGTGATGTGTGATAGGAAGGTATTGGCAAGAGTGAAAGGAAAAGTGTACAAGACGGTGTTGAGGCCAGCGATGTTGTATGGTTTAGAAATAGTGGCACTGAGGAAAAGACAGGAGGCAGAGCTGGAGGTAGCAGAGATGACAATGTTGAAGTTCTCTTTGGGAGTAACGAAGATGGATAGGATCAGGAATGAGTACATCAGAGGGACAGCACATGTAAGAGGTTTTGGAGACAAAGTCAGAGAGGCTAGATTGAGATGGTTTAGACATGTACAGAGGAGGGATAGTGAGTATATTGGTAGTAGGATGCTGAGGTTGGAACTACCAGGCAGAAGGCCTAAAGGAAGACCAAAGAGACGATTCATGGACGTGGTGAAGGAGGACATGAAGGCAGTTGGTGTAAGAGTAGAAGATGCAGAGGATAGGGTGAGATGGAGGCAGATGATTCGCTGTGGCGACCCCTGAAGGGAAAAGCCGAAAGGAAAAGAAGAAAAAGATCACCTGGTTAATTAATAGTCAGCGGACTGACTCATATCCATAAACCTTGTGTGTTGGAGATATATGCTAATGTTTTTGAAATATGTAAGGACTTGATTAACTCTTACTACCAAAGGTTCATGTACCCACGCCCCCACACCCAAAAGGTATTTAATTTTGAATAATGTTTTGTGTCATTGGATTAACTGGGTTCCTTCTGTTTTTCTGTTGTTGTTGATGCAACAGTAAACTGTAAAAAGGTTCAAAACATTCACCTCTCCGGCATATATGGGTTTAATAATACTTTGGCCAGTTCATGTTAAGATCTTGCAAGTAGAGAAAATATTCAAAATATAGAAACAAATAAGAGCTAACAATAGCTTAAACAAGAAATACTATGAAAAGGATGAGTTTATGCATCTGTGTTAGCTGACATAATTCCCTACTCTCTCAGACCGTTCCCTGAATGCACCAAGTAATATACTGGGGTGTGTCATTTAACAGACGTGATTAAGTACAAAGAAAATTTAATAATAAAATTAAAATTCAAAAATTTTAAAATAAAATACTTAAACTTTAAGCAATCCAACAGCAAACTCTAGTTTGGTTCAGCCTACAAAAACCCAATGTTACTAGATAAAAGACCATACTGAACGCTCATCACACTAACACCACAGGACTGGACTATTCTGAATACGAATAGATCCCAGTCATTCAGCAATCATAGTGTGGCCTTGGTCAGTTGTCAGAGTTGATGGGTTGGAAGCAAGAAAAATGAGCAAGTGTAAGTATCTGACTGGCTCCGATAAAGCCCACATTCTTCTTCTTTTCCTTTCAGCTGTTCCCTTTCAGGGGTCGCCACAGCGAATCATCTGCCTCCATCTTCCTGGAAGTCATATTAATGATTCACATATTTGATTTGGCATAGGTTTTTATGTCGAATGCCCTTCCTGATACAACCCTCAGTAAGGGGCAGAAACATGCCAACGGCTTTGCAGCTACTCTTGACAAAAATCAGCAATGGTTCTTTTACATGAACCTCTCACTATAGACTGTGAGAGACATGACCGGCCTTTGATAACCCAGTTAGCTTCCCCTTGGGCAGTGACAACTTTGTGGAGAGTAGGACTCGAACCCCCAACCCTAGGATCAGCAATCCAGCACCTTTACCACCAAGCCACGACTGCGCTTGATAAGGCCAACATTGTGATTGTTAAATGACCAGAACTATTAATCTCCAATTAAACTGTGGGTGTTCCTGGTATGCAGATTAAGGACTGACCAAAGTGGTCCAAGTAAACACAACCAGTGAGCTGGCAAAAATGTCATGGGTGCCAAAGTTTCATCGATGCATCAAGGGAGTGAAGGTTATGATGTCTAGTCTGATCCACCAGAAGACAGAAGAGCTATTCTAGCACAAACTGTTGTAACTGCTAATACTGTCTATGATGGAAAGGATTCAGACCTTATAATACATTCCAGCTTGTATGGACTGCCTGGTGACAAACCAGTCAGGTAGTATTAATGTTATGTCTCATCAGTGTATAGTATCTACATTTTTGACAACAACAAAATAATTCAACTCTCCATACATTTTGTGCCATGAGACCAAGATGAATGTTGTTGATGTGGAGACTTTGTCTAATGCAGCACTGAAGGGAAAAGTAACTAGGAAAAAAACACAATGTCTGTGGAAAAAAATTTGGACTCTTCCAATCTCGGGTTATGTACATGAAATTATTTAAGGAAATTCATCAAACACACTGTCTTCAAACTCTGTCCTTTTGGATTCGTTTCATGAAAAACTTTACCAACCAAAGAATGCAAATGTGAATGAAAGAACTGTTTCATACCACGCTGGGTCTCTGGATGTTCCGAGAGGACTGTATCCAACAATGACAATTTCATTCTTCTTGCAAAATTCCATCATTTTAGGCTGAGTGAAGTATGGATGGCATTCAATCTATGAGGAATTAAATATAATGACATGGGTACACTGAGATATCAAGTACATCAAGTACACAGATTAGAGTCTACAAAAAGTACCTGCCTCAGTTACAATAACAAAAACCGTCATGAAAAAGCATCCCACTAATTTGCAAGGTGCTGTGTAGGATTACCTGATTCGACACAGGTTTGTACTTTAGACCCGGCTTATTCAGGATCAGCTCTAGCTGCCGCTTATTGAAGTTAGACACTCCAAGAGATTTTACCAGCCCTGCATCTTTACAGTCCTCTAACGCCTGAATAGAAGAGAGAAAGAGAAAAAAAAACAATGGGACAAAAAAAAAAAAAATCAACATTCATGAACAATGTACACTTTTTAATAAACTGAATAACAACATTATTTATGTGGACTTTGTTGTAAATATGCCAAATACTGTACCTACAAGTAGTATATAACCCTGACCAGATCCCATTAGGTCAACATGACATTTGTAAATTTTTTATCAGGTATAAACTTTTTGTGAAAACATGCAGATGAAGAAAATGATGACTGAGGTTCTGTTCAATCTTGTACCTCAACAACGTAAAGCACAATGTAGGTCATCATTCATCACTTATTTTATAAAACATTTTTAAAGAAAGTTTTATGTTAACGTGTTATGAAATGTTTGTCCGTAAGAATTTAGATCACACTTTTTTCTTGCTAAAAGCAAACTTTACCAAGATGGTGTCAAGCCGTGATTTAACAATATGGTTAAAGAAAACTGATTAAACATGAATGGTGTTTGTAAACAGAGGTAACTTCTATCACATTCTTACTTTTAAACCCCCAACACAAATTACATTAGGAGACTCACGATTGGATGGCTCATGCTCACTGATAAATAGTCAACAAACCAAGAAAGTTTAAAAGCGCACAAATCTCACTTTAAAATTTTATATAATCAGTATATTTACTTACCTCCCATGTAGCACAAAGGTCTGTGTGATGGTAAATAAACTTCCCATTCTCATCTTTTGGATAGAACGTATCTCCTGGCTAGGGAAATTAAAACAAAAACATATATAGCCAATTCACATATAGAACTGAAATATCTGGTAGTGAATCTTTGGCATAATTATAAATTGTGGATTCGATGAATATGGTTTAAAGACCTTAAAAGCTATAGGAAGTTCAATGATGTAGAGATCCACATAGTCCAGCTGCAGTGTTTTAAGAGTTTCTTCCAAAGCTGGTCTTACAAGCTCAGGAGGATGAAAAGTGTTCCATAACTGGGAGAAGAAAGAAGCCAATGTGGTTAGATTTCAGGTCGTGGAATGTGAAAATAAAGGTATTTATTACATTGGACGAGAAATTGTGCTTTATTTATAGGACACAAATATGATTCTAATAGAAATCAGGAATTAAGTTAGTGGAGGAGTAATATTTGTACACCTTGAAACTTCTTATATGAACACACACACAAACATATACACACACACACACACACACACACACACACACACACACACACACACACACACACACACACACACACACACTAGAGCCCTGCGCGGGCCAAGATCACAAGCCCGCACTTGCCCCGCAAATTAGAATTGTGGCCCGCAGCCCGCCCCACACATTTATCCTTATAGGTCAGCCCGCCCCACCCCGCAAGTGAAATTCTAACCTGGCCCACAGCCTGCCCTACACAAAATACTTCAGCCCGTAGCCCACCCCACCCCGCCCCGCCCCGCAGTGAGTTTCTAATTCTGAGCCCGCACCCGCCCCGCAGCCTGCACAACTCAACTACATATTAACATTCAACCTTGAATTCACTCAAACCATTAAAAGTTACATTAAAATCAACAATTTTTCGCAACAGCCTAATAATGTATATTTACCTGATACAAAGTGTTCTCTGCATATTCTACTGTATTCTGTAAGATTCCAGTCTTTCCTATTTACTGCTGTGATCCACTTGGCTTTTCTCTCCGGGTCAGATGGAAAACGACAAAATGACAGTGCAGGCTTACTCCTATGTCTATTTGCACAGTCAACAGCGCAACACGATATAACTATACTCACTGCTTATTTTTTATCTCACCGGGGAAGATAGTAACCGACAAACAACATCCAGTTGAATAGCTATTACTTATTTTAAAATGTTTAGCAATGTTGAATGAACGAGGATCATGCCGTCCAATATGGCAGATAAACAAAAATCACTTGGCCCTGTGACGTCACGTGCAAAATCTCAATATGTGAGGAGCTCAAAACCAAAAGTGGTGTACTTGCTGTAGGTTATACTGACTTCCGGTCTTTCAAGTGAGCAAGGGTGCTGTTGAACTTGTTTAGAACTCAGCCTGCACTGATGTGAATCACCAGCAGAGCGGAGAGTTCTCTTTCTTTTCTGGACAGCCCGCATGAATCTGTGACATAGCCCGCAGCTCGCCCTGCAAACTTGGATCATTCTCAACAGGACCCGCCCCACAAAACTTGGATCATTCTCAACAGGACCTGCTCCATATAAGTTTCAAATTGACCCGCCCCGCCCCACAAACTAAAAAGTCTGACTATAAATTTGTGCCCACCCCCAGGCTGAAACCCGCCCAGCACAGGGCGCTCTCACACACACACACACACACACACACACACACCCACCCACACACACACACACACACACACACACACACACACACACACACACACACACACACACACACACACACACACACACACACCTCACAAGTTCACTAGACTTCTTTTTATGGGGATACTTAAAAGACGGGGCAGTGGTGGTCTAGTGGTATAGGGCGTTGGATCGCTGATCCAAAGGTTGGGGGTTCAAGTCCCACTCTCCACAGGTTTGTCACTGTCCCCCCAGTGCAGCTAACTGGGTTATCAAAGGCGGGCCATGTCTCTCACTGTATATGGTGAGAGGCATGTAAAAGAACCATTGCTGACTTTCGTAAAGAGTAGCTGCAAAGTCGTCAGTGTGTTTCTGTCCCTTGCTAAAAAGGGTTGTGACAGGAAGGACATCCGACGTAAAAACTTCTGCCAAATCAAACGTGCGAATCAGATGATTGGCTGTGGCGACTCCCGAGTGAAAGGGAAAAAGCCGAAAGGAAGACAGACAAAAACACAAAGTCTACAATGAAACCTGCAACAGTCAGTGGATTGAGAACTATCATTGAACGTGAATGCAGGCATGTCTGCAATTCTATCACTCAACAGTGTCTGGACGAGAAAGCACATCAGTTTGAGAACAGGCGGTGACAAAACAATGGAATATTTGTAAATTCTTTTACATGTTGAAAATTAAACATACACACCTAGTTCACAATTATTTTAAAGTGTGTATATTTTTGGGACACCATGTACAGACACACACAATTACATTTACAATTACTCTAAATTGTCCATGGGTGTAAATGTGTATCTAAGCAATTGTTTGTCTCTGTTTTTGCCATACAATGGCTTGGCAGCCTGTTCGGAATCTGTGACACTCTGGAATGCTTACCTTGTTCTTAATGTCTTATATTGGGCTTACAGAGGCTTTACTAGAAGAGCATCAAAATACTTTCAAATTGTCCAAATACATTCAGTGGATTCAATGGACTTTTGTGGATTGTACCAGGGTAGGGTGCAGTCTGGGCAGAGGTACAGATGCACTATGTAGATAATGGTGTGTTTTTAAACTAACTCAAAATCTCAGGAAACCTAAGCAGACAACATTCAATAACAGTGAGATTTCCTTTTGGCTTTTTCCCCTTTATCAGGTTTGGCATAGGTTTTGATGTCGGATCCCCTTCCTGACACAACCCTTTAGCAAGGGACAGAAACACACTGGTGGCTTTGCAGTTATTCTTTACAAAAGTCAGCAATGGTTCTTTTACATGAACCTCACACCATAGGCAGTGAGAGACATGGCCGACCTTTGATAATCCACAGTTAGTTGCACTGGGGCGGTGACAACCTTGTCGAGAGTGGGACTCGAACCTCCAACCTTAGGATCAGCGATCCAGCACCCTATACTACTCGACCACCACGGATCCCTGTACTGAAAATGTCAATGAATTTAAAAACACACTGTCATTGAACTAAACAACATATTTGTATCTAAAGGTACAACGTAAATGATTTGTTTATTTATGGTTTATTTCCCCAGTGTAAATTGTAACAGTTATGATGCCAGCAATCATTTTGATTTATGCATTATCCACCCGGAATACTCATCACTCGCTCATTTTTCAAACGACTTAATTACACGGAGGATGAATCATAGCTTAATATTGGGCGTAGGCAAAGTACACCGTGAACATCTCATTAAACGTCCAACAGACACCCAGGACCAATTTAGAACAGTCCTACTGCGCATGTCTTTGGGCTGTGGGAAAAAAAAACTGGGGTACCTGGAGAAAATCCATACAAGTAGGGAGAACTCCACAGAGTGACACCCCAAGCAAGTTCGGGACTCGAACCCAAGCCCTTTTTGCTGTGCGGGCACACGTGTAACCACAGTGTTACCATGCCGCACTCAGAAGTAAGTAATAATCTTTGTTTTTTAAGCACTAATTGGATCAGTGAACCAATCAGATCCCCGCGTATTATAAACCAAATACTGTACTGTGCTGTAGATGTGCCGGCTTTAAAAGATTATGACGTCAGGTTGTGTACTCCTGTTCCGAGCGTCTTTCCCAAGAGCTTGCTGTGCAGTAGAGATTTTTAGTCATTCATTCATTCATTTTCTGAACCGCACAATCCGAATTAGGGTTCCAGGAAGGCTGACGCCTATCTCAGCCCATTCTTGGCTAGGGCAGAGTACACCCTGAACAGCTCGCCAGGCCATAGCAGGGCAAAAACATGCGATGGCTATACAGCTACTCTTGATGAATGTCAGCAATGGTTCTTTTACAGCCTTTTACCACGGACAGTCAGAGACATAGCCGGCCCTTGATAACCCAGTTAGCTGCACTTGGGGGGGCGGGGCGGGGGTCGGGGTGGTGGTGGTGGTGGTGCGGTCAGCGGTCATAACCCGATGGCAGTGGTACTTGAACCCCCAACCTTGGGATCAGTAACTGCCTGCTTAAGAGAGTCGCCATGGGTTTATTGTAATCATAAACTGTGTTCCGTAGTCGAAGGATTTCAGGGGTGTGTTTAAAAAATGTTTCTGTTACTACAGTACTTGGAAATCTGTCTTTCAAACAGTTGTCCATGTAGTAAATTTGCATAGCGGCGCGTTTCTTTTCATGTTCTGCGTTCCAAGCGCACTAATTTCCCCAACTCTTGATGATCAAAGAGGATTCAATATTTGTACGCGTGGCAGCAAAATCATCAAAGGAAAGAAAAAGTTGAGTGGTCGGTGTAAACCTGTTATTTACCTTCCCACAATAGAAAATATCCTCTCTTTTCACTGTTCCATCTGCAATTTTGTCTCGGATGGCTTGGCCCACTTCATGCTCATTAAAATAGACCAGAGCTCCATCGATATGCCTGTATCCAATCTCGATGGCCAGCTTGACTGCGTTATATGCGGTTCCTTTCGGAGTCTACAGTATAAAGTACAGTACAATACAAACAAAAATATCCCAGAACAAATGAATTTGAAGCAAGGAAAAAAAAGGAAAGTGAAAAAACGAGTAAATAATTCCTTACTGTCCGAGGATCTCCATAAGTCCCTATACCCATGAGGGGTATTTTGAACCCATTATTCAGGTTGGCTGAATGATTCTGAGCAGTCAACTCCATTTGTTGCTTGTATCAGGTAGATCCCAGCAATGCTTTATTTCCTAAACACACATCGAAGAGCTCAACTTCGGAATGAGTTCAACCAGTTTTACAAGAAAACCCACATTCAGGATCTTCACATGTTAATCAGTAAGTTAGTGCCAATTTTGGCTCGTGGTTGTTGACCTCTGTATTCAGGCGTGCTCAGCAGTACAACAGTTAAAGTCCTCCCATGTAATATAATCTCTAGGAACTTTTTTTTCTGGGAAAAAAAATCGCCGGGACATATAACGGTGTGTACTGACTTTGCAAACAGATCAAACAATTCACGGCTATTCCCATATTCTGGTAGTGGTGTAAATTGTGTACCTTAAAAAAAGATGACTTTATATATCCCATACAAATCACTGGCAAAAAATAGTGAACTTGCAATCAGTATGGAGTCTTTTGACGTTCAACCCTGCTGTTTTTCTTTAGCAAGGAACAAAACACTCATATTATTATTATTATTATTATTATTAATTATCATCATAATCATCATCATCATCATCATCATCATTACTGTTATCATCATCATCATAATCATCATCATCATCATTATTATTATTATTATTATTATTATTATCATCATCATCATCATCATTATCATCATCATCATCGTCATCATTATTATTATCATCATCATTATCATAATCATCATCATCATCATCATCGTCATCATCATCATCATTATTATCATCATCATCATCATCAACATCATCATTATTATTATTATCATCATCATCATCGTCATCATTATTGTTACTTTAATCATCATTATCATCATCATCATCATCATTATTATTATTATTAGTAGTAGTAGTAGTATTATTATTATTATAGAAAGCATTTGCTTTCTCACTTGAGAAATTGCACTTATTCTTCCAGGATTTCTTTCTTATCTAAAACTATAGTCCATATACTAGTATACCACATATACTCGTGTAATATTATTTGTTTTGCATGTTGTAAAAAAGGGGAAAATATGAAGGGGAAGTGAAACTTCTCTTGCTGGTTTCCTAATACAGTAGTAGGAGTCTACCGTCGAGTTGCGTGAGTTGCTCAGACAAACGCGTAACACTAAGGAGAAGGAAGTTTGACACGTCACGCTTTCCGTAGTCCTACACCCACGGCCTCTTTATATGCGCTACCGCTCAAATAGGTTCGATTTGAATATATAGGGCACTATGTAGGCGGTGCAGGTCGTAATTCTTATTTGCGCAGTGCACTTCGATGGAGAGTGGGGAGCTGTATTTGAAATCGAGTCGGTCTGTTTGTTAGCTAGTGAGCAGCGGCGATAAACAGAATCTCTCAAATAGCTATATTTATGTAAAAGATTTGTGTTGGTTGTTGTGTTTGGAAACATTAGCCAACAAAGACTTGTATGTAAAGTGTATATCGTTGAAACGAATTTCGTTTTTTAAATTTGTATATTTATAGGTTTTTGTTTAATTATTAATGTTTGGCTTGCTAGCTTGCTGTCACGATAATATAGCTATAGTTAGCTGTTATTATTATTTTCAGTGATAACTTCGTTATGATAACATTACTCTGTAATTCGACCGTGCATTGTGAAAAGCACTAGATATCAATGCACGCTAGTCTTTTACATATATAAATATATATACACGAGACAAAAGAATCCGTCCATGATGACTCCAGCATGCGATTGCTAAAGGCGACTGGATTCAGGGTTCGTGTTGTTTTTCAGCGTTACTGTGAATACTGAGCTCTGAGATCCAGGCGCGCGCCGTGCTCTGAGATCATGGAGGAGAACGGAGAAACGGTTGAATCGGACGACATCGTGATCATCGTCGAAAACGAGGCTGAGAGTAAGCCTATTCAAGAGGCCAAGCAGAAAGAGGAGGGCAGCCTGGGCCTGCTGGACATCTGTCCCCTGTGTAAGCTCAGTTTCCACAGCAGGGAGCCCAAACTGCTGCCCTGCTTACACTCCTTCTGCAAAAGATGTCTCCCTTCTCCATCGAGGAGCCTGGCGTACACAGAGCAGAGCCCCAATCACCAGATGCCCACTGAGGGACAAGGCAAGCTATGTATGATCACGCCATTTATCCCCTCATTAGTCTCTACCCAGCCCAGGTTCAGGGCTCCTCTGTTTCCAGTATCATATTGATAAGTTGTTGATGATCTGCCTCATGTTTTGTTGTATTTCTGGATCAGGAAAAAGCAAGGCTCAATCATGCTGTATGATTTTGGAAAAAAAAAGAAAAAAAAGCATGTTGTGTAAATCATCTTAAACTGGTTTATTAAAGGTGCCTGTGCTCTTCATGCAGTTTTGCCACAGAGAAAACTCCACCTTGTAAAAGAATGATTTGGTTGTAAGTTGAGATGCTCATAGACAGCTGATTAACTGCTGGTGTGACCAAAGGCAGCCAAAGTATAGTTTTGGTCATGTCTCGTCCTATTTATTAGACTTTTTAGTGTTTGTAGTTGTTTTAGGGTGTTATTACAGTGGCAGCGGTAGCCTGGTGGTATAGGGCACTGGATTGCTGATCCTAAGGTTGGAGGTTTGAGTCCCACTCTCCACAAGGTTGTCACTGTCCCCCCAGTGCAGCTAACTGGGTTATCAAAGGCGGGCCATGTCTCTCACTGTCTATGGTGTGAGGTTCATGTAAAAGAACCATTGCTGGTTTTCATAATGAGTAGCTACATAGCCATCAGCATGTTTCTGTCCCTTGCTAAAGGGTTGTGACAGGAACAGCATCTGACGTAAAAACCTATGCCAAATCATACATGCGAATCAGATGATTTGCTGTGGCGACCCCTGAGAAAAAGGGAAAAGCCGAAAGGAAAAAGAAGAAAAGTTTTAGGTTGTTATTACATGATGTATTGTTTATTATCCCCCAAAAGCTTTGTGATTTCTGAAATGGATTAGAAATCTAAATTTTGGATTGTTTGGCTGTACCGTGGCCTAGTGTTTAGCGTGTCCACCCAACAGAAAGATTGTTCCAGGTTTGATTCCGGGGCTCGGCCAGGGCGTCTCTGACTATAGTTTGCATGTTCTTCCCATGCTTGTGTCGGTTTCCTCCTGGAAGTCCAGTTTCTTCCCACAGGCCAAGGACATGCACGTTAAGCTCACTGGCTGTTACAGATACACATACACTTAGGGGCTGTGTGTGTGTGTGTGTGTGTGTGTGTGTGTGTGTGGGCCATGTGATAGAGTGGCAGCCGTTCAGGTTGTACCCTGCCTCAACTCCAGAGTTGGCTGAGATAAGCTCCATAATAGGATTTATGTGGTTTGGCAAATTCATTTTGGAACATCCTGTGTTCTCAATGTGAGAGGATTTTTGTTTAATTATTTTTTTTTTCAAAAGTAAAAAGGATATTTTGAACCTGACCCCCCCCCCCACACACACACACACACACACTTTACCCCTCTCTTTACTTGTAGCCGTCCTGCTTGGTTTGTGTTATCCAGGGTCCTCCTCCCAATTGGTTGATTTTAGGCAAGCATTTAAATAAAGATTAAAAAAATAGTACATTGGCAATCTCTGGTTTCAGGTGCACTAAGTTTCTGAAGAGTATTTCTGTTTTTACAACACTTGTCTAAAATTCTCCAATTGGAGGGACAGCAGGGGATTTAAGTAAACTCAAGGGACGACTATAAATACAATAGGGGTAAAGCTAAAATAAAAGCAACAACTATTAATGGAGTAAAAACCATATTCTCGCAAAGCTCACATTGAACTTATAAATGTTTATGTTGATATGAGCCCATTTTCTGCATAAACCCTGGCTGCCTGATCACAAGGCAGAAAGCAGTGATTTTCTTTAATCATACTGTATTGTATAATCTGTCATGGACATCTTGTCACAGAGTATGTGATAAAGTAAGATTATCTTCAGTTCACCTTGCTCAGTGTGCCGAGAAATACTCTAACAAGATGGCTGAAATCAGATCATATGACACCAGTTCAACATTCTTGCTTGAGACTCGGCGGATTTCAAATCTGAAGCGGTGTGTAGGCATCAACCGCAGCCTTGTGTATATTTCTGCAAACATACTTAACATAGCAACATAGCATCCACTCAAGCCCAAGCCGTGTTTGATTTTATACCAGATTCCAGAGGATGGCTAAGACATTACTATGGTTCTACTGACTGTAATAAAGTTATTATCTCCTTCAGATTACAGCGAGAGACTAACTTTATGTGTTTGCATTCAGCAGTGAACGTGATCCGATGTCCAGTTTGTCATCAAGAGTGCATGGAAGTTGAGGTCTTGGATAACTTCTTTGCCAAAGACACTATGGAGGTGCCAAGCAGCACTGTTGAGAAGACCAGTCAGGTACCCAAATGTTGTACTATTACTAATGTTAGAAATGAAGAATTTTTAAAATGAATATCAGGGCCTGTAAAGGATCAGCTTTATGTTCCAAGATGCCTTTTTTGTTTTATTGTTTGGATTTTTTTGTTTGTTTGTTTTGGCGGAGCATGAGCTATAGCAGATGTACAGCAAATTTTTCATTTAATACAGAGTTCAGTCTAATTTCGATGTCATTACGAAGTAGCTTTACAGCGTTTCACATATCTCTATGTCAAAAATCGGACAGAACAATGACCTTGACTCAATGTGACCTCTTCCTCTGCTGGATGACACAGGAGTATGAGATGGAGTCACGACTTTTATTAATTGCATGCTGTAAAGTAAAACACACATACAGTATTGAAAGGCTCTTCAGTGAGTCAGTTATGATTTTATTTGAGTGTCCGGTTCATTATAGAAATTATTCAGCGGCAAAAATCACTTTTGTACCTTGCGTGTAGGTGCACGTCACTGGTTAGAAGAATATAAGGACAAATATATATAACTTCATGCTGTTGGTCACTGTAGAACATGTGATAAGGGCCAGAACTACAGTTTCAAACCGAGTGTAGTAGTAATACATGCCTTTACATTCTAAGAATGTTTCCTTTTGTCGTTTTATGGTCTCAGTATTTGCTGTACTGTGAGATGCTACCTCACACTCCATAAAACCGTCATAAACCACAGTGTGTCCTGAGATTCCTTGCTCAAATAACGTGCAATCTTAAGGTCATTCTTTCATGTAAAGCAGTGAATATTGATTAGCTTGTCCTTCTCTTCAACCTTTTTTCCGTGTCTGTCCGTCTAGGGTGAGTGTAATAGGGAAATCAAATGCTAGTATCTTAAGAAAATGATATACGAGTTGTTTTGCATGAGCACCTATACACAGGAGTCCGGAGTACGAGTCAGGAGTCTCTTCTTTTACCAAAAAGAAAACATGAATGTAATTCAGACCAGTAAACATAAGTAATTTAGACCAGTAAACATAAGTAATTTAGACCAGTAAACATAAGTAATTTAGACCAGTAAACATAAGTAATTTATGTATGGTTTTACTGATAAATGTAATCGTTACTCATGCATGATGGATAAATTATTGCAGAGTAAAAGCAAAAGTAAAAATAACATGGCAGAATTTTAATGCGGTTTGTAATAAGCACCAATCACATTTTAAATATAATGTGAAGAATCCTCCTGGGAATCTGAAGTGTCTATGTGAGCAATCTTCCAGCGGTCTACGTGAGACCATCGACAACCTCAACAGTAAGAGACTCTCAGGTGAAGGAAACTCTCAGCAGAAAGCAGGCAATATCAGTTATAAATATTGAGCTAATCAAGTCCTGGAGGACTGAAGAATGGGTCTGGGACCAGCAGCCTGAAGCTGTATCATGTGGCTCAGTGGTTAAGGTTCTGGCATATTGACCCAAACATCAGGGGTTTATGCAAGTACCATCAAACTGCTACTGTTGGGCCCTTGAGCATGGCCCTTAA